>OX392505.1:14817956-15205071 GCA_947623375.1 Apotomis capreana | reverse complement strand
CTTTGCTTAGTATTATTTAACTAGCTAGCGATAGTGATCCAATATCACCAGGTAAGATCACATGCGAATACGGTGATTACCGTGACTTTTGCCGAAGCTATCGAGTCCAATCCACTTACTGCGAGGGTGGAGCCGTACGGTATTGCTCAACCAGTAGATAGGATTAATATAGAAAATTTCATCAAACATTCTAGAGTCTAGTCCGTTCAGTCAGCTTTGCAGTAAACCTAAATTTCTATCGAATATTTCATGTTAATCTCTCATCAGTCTTATTTTAAGGCTCCTTATCCGTTCAAAAATGCTAATTGTTTTAGATTTTTTTCTCTATGATCAAGCATGTTTCTTAACATTTTATCAATGCTACTTCTTAGAACAGGGCTATTGAGATTTATTGGTATTTAATTGAAACCTCCAATTTCAATTACTCATTGATATTTTTTGTTTCAAAAGCTACTCGAAATTTACAAAATTCACGCACATAACTAGTTTTTTTCAACTTATTTTAGACTGCACGCAATGAAAGCATGAAAATAGCTATTTCATATGCTACTTTCTAGAACTCAGGAAAAAGTATCATTCAATTTAAAAAGATGGTTGAAATTATCAATATATTTATCATAATATGAAAAAAAATATTAAAGGAATAAGGCCTCTTAAGGGTTAGACAGGTTCTTATACGATTGGTAGCAAGGATTTGATATTGTAGCATTATTATGGTATACGATATCGCAACTACTTAAAGGAAAACTAAATACTGGAGTTCTTGTGACTTAAGCGAACAGGGTATTTCAAAATTGAGAGGAATGAGGTTTGAAAATTTCATAGGATGTATTCATACAGCAAGATAGCCCGGATGTTTTGCTTGTTAAGGCGACTCCGTACGTGGAATGGTGATTTTTAAAGTCCTAAGGCTCGTAATCTAGCCAACGGAAAAATCTGAAAAAAATATATGTTATTTTTGACTATTTCTTCTAAAAAATTATAGTTGGATTTTTTTTTAAAGCAATAATTACTATGGTAAAAATAATGTTGAAATAGGGTCGTTTTCAATTTTCAATTCCTTAAGGCTTCTAAACTACAAGTGATATTTACACGGCTCTTTCGCAAGAACATTGACAATTCATTGATCTTTAATCGTATTGTTTAAAAGTTAGTAAAATGGAAATTCGGTCTAATAAAGCATCAAAAAAACTGAATTTCCGCGAGCGCGGCCGTGCCCGGGCTGCGAGCTCAGTGTAAATCTAACCGTCGAAGGGGAAGGCTGTGTCACTTGCTCTCGCGATCCATCTAGTTACGGAAAATTGTTATAGTACCGGATCCCGCGGAGGTTCGATCTGTCTTCGTGCGTTTGAAGTGTATTTTAAGAGAGCGTAGTTCGTTTTTTCACACGACTACGCTATGCGCCATAGCAAAAAGCACTCATTTTCATATAGAATTAAATTCAACTGTTTTTTTTCGTATTTAGGTATCTATTAATTTTAAGTACTTATAAAAAAAATTGTCATTGCTTAGCATTCCCGGACACATTTGGATACTTAGATATTCTCAGTCATGGGCCCACACCAGACAGGATTCCCAGAAAATAACACTTTTGGTGTGGGTTTTAGGGCCCTTCTCTGTGTAATATTAGAGTACCTTAGGTATTTCGGTTTGTAAAAAAAATCTGATAATACAGATATTTAAGTATGATAACGTCTAATGATCTTTATTAATTCAACCCTAAGAGATATGAATATCGTAATGCAGAACAAGTATTGTTCGTTTGAATACCATTGTAATATTCGGTAAAACGCTAATTTACGAATACGAATATTTATTGTAAGTATTCACATACGTTGCGTCACTAGTACAGTACATGACATATGATATAAAAATACATTATCAAAAATTACAATAATTTTCTAGTTCAAGAAGGCAAGTGACAATTTTGGCATGAGGGCTTATTTATGTAAATATAGGCAGAATACATATTTGCATCAATAAATTTCCCACTTCATATTTAAATCTAAATGAGCGTTAGTAATTATTGACATATCCGCCGGGCCATAAGTTCCAATTGTTTACCGTTTATAAAATAAAAACCTGATTTTTATTACATAATATATCTTTTAAAAGCCATATATTAATGATCAGATTACAGTTGAATTAATGAAAAAATATATAACTTTATTTAGACTCATCGTAATGCCCGGACTTGATTTTTGACTAATGCTCAGAATTTTTCTCTCTAAGTTTGCCAGACGGCAATGAAACGATCTTGGATCAAATTAATCGATCGCGGAAGGAACGCCAAAACCCAAATAGCATACGTAACCCAGACAACCGCTAAACTAAAGTAGAGCTGACACGTTTGCCGCATGTCAACCGATCTGCAGATATATATAATATTCTGTGGACCTACTTTTTAAATGAAGCATTTTATAATAATAAACAACATCTTGTTCTCTACATGTCGCTTTTGTTATTTTGTCTATTAATGGAATAATTTAAAATTTAGCATCGCGTACGCAAAATGGCTGTCAAAATAGAATTTGGTAAAATTATCTAAACGACACGTTTCCCGAGAAATTTGTCTGGTAAAATAGTATAATCTACATTTTACACAACTATCAACACAGTAAACAATATCTATGTGCATACGATGTTCATTTTATATAAACAATATCATGTTTTTTACATGTTGCTTTTGTTATTTTGTCTATTAATGGAATATTTTAGGATTTAGTAGCGTCGCTTCCGCAAAATAGCCGTCAAAATATAATAAGGTAAAATTACCTAAACGACACATTTCCCGAGAAATTAGTCAGGTAAAATAGTATGATCTATTACACAACAATCAACACAGTTAATAATATATATGTGCATGCTCATTTTATAGTCAGGTAAATACATAAATGTGCATAAATCAGCATGAAATAAATCAAGAAAAATCATCTAATCGACTTTGTAGGAAATATTTCAGACATGAAAAGCTATTTATCGTACAATAAAACCTCACGATTAATGTTTTAATTAGAGGAAAATATTTATTTTCAAACATTAAAATTAATGAAGTGATATTTAAAGTTCTCTAAGACAAAAACTTATGGTCTAACTACGCAAATACAAAAAAAACTGCTTTAGAAATGTAAAAGATTTATTCATCAGATATCACGTGAAATTTCAATTTTATCAATTTTTATGTGTGATCTGCTGAAAGATTTCCAGTAGTTCTAGAGCAATGTATGGTAGCAAACGATAACTATGACTCTAATGAGAACAGCACAAGAGTTCTCAAGACTGCAGTCCCTCGGTACTCATTAAGGAATTTTAAATCACGAACTACGTGAAATTTCAAGTTTTACAATTGCAATGAGATAATATCCTATCCTAACAAGAATAACAAAACTACCTACAACTCTGTGTGGTATAAGTGACGTCTCGTAAGACACTGTTTGAGTGAGATGGTGTTTGGGTCCATCAAGCGAGTCCAAAGTAATGCCTTTGCGCCACAGACACAGCCTTAACGGCCTTTATAAATATATTGAATTACTACCAAATGTGTGATATTTTATAAAACAGAACCGGTAAAGTTGTCTAACTACCAATTTAACGAAAATATTTGTTTTTTTAGTACATTCTATGCGACAAATACGACTCGATGTCATTCAAGCAATTCAAGATAAGCGACAGTAGTCGATCAAAGTCATATCAGGTAAAAAAAGGATAAGCGCCAATGGTTTCATAGTATCAAAGCAGGTAAATTTGGATAAACGCCAGTAGTTAAGATACGACAATCAGGTAATTTAATCTATGTTTTTTTTATAGAATCTTATATCGATTCTGTTTAATAATGTGGAAATACCACATGTTTAATCATATGGAATCAAAGATTTAGTGTGATTGACGTAACGATATGATAGCTCAGTTGGTAGAGCACTACGCCGGAAACTTAGGGTCGCAGGTTCGAGTACTGCTTACATTACAGTGGATCACATTCAATTTTTCTTTCATAATTTACCTTTATGTTAATTTTATCATAAAAACAGGTAAAATGCCTCAAACGACATTAAAATATATTTTACGATCAGGTAAAAACAGTTAACCAACAAGTGCAAGGTTAGTTGCAATAAAGAAAAATTATCCAAGTTGTTTGATCTGTTTTGACAAATAAGTAAAAAAGCTCTAAGGTTCATTATTATGCAAAAAACTTTTTATTTAATCTCCATTTTGCTAAAAAATACCTCAAAAATCAAGTCGTTTCGTAGAAAAAAAATGTAGAGATTCTCTAAATGACCGACGGGATAAGCGACACAAAAGTCGTCAGACAGATATATACGAGACCCAACCCATTCGATGCAGAAAAATCTGCCGATCCCAACAGTGTGTAAACTCGATATCCCAAAAAATGTCGGTTAGATAATTTCTCCTTTCCAGCATCGGTATATTTTGACACTCAAGTAAATTAACATTTATAGGGTATCCATTGACCTTGAACATTGAAATTTGGTAAAAAATATCGTCTAGTAAAATATCGTCAATATCAACAAGTATAGGGAAAAATCTGAGAACATTACTAATGTAGTCATAAAAAACTACGAGTATCACTGTTTATAAGTAAAGGACGTAAATCCGTTTTCCAACGGTAAAGTTGAGTTTGTCGCTCTATTATTTATAGTTTATCTTTCATTAGAGCAGCATGACCCGGGGGATAAAGCTGTGCCTCCACTACTATGTTAAAATATCGGTTCATCCGCTGGGTCACGATATGATTTATTTATTAAAAAACGGTATTTTTTATTTCTGCATGATTTTACACGTATAATCAAGAATCTAGTCGGCATTTTAACTATTTTTGGTAGGTACCTACACATACAAAAGAAACTAAAAAGTATTTTTCGATTCGAGACTTCCAAATGGCTAATTTCACTTATTTTTTTGGAAAATAGCTTTAACGCATTTTATTTTTAATATTTACTGTAGTGGGTAAATAGATATTTAGTAATCCGCAATAATTATATCATTGTTTAAATGATTTATTTTACTTCGAGATTTTTCAATGCCTTTAAATAAGGTTTGTTGATCTTCAACTCACGCTCGGACTATGCGAGTGTATGAAGCTGCTTGGACGCCACTCAACGAGATTATGAACGAAGTAATGTTCCGGGGGCGCACGGTCGGCGGGGGGAGGGGGGAATAACTTAGGCTCCGCCCAGATCCTCAAGGACGTTGGGATTAGGAGTCGCCTTAATTAGGCGTAGTCGAGCGGCCCTCATGTCGACAGCTCGTTCAGATGCAAATCGCATTAGGTACCTCCCCATTGCCGCTGGTAATGAGCTGATACCCATAAACAGTCGGCATCTGACCGGCGAGCTGCGCCGAAAATCACAGACAGGCCTAATTCCCAGTAACTGAACAGTTTATTAAGCTATGACGCTAAAGGGGTGTAATATCAGTACCTAAAGCAACTATTACTTAAATACGTAATTTGCGAGAAATTGAAAAAAACTAGCACGAATTGAAACAGAATAATAAGCAGTTCTTGGAAGATAAGTGAAAAATATATGTGAATTCACTTCGTAACATATGGTGTTACGAACCTGCCTAACTATTTTATTAGTTTCTTAGAAGTCTTTAACAATGCTCAAAAAACGTATAAGTTTCTCCTTATTTAGAAAAATAAATGAAGAGAGGACTACATTCCTATTTCGAATCTGTATAACTTGTCCACATTGTCAAAATATAGACTTAATGGGTCATTATAAATTTGTGAAACATGTAATGTCTCTTTTTTTATAGATCTTTGTATTAAAGGCTTAATGGGTCATTGTCAGATTTAGGTGCGCGTCTTTCCGGTGGACATTTACGATTAAATGCCTGTAAGAATAAAGAACGTTACCTCTTCTATAATCCGATGTAATAACAACATACCTAACCTAGATTCATACAAGCTCTTAACTTTTGACCACCGAAGGGTCAAATTTTGTTTTTTGAACTGACAATGACCCTAATACAAACGTAAAAACAAACAAAAATATATTTATTTCCAGTAATTAAAATATTAGAACTGTCGTACACCTCGTAGTTCAATTAATATACGCCAATCTTTACAGTGGTCGGAACGGCAAAAAACCAGGCACGAAAAATCGGGGCTAGTGTTTTCCAACAACACGCCCATTAACCACTGAATGGCCTGTAATCGAATATGTCAGATGCACTAACCCTTATTCGAAATCATGGACTAACCTCCATGGGTTTCAAACACAATGTACTGCAAAAACTATCCGTTATAATTTTATACTTGGAATTTGAATGGGTTAATGCAATCCAATGGCTCAAATTTGTCATTTCCTTTTGCCTGTGCCTTTTGCTTGCCAAAATTGCCAAATCCAGCTGTTTTCTCGGAAGTGAATCAACTTTATTTTAAATATTGGTTTTGATAATGTAGTCATAATTGAAAATAAATGTGGCAGGTTAAAATCTCGTTGATTAAATGGGGGGATCCTCTCCTTTTTGTAGAAAAACACTTCACCAAAATGATTAATTTCATAGAATTTTCATTTTACAGGATAAAAAATCCTCGTCATAAATGTTTCAGAAATCTTAAAAATGTGAAGCTATTTATTAGTTTAGGTTAGGTTGTTATAACATTCCAATATGTTTTATGGTTTCAGAAATAAATGCTCTCGTTGAAATGAAATCTCTATGAAATTGAAATTCGGTGAAACATTTGTCTATAAAACAAGAGTAAACCTTAAATTAGACAAGGTACAAAAACATTACTTTAGGTATAAAATGCATAAATAATAATTTAAAGTAAACACAGCTTCTTTCTACGCGTATATGTGGTTTTGCGTTGATCGGAAGAGTTCGAAGATTTAATTGCTTTCCGAACTTTGACAATAATTTCTACATCACTAAATTTCATTAACCCTATTTCTACTTCATTACACTTCATTGAATTTAATCAATTTAATAACCAGGATCTTGGCCGGCGTACAAGGTATAAATTAGAAAAGCCCTTGAAATTTTAAATACTGTCTTAAGTTGGTACATTAATAATACATTTAAGTACAATTTATAAGCTTAGTCGTAAACTCGGATTGCATTATTAAAATGAAGAATTATAATTAAAATACTAATAAAAATGAAACCTGTAAATAATTTAAATGAACATTAATAATCTCATTGTATAATATAACATTTTGTGAATGAACTAATGAAATGACATGTAAAATTCTATAATTTTATCAATAAATATCTCAATCTCAATCTCATGCATGTATTAGGTTAGGTTGGTAATGTGGAAATATTTTACTTAATCAAGAAAATATACACACAGCGTATATAAACGATATAAGTACATTGACTATTTTACGCGACGCGTAATTTAGTATCAATAGGTAATTTTCAAGTATAATTTCTATACATTTACACAACCAAATGCAGTACGGTTTTGTTCATAAATTGACCAGATATTGACCTCAGTACCTGATAGGAAGTGACTACGGTGCCGAAGATGTAACTCACTGGTTCAGCAATTATAATTTTCAGAAAACACACACGAAGGGAGCGAGTTACATTATTAAACGGCTCGCATTAAAATTATGGAGCTAATCGTTTGAATTTTACAAAGTCGATTTTATCCACCTACAAGTAATACTAGCATAGTTTCGTCGTCCCGATGATTAAGTGTCTATGCTATGCATACATATGTGTAAAAAAAACGCTCAGTTCATTCACTTTGTAATCGTCAGTAGTCATAGGTTTGGAACGTGAGTTACAATTGGTACACAGCGCAGGGCTTCTCCGCTGAAACAGCGTCCAGGGTGCGTGTCGGCTGCGTTATTAATTTAACCGCAGACCTAATTAATCTTGCCCGGTGCGGCCGCTCCCACGGCCGGGATCCAGCCACGGATCTACAGTATTTGGATCCGTTGATTTAGAAGTAATACTAGGGACAATCCCCCATATCGGGGCTCTAGAGTATTTGACATTGCTGGTTTAGAAGTAAATACTTGCTATTTAATAATACTAGGGTCATCCGGATATATAATATCGTGGTTCTAGATTATTTGGACTCGCTGGTTTAGAAGTGAATACTTGCTAATACAGCCGCAATCATATTGCGCTTAGCGTACGAGGTAGTACTCGTATTTGGATCAGACTGGTTTAGAGGTATACAAGTAGGTTCTTGATTCAACTGAGGAAAAGTGTCTGGATAATCCTCTTTTTTGCTTGATGATTTTCGGATTGAATTGAACAATATAAACGATATTTAAGTTTTACATTTTGTCATAAATTGCAATTGTTGTTTTATTTCAGTTTCAATATAATTATTATATCTTCAGTTTCATTATTATTTAAATTACACCTACGTTATTACTTTTACTTCAACTTAGTATAAATTTCAAGTCTTTACCTATACGTCAATAAATCAACCACGACAATTTACCTTCCTTGGGTTATTCTTCCTTCGCATAAATCGTTAATATCGCAAAATACAAACCTATTTTGAAACCACTAGGCTTGGTAACAAATACCACTTATCTTCGCATCTCAATTCCCTTTGTTTAGGACAGTTACTATTGGGTACAAGCCAGGCCTGTTAGCAGTTTCAAATCCCTAGGGACATTTCCATTCGCCAGACTAGTGAAAATACTAGTGTAAGTATATTTTTATGATATATTCCGGCTGTGAAGCATTCGCGTCCAATCATCGCGTATTCCCCTGACGTGACATCAAACGGGTTGACGCTATAATTTGTCTAGTGCCACTTTGTGACAAACCCGGCGATTATCATCAACATTCTAACTATTATGATAACGAATTCAGATTCAGACCCTTTCGTTTGTTGCTTTCAGTGGTTATTGTCGGACTGAAAGGCCACGGAAAGGTCGGGGTTTTAATTTTTCCGTTGTTTCGTAATAGGCATAATAAAAAGATGTCTAAAAATTATTTTCTGGTTACTGTTTTGAAATATCTTAGTGCAGAGAGATACCATTTATGTTTTTTGGCTTTGAATTCCCAAATATACATTTAAGTTTATTATGACTATACTTTTAAACGAATTAATGCCAGGAACATATTTTATCACATACATACTCGTATTATAAAGTAATAATCTATGTAGTATATGTGTCGAACAGATCAACAAAATGTGAACCTGATAGATAATTTCATATAGACTCCAACTTTGTTGGTTTGGTAAGCAAAACGAAACTAAATACTAAGGATCTGGATGAGATGAGAGTCTCAATATTTATAATCTGACCGCGTGCATGTTGTACAAACCGGAATGCCAAAGAGAACTGTATAGAAATGCAGAAAGTGCAAATTCGTACTGTATTTACAGTCGCTTCATACTGTATTTACAAGTATTTCTGGGGTTCGAGTCTCATAAAGGTACCAAATAATGATACTGACATGAATATGAGCCAGATTAATAAGGTATTTCCACTGAAAAGCGTAGACGACTGAAAATTACTTTTGGCCCTGATAATATCTTAGTTAATTACTTTTTTTCTCAATGATGTACAAAGGTACGTTTTATTAATTACGGCTACTAAAGATTATTTAATTATATTTCTAGAGGTTTATGTACACATCGCTACAGAGTAAAATAATATAGGTAGTTACTAAGCAAATTGAGGGCAAGGTTCGGACGGAATTCAAAGGACTTGACATTGTTGAAGGCACCTAATCAAAAGTTAGCGTCGTTTGATTCCCTGCTGGGAACCAGTTAAGGGATTTCTGAATATTACAATAATCAGAATAGGTATGTGAATCAAATACTTTTTAGGAGAAAACATGGAATTCATATCCAGCAGAGATAGGTAATTGGAATGTAATACTTGCATTCCTGGTTACAATTAATTTTTCTTTTGAGGATTTTACTTAGAAATTATGCCAGTTTGAGCATTGCCGCCAGGGTAATTTAGAGGGGGGTATAACACACTGTCTCTACACACCATGTTGCTAACGAAAATATCTTTATCTTTTTCTACATATTTTATTTTTTGATAAGAACACTCTCTTGCACCCTGGTGGCGTCGCCCATGCTGCCGTGCTGAGCTAAAAAGCGTATGGAGTTCCATTGCAAAAGGTCGCCTTTTACTTTAGCACGGCAGCATATATGCTAATTTGTACACTAAGATATTCTCGTGGATTATGATTTATATGTCGCACTAACTAACTATTTTGGCTCAGTGACCCAAAAAGGATCTTAGCCTCCGAAACGAGAGTACGCCACTTGTCCCGATCCTGCGCAGTTTCTTGCCAGTTTTCAGCTTGAAGCTTACGCAGATCCACCTCCACCACGTGTCTCCAGCGGTACCTGGGACGACCAACCGGTCGTTGACCGGTTGGGTGCCCCAATTATGCTCTTTTTGCCGCGCAAACCTTTTCCTTTCTTTGTAGGTGACCGAGCCAACGAAGTCTTTGGGTCTTTGTCTCTCCAATAATGCTCGGTTCGGCCACCAGCTCCTCAATCCCGGGTTTATTTTAGTCGCACATCACAAACTTAAGAGCTAGGCTCTTGTCGGTGGAGCAATTTCCAATTTTCTCTATCTTGAGCTCTCGCCTTGATGGCCTGGTACGACACGACGTTCACTTTTTCCTTTATTTGGTCCATATAAGGTCTTCCTCTTTTCCTCCTTCCTTCAACTTTGCCTTCTATAATAGTTTTTAGATATTCGTCGTGTCATAACAGGTGTCCCATCATCTTCCCTCTGCGTTTTTCGATAGTTTTTAAAAATATACGATATAGGATATTATAGGAATATAGGATATTATGTCACACAGCAAACTTATTTTGATTTTAGGTAAACTTATACTTCAGAAAGCCTGTATTTGTGGGTTTCCTAATAAAACTAAGCAAAACACTTAGGTATTTATAATACGAGTATCTAATTAATATTAAAGAATAGATCTATCTCAGAAAACAGATCTTAGTAACACAAACTAAATATTTTTGTCCTGGGACATTAACATTTGTTACAAATCACTGTACTCCAGTGTAGTAGGGCCAAGGCCGGGTATCGCATCGACGCTTATACAATAGGCGTCTGAGCCAAAGAAACTGTCATTTGTAATACAAAATAATATTGGCAAGTTTTCTCTGAAACTAAAATTAACACTCTTAGTCACCGGGCGAGAAAAGAAACTTCCTTTAAAATTTAGGTCAGTAGACATCTAGTGGAGGCGAGGCAAACTTCCGTCGCCGAGTGCGGCGTCTTGAAAATAGATGGCGTTGCTGTGGTCGATGTCAGTTGTGGGAAATATTGGCAGCCCGCTGGGAAATCTTTCAGTGAGAGTCTTAGGACTACGAAGACTTGCAAATGCTGGTAGAATAGGAGTTAGTAAAAATGTATTTTTCATTTCTCATATTCTGGAACTTGATCATTATATATCGATATAGTGGGTTGAAAGCGACTCATTTCTACCCTAGTATGGAAAAGTAATTAAAAAAAAAGAACACTGGTCTGCATGACAAATCCAAATGTGCTTCATGGCAATGGAACTTTTTTGTAGTGTATGATTAAAGAGAAGGTACCTAAAAGCATAAAAACAACTATTTTTTTATAACTAATAACTAGGTTTTTCATTTAAATCTAATAAAAAAATGTAACGTGGTGCAAATATTAAAAAAAAAGTAGTATGATACGACGCTTTAATTTCTTTAATTTAAAATAAAGCTTATTATTTCGAAATTAATATTGCATCAAAAAAAACTTTATTCCGTAGAAGGTTCATAGAGAAAATTATGTAGTGTGCAGTGTTGTGAATATTTTTTAAAATGTGTTGTTCTACTATAAATTTTGATTGCTTTCATAATTTTCGATATGAAAAGTTTCAATTCGGAATTAAAGGTACCTACCAATTTCATTCTCGAACTTTTATATTTTAGAATATCTCGAGTGATATGGGTGCTTTTCATACCTTGTTTATCAATCTACTATTCTGAATCAATTTCCGGAAATTTTCGGTGATGTTCAAATGCGTAATTAATTTGAAAATATTTATTTTCGGTTCAAGAAAAGTAATTTCGTTTCCATCATTAAGAAGACATCTTATAAGTTGTTCTACATTCTATAGCTGACACGTGTAAACATTTAAGCTATAGAAGGTGGGCTTGGGGTACCTATATATTATGATACAAATGTGGTAAGACCACGATCTTTACTTCCTACCATCAGATCCTAAAGCACATCAACTCCTAACCTCACGACAATATGAACATGACCAACTGGCTTGAATTTTCTATCAATTTTTTTTCTAATCAGTGATAATACATAAAATACAACAAAACAAACATACCAACGAGTGGAGAACCTGATCCGTTTTTTGACTTCAGTTATTGATAAGAAACGTGACGTGGTGTTCCTTTGTCCTTTTAATTGGCAAGGACTCTCAGAGATTTCGACTTAGCTGGTTTTATAAAGATGCAACGATTCGATTCCACCTCACATCAGTGTTTTCCAATTTGTTGTGTAATTTTTCACGTGCCTAATCGCACGTGTCACCGTGCCCCGACGTGTCAGTCAACAAAGAGTTTGTCGAAAAGCCCGCGGGCGCGCCGGAAGCGATTTGGCCACGGATGTGACGTCACGCCGGTGGGGCCCGAGCATTGTGCGGCGCTCATTGTGGAACAAGCCCACAGGCATTGAGGTAGTTTTGTTGGCGTCTTTTTTAAGTTAAATGGGATTGCATTTGGCTTACAAGCCAGAAATGTGGAGACGTAGGAGAACCAAGTTTATCGATGTAGATTGTAGAGGAGAGTTATCAGACTAAGTAGCAGTGGGCGATAATGTGTTGTCGATTATAGAACCTGACATTGACGTTGGAGAAAAGATTTTTAAGGATCGATTGAGTACTGGACAATGGAGCGACAGAAGCCCCAACAGCCCAATCAGCCTCAGTCAGGATCGCAAGAAACAGTTGGATTATAGCAGTACACGACAGGTCGTGAGGAGATTTTTGAGAAGGATTTTGTCGCAGTAAGCGTCTTTCGGCTGATGCGATGATGATGAAAAATGAGCCTGATGGGAAGCACCCAGAATATGAAAATATCCAATAAGTATTGATGTAAAAAGTCTTTGAATGGTTTAAGAATTGTACCTGTGAAATAAATCACAGCATCATCATCATCATCACGCCGAATTACATCTTCTTCTAGACTAAGGCTCCTCCCAGTTACATACTTATTAGATGATGACCGGTCTAGTGCTACCCGCGTCTATTGGCTTCCTACAATTGTAACAGGGTCGTTGATCCACTTAATAGGGAACCTCCCTAAATATGCACATTATATAATTTTTGAAAAAAAAAATTGAGACACGCGTTTATTGCCGACTGCACTGCCTTACTATCACAAACGTTAATTACTCATCAAATCCAATCAAATGAGCCTAAACACGATGGTTTTATATAGTGTTGTTATGGAGTTCCTACAGCCATCTCCGTGTCCATTATCAGAACAGCTCCAAGATACCAAATTATTGTACCTATTGCCACGTGAACTACATAAAACACGCAAAGTTTCATTTCGATACGACAATAGGTTAAAATTGACTTCCGAGATTTAATTACATTGTTTGTTTCTAAACCTACTAGGAATTTTAGTTAGAAATGACCCTAATAAGCATGTTAAAAACTAGCGGATTTCTTTGAGAACAATATTCATTGATTAACTGGCTGCCTTCAATGTCTTTATTTTGCTCTCTCCAAAACATCCTGTAATCCATAAAGTACGGGCATATCAAAACCAATCTTCTTGCCACATTATATGCAACATGGCGTACCTACAATCCTACATATATCACACATAGATACCCTGCTGCAATTTTAGTCCACTCATGAGGCAATTTCATTCTCTGTAGGTACACACACGGCTGTGATTCCATTTTATGTGCCGTTGAGTCTAAGTGTATTCATCTGATGTCATGACTGTGTTAAAAATAGTTGGGATTATATGAATGGGTAAGAATTCACTGGCTAAAAGAATTGAAGCACGATGTACAATTGTACATATTTAATTATACTGATTTTTGTACATTTTCGGCCGTAGAATTTGTATTTTTAACATAGACTAGCTAAAAGAAATGAGATCTATATGTCATTTGACGTAATAATATGATGGCCTTGCTTACAATAAGATTACGTTACACAATTGTGTTGTAAATGGAAAAAATAATTTTAACTGTAAGGTGAGTATACCAATTAGAGACAAACAATAATATATTTGACCACATTGGTATAGAAACGTCTATTGACAATGTGGCGAAGACGATTTTATTAATAAATATAAAATAATCTTGATATTAGTTTACTAATTTATAGTGCAGTCTATTTATTATAGATGCACTCATCACCATCACACATAGCTAACAGAAAAACAAAAAGAGGTGAAAACTTAAGAGTTTTTGTCATTAATGTTTAACAACTGGTGACTGTCGGTTTGACGCTCCTTAATTTATTGCCATCGAGGTTTGGGAATTAGTGAATCTACACATGTACCGTCATTTTAGTTTGCAAATATCATTGCAAATAAATTATGTAATTAAAATGAATAAAATTAAGCGTGATACGATGGCATGACCTATATCTTAAGATAAGATAAGTACAGTACAATATTCAAGAATCATGATGTTATTGTACATTTTCTACGCATACATCATTCATTGAATAAACTAAGAGTTGTTTATTCGAATTCGAAAAAATAAACATTGTTGCTTGAAAATCGGACGAATTTAGAAATTATGATATTTAAAATTAGAATAAAACATATACGACAATCAAAGTACTTAAAACTTAAGACTTCAACTATGTTGGTAGAGGCATGTTTTTCATTTCATTTCATTTCATTTTCATTTATTGCAAAAACATATTACAACTTCAGTGCCAGCACATAGTATTTAGATTTAGATTAGATTTATTTATTTCATAATATAAAATGTCAGTATAAATTACGCTAAGACAATTTACATGCATTTATACTATGATCGTCATAAAGATAAAAATGAGATAATATAATAATAGTCAAAAACATAACAATTGATTGTAACAAAAGATATTTACATGTCATAATTGCTATGATATCATGCTCATAAAAGTATGATGCTTGTTTTAGTTATTAAATTTCAAAACAATTTTTATTTAAATTAAGAGAAACACCAAGTTGTTATTACTTAGTATAAGTTATTAGTAAGTTTGGTAAACCAGACTACAAAAAATGTTAACTTTTTGCTACACCCTGACAGGGTCCTTGTACCTAGTTATTAAGTACTTGGTTGCAATAAATATTATTATTATTATTATTATAATGCAGCTAAATGTGGTTACAATATAAGAATATCTCCTTAAGGGATTGTCAAAAACTCAAAAAAAAAATACCAACTACCAGCAATATTTATACACGGTGCTAAAGCATTATTATTATTATATATTACTATGTCAAATAATTTGAAATTAAATATGTCAAAGGTGTCTCCTTGGAGGATTGTCAACAATGTACTACAAGAAACCAAAAAACAATATAAAATGAAATATAAATTATTTATCCATGTACCTACTCATTTACTGAGTATAATGGATTATCCAATAAAAAGTTTCTCAATTGATGTTTGAACTTCTCGTCTGACGCTTCGGTTCGCAACTCGTCGGGTAGATGTTCATAGAACGTTGGGCCGATGACGCGTGGGTTTTTTTTTGCCAGTGCCATGCGACGCGGGACTGTCCAAGTCTCCCCGTAGAACGTATTAGTTTGCCCGATACCTCGACACGTGCAAACATTGACAAATTATTTCGTACATACATTAATACCTCGAATATATAAAGTGAGTAGTGAGTCATAATGCGGTACTTTATGAAGAGATCCCTGCAAGAATACCTGGGTTCTACTCCGGCCAGTATTCGACGTGCTCGTTTTTGGAGTGTCAAAATTCGCTGAGCATCAGTGGAATTTCCCCAAAAAACAGTACCGTATGACATAATAGAATGAAAATGTGCGAAATATACAGACTTTAATGCATTACTTGATATTAACGGTTTTAATTTCTTTAAAGCAAAGACAGCACTACTCAACTTATCGCACAGCATGTCTACATGGCACTTCCAGTTCAAGTTGGAGTCAAGCATTGCATTGCATTTTCATTGCATTGTTTATTTTATTACATTTCAAAGGATCGTTTTTATTGTGATCCTGGATTTTGATACCGAATTCGATTCTCATTATGAAAAACCTCGATTAACATTCCCGAAAAAAGGAATTGCAGGTCCTACAGAACATAAAAGATTCCATATCATTAAGAATCTTATACCTTAAAAATCGTACAAGTTTCAAAACGTTTAGGAAATTGTAAGTTCTGACTGTAGGTACACATTTAGTATAAGTACACAGATTCACTTTTACAACTGCCATCAGCATGCCATATTGTTCCCTAATGGAACGGCATTTTGAGGGCAAATTGACTGTATCATTCTTTGATGACTCGCATGACGCGAACGGAAGGAAGCTATTTACGCCATCAGAAATACGTTTGCCAACCTTACGTAATATACAAATTACAGCTTATATGCTAATGTGAGCTAGGCACGTGGTGAGGCATGTCATAAAATTTTATAGGTTTCTTCAAGGTCAGTTTACATGTTATACGATGGCTTTGGAACAAATTGAGTTATGAGAGTTAAATGAGGTATACTCACTTGCTACAAAGATTAGCGTTGTTTTTTTTACCATGTTCTTACTCATACGAGTATCAAATATGTAAGTATCGTACTTATATGTTTGAGAATATTATACTATCATAAACTTCTAGGATTCATTGATTAATTGAGAGTCAGCTTTCTATAGATACGGGGCAATTATTTCAGGAAAAATCGTAGCAGCCAACGCGATACAGCTGTTATCCGGGCCCTGCGCCCGCCGTATAGTGCCATTTGTTGGTAAAATTTCATTAGTTGCTCATCACCTCGAAACGCCGACGGATTTTAAAATTTAAAGGATTTTTTTGTAAAGGGATAGCTGGACATTCAAAGATGGTTACGGTTATGAGATACTTTTTACCCGGCTACGGTTAAGAAAAAACTACAGTTACCAAAGGAAAGAGAAATAGTTATCTTGTTTAGGTGCGATCAATATTTGCATATATCAAAATTGAAATCAACTGGATATACTCGTATCAAAAGGCCCACAAGATTCTGAGCAAACGGAATAATAAAATGTCTCCAAAACCCGTATACACAGCCATTGTGAAATAAAACATAATTATGTGACCGATAGTATTTAATAAAGCAAGTGGCTTGAATTTACCCGACAATCCGCCTCACATGACATTTAAATACAAGTAAATACCATACCAATATAAATATTTGTCATATTAATCATTCCGGCATCCACGAAATAAAGACTGATTAAATTGGAATCGCTGTATTATAAAGTCGTCTGCGAAGTTAATTGAAATGCCTGCGTTATTGGCTTCGGGTCAGGGGTCCAGATTGAACGGCTTAATTTACGGCGATTGATAAATTTAGATAGTGCCACTACGGACCCCTCGGTCCGGCATTGTGTCGGAGTTCAAACGCATTACCAATAAAATTTCTATTAAATAAACCTTAGGCCCCGCCATCTATTTTCCTAGGCTCGGCGATTTATACTGACTGTCCCACTGGATATAGAGGGAAAGTGATTTAAATATTCAACTTCTGAAATTTGAATGGAGAAGCGTTATCGATTCATATTTTTTTTAAAGTTAGTCATAAGATAATATGGTTAATTGTTTACCAAATTAGTACGAGAAATACAAATTATTCTTAAAGTAACTGGTAGTAACATTACATTTTGGCCGAATTTTGTCTATACCCTTCGTGCGCAAACTCGGTTCGCTAGCTCGGTTCATCTTAATTTTCAAAATTAATTACTCACTATATATATAAATTATGAAAAAAGGGATATAAGATTGTCCATGTTGGATATATTTATAGTGAACGAACACCGATAATGGGAGCAATATTAGACTATAAAATGAAGAGATTAAAACAAACGTTATTCAAACAAATTTGAAACGTAATTTCGTACTGCGCCAAAAAAAACCTTGTGCAATAATATAAATGAACTTATAAAACTTGTTCTTGATGGCTACGTCGTAACATTCATTTGACATTGAAATAAATACGAATGCAAAATCCAAATAATTTAACACGCTAAATGATATCGCTGAACAAACAGAACTCAACAAAAAAATAAAATAAATGTAAACGCTTAAAGCTGTTGTTTAGTTACAGTGGGTCTAATAAATCGAATATTTTAATAATACCAGTTCGCGTTTATTCAGTCCATTATGAATGGGGCAAGAATAGCAGGAGTGAAAGATCGAGACGGTGGTCATACGCTAAGCATGTACGCGCGTCACCAAAGGCCATGCCGGACAAATTTAGACGGGCTAAATATTTTCACGGACGATGCACTTGACTCCTCAAGAGGAATTCTTCAATATTTTCCATGTAAGCTAATTGCCCACGGCCACCAATTACCCTAGACTTATATATAGAAAGGTAATAAAACTTTCCACTGAATCCCTCGCAAACATTTCGATGCTATTGACTTATTTGATGTCAAATAATCCGGTTCCGTTTTGTGTTTTGCGGCATTTTGATCTAATTATGTCGTTTGCAATCAAAACCGCATTATTGTCAGGTGAAATGCTCCTTTAATCACTTAATTAACTTGGTTTGGTACTCGGCGTAATCCAATTATCGTGTTTATCAACGTATGTTGGTGTATGTTCACATGATAAGACATTTATCTCGGAGCCGCGGAGGGCTGCAGACACCAGCTCTCCGTTACTAATTATCCTTTTTAAATTGACTTGAGCAAAAATTATTGTTCACATAATATGAATTTCTAGATAAAACGTTAGAATTGTCTTTATCTAATTCACATGCGCTTAAATTGTCACTTATCTTAAATAAGGCAGACTGTTCAAATCTATCTTATCATTTAAAGAGGCTTAAAACATTTTTGTGTGAACCAGAGTTCTATTAATCAACAAAAATCAGATTTATTTCAATTCAGCTCAAAGTCGTAGTCAAAGATAAAGCAAAATCCACTTAGTCTACGCTCTAATTCGGCCGACCTTAGACAGTCCTAAACAAAGAGGAGAGATAGAATAATAGATTCTCCGATTACTGAGTGGGTGATTCGTGTCCCAATTCCAGTCACATAGCCGTCGATACAAACACATGTTGCCGTTGTCAGAAATTAATTACGAGCAAAAATCCTCCAGGAAAATATCAACGAGAATTTGATCCGCTTCCGATATCTGGAGCTTTATTCGCAGGCTTTAGCAATTTTGCAAAATATTGTGTATGAATCGGGTTTGGGTAATTGCGTATCGTGTAAGAATAAAAGATTATTGATGGAAACAATCAGACAGAGTTTTCATTGGAGAATATAATACGTGCAGTGTTATATGTATAGAGTTATATAATCTGTTTTGAACAATATGAGCGTCGTACGCTTAATCTAGCTAGCTGCTCTACTTTTTGACAGTAGTCAGAAATGCCCGTGGGTTGATTCACTTGCTGACTATCGGTATGAACTATATCATTGTTACTAATTATTTATTTTGTCTACCAGCTCCTATGCTGAATGCATTGTAGTCATATTGAAAAAAATCTGGAAGAAATAAATTTAGACGCGTCGATTTTGCGCGAATGACCTATAAAATTTCTCAAATTTTGGCATCAATCCATACGCACAGATGTGTTTATTCATGTTCATATAAAATCCATAATACCAAGCTCATTGTAAACGCTGCATTAGATAGCTCCATTTACGTCTGTAATAAATCTATTTCAATCCAATACTGATATGATGTATGTCCTGACGTACAATAATACTGACTCATGCTCAATACATCGAGGTTGGGAAAAAGCACAGACGAGAAATACTCACCTCTACATCGATCAGTTTTGGTTCTCCAATAAACTACACAGATTTGATAACTGGATACAAAACATATATTTTGCATTCACAAACTAAAACACTCATGCAACAACACACAGTGACTACGTAGATGAATAGTTATATGTACAAAATGTTAAACAAAGTCTTAAACAAAAGAGTTTTGTTAGTTATCACTTATTTCGCAACATTCTCAAAAACATTTTGCCGACAGCTAGCACCAATATAATCACTGCACACAAAATCATAACGTGCGGGGATGTCGGTCCGGTACTGGACTCACCAGGACTGCTTTTTCCTTGATCGGTGTCTTTTACAGTGAAACGTACGAATTCTTGCAAATGACTTGGCAATTTCTTCACATCTTTTTCTTCCCCACCTTCTATCACCTTAATTTTATGCTTAATCACCTTCGGTTCTTTATATACGTCTTTATTATTATTATCTCTCTCATCTTCTGTCTCAGGATCTTTGATACCTAATTTATTCCACCTTTCCCTAGCTCTCCATATAAATTCTTTTTCAATTCTATTATTCACTTTAGAATCAAGAAAATCTAAGGCTGGCATGCTTTTAGAGAAAGAACCTTCTGGAGCTATTGCAACTGGTTTATTATTATTCGTAATTTTAATAACTTTTTGTTGTCTCCTTTCTTCGCGTTCAGCCATTTGATTAACATATTCTGAATACATTTTATCACGCAAAAGTTCTTCTTGGCTACTACTAAAAACGGATAATTTTCCTTTATCCGGTTTTGCCTGGTCTGCTTCTAATTTTGCTGGCATTTTTGGCAATTTTAAAGCAGACAGTTTTAATTCAGAATCACTTTTCAGAAGCATACTTTGACTGCTCGTGCGAGTAATTTGTTCATTAAAAACTCTGGATTCTGATATTAATGGAGCCCTAGGCTCTTGCTTTTGAGACACAGGAAAATTCAGTTTTTCATTTTCAAGGCGACGGATTTCCGCTTCCACTTCTTTTTCTTTTCTTCGAATATATTCCATTTGCTGATCGCACAAATCTTTAGGCAATGATGGTCTTCTGGGAGTGGCTTGGTCTTTAAATTGGTCCCGGACATCAGTATAATATCGATGCATATTTTGAATCGAGGTAATATCATTTTCAATTTCCTTACTTAAATTGCCGGTTGAGTAATGAAATGACTTTTTTTCATTTTTTATAGATCTAAATGAGCTATCGGTGAAATCAGAACTTTCATCACTTTCATAGATTGATGAAGAAAATTTACGGGTTCTCGGCGGAGGAATAGGTTTAAAGTTGGAAGAAAAGTTTTGCGCAGAACTAAAATATCCTAGCTTTTTAAGTGACATTGCTTGAGATTTTTTTTCGATACTTTCTATTTGGTCAAGTATTTTAAGTTGATTCCTCGATTTAACGGAATTTATATTATCTGTGACAGCTGGGTCACGTATTAGGGCCAGTAAGCGAGATCCAGTTTGGGATTTAAATGGTACAACTGGTGGGTTATCTGGTCGTTGATGTTTTTTTTTGCGATCTTTATCATAATATTCGTTATAACCTCTCCTGTCAACATACTTTTTATGCATGTCGACAAGTTGACTTGCATTTTCTTTAGTGATAACCGTATTTGTCTTTTCCATTAACATTTTTTGTGATGGTGATAAGCAAACATAAACCGGTTCAGTTTCTGTCGGCATCCCTACCCAATGATTTTCATCTTGAGATAGTTTTAATGATGAATTGCGAGGTTGCACAGGAGGAGGATGATCTTTGTCTTTGGAAGGTAAAGACACTTTTTCAATTGATGATACATCGGGTAAGGGATAATAAGGCATATTTATTTTTGGCTGAGTGATTTCGTGCGATATAACTTCAGTTGTTTTATCGTGGCTGTTTGTATGCTGGCCATATATGGTAATATTTTGGAGACGTTTCGATACCGAAGCTAATTCCTCTAGTATTTTATCACCATAAGGAAATGTTGCAACCTTTTGGACACATAAATCTTTCAATGACGGTGGCTCGTTTAATGATGCGTTTTTATTTTGTGCGGCGATCCCTGTAACACATTCAAACACATCGTTTACATGACTTGTATTACTAAACGCAGAAGCAGATTTACTATTCAAAGGGGTTTCGCTCATATCGTCATGCACAATATTAGCAACATCGTTAAGGGATGAATAAGTGGGGTTATATTTGGCCGTGCATTGAGAGGAACCAACACTACTGGAAGAATCTTGTCGGTTTAACGTTTCTTTCCCATTTTTTTCAGATGATTCGGAATCGAAAGAAACCTCTTTTATTAAGTTATTAATAGCGTCATTTAATTCGCATTTTAAGACTTTCATTTCTAGATCATATCCATTATTTGATATTGGTCCTTGTGATTCACTGTTATTATTATTGTAAATAGTATCAGGTGAAGGCTCCACGTCTTTAACGGTTAAATTGGTTTTTATCTCGTCAGTTGATAAGACAACTATTTCATGAGAGCTCGGGATAGGCTGATTATCGTCTTCGTTTAGAATTTCTATAGGTATTTGATGCAATTGAGGAGTTTCTGGTGTTGACACATCGGTGTTTGGCATAAATGTTTCTTTAAGTAAAGTTTCAGTATCAGTGACTTCAATCGTTGGCGTAATCATTCTCACTGAAACATCCGTGTCAATATCTTCGTCACCATCTTCACTATTATCATAAATGGAACTTGTACTACTCGAAGTGTCTGTCAAATAAACAACTTCAGCGCCAATCATTTTTTCTACATTTGTCACTGACCAATCTCCACGAGCTTCACTAACTTCTGGCTCTTTTAACTTGGTATCAAGTAGCATGCATTGTTGTTGAATTTGTTTTCCAAATTTATTTTGATTCATTTTAGTAACGAATTTATCTGTTTTTTTAGCGTCTTCAAATACATCATCATCCGAATCCTTAATATCATTTTTCCTTTCACTTAGATATGATTGCCGTCTCGAACTCTTAGATGAATCGCCACTTCCTTCCTCATCAATCACATCCAATGTTCTCGGAGGTCCTAATCTATGAAAGATAAAATCATCAGCGGATGCTTTCTTTCGTAGTCTATGTTTGACTCCATGATTTACTACTTGTACTGTATGAACAACAATCTCAGATGAATCGTTTGTTGAATTAGTCAAAGACAGTTTTTGTAAGCAACTGCGTAATGATGCTTCCTCTTCAGGTGTTAAAGTCCTGTTCTGTTCACTTTGTGTAATAGTAATGGGAATATCGCAAGTTGTTAAAGGTTCAATTAGATCATGTGAACCCATCGAGTTTTTTGGTAAATCATCCACCTTTTCCCATTCTATATCTGATTCAACATCTGATACTAAACAACTGTTACTAGTAATTAAACTTAATGTACTTTCATCATCAGAAATGACGCTACAGTCCTCAGTGATTTCAACTATTTTTGTGGCTTCCTCATTATCAAGACTTTTACTTTTAATACTTGAATTTAATTTGGGTTTGCTTTTGACTGACTGTTCAGGAGATTCGACGACATATTGCACATCATTAGATATTGAGTCCATTAATTGTTGATCATCAGGCTTAACACTGGCAATAGTATTCAAGTCTGGCAATTCAGTACTGTTGCTATTTAAATCTGGTTTAGTGGCTACCTGACTATCGGATGTTTTTGGTATATCTTCTACGTCTTCCATTGCCGCATCATCAATTATAGGTAACGAAATTTCAGGTTTCACATCTTCAACTATCGATTGTTCTTGTTTGTTTTCATCGACAACAACACTACACGATTGAGTATCCGCGTTCTCTACATTATTATTTTTATTTTGGTTCTGTTTGTTTTTGTATTTATTCCGTTGATTTTTATTATACTTGCGTCGTTTAGGTTTTTCAGGCATATTTAAATACTGTAATTGTTATCACTAACACAACGTTATCACACAATCACACGCGGCGTCTAATCAAACGCGGTCCGCGACACCGGTGTCTGCGTAGGAGTCGCGATTTGGACGGTTTAGTTGCGTCGCGTAGGGCTTCCGTGTTATGCGAGCAGAAGGGCCATCTGGTCGGGTCGCGGTTTTTCTTTTCAGCAAGTGGTCACTGGCCGTGCCAGTCGTGTGCTCTCGCGGCGATTTACTGATAATTATAAATGTTTGAAGTACACGAGCGGCACGACTTTATTTTTACGCGGACGAGCGATCGGTGCGCACGCCGACGCTGGCCGAGGGGAGTGAGCGCGTCGGCCACTTGCGCCGGCGCGGCGCGGCGAGTTTATCGTGCACTATGTAAATCGTATATTGCTAATTAATATTGCACGCACACGCTTCCACTATTTAGGGACGCATAACGGGGTATAACATTAAAAACAATAGAACTTACAGGACATATAAGGGTAGGCTACATTTGGAAAATATAAAGGTTTGTTTATAAAGGTTAACCCTCCAAAACACGAAACACAAAGAGATTAAAAATTTGTCGGAATATATTGAATATCCTTTGCATTTAGCACAATGTGTTTTACTGCTTATCCTAAGCATGCATTCTCTTCAACGTTGGGGAGGCACGTTGGGGGATTAAAAACGAAGTCTTAAGGCTTTATTTCCTTTCCTCGACCCGTTTCCGCAATTATATGGAAATTAATCTATGCGCGTTTGGTCCCCAGCGTCTGAGAACAGGTGATGCAGGGAAAAGGATGAAACTGTTTTACTTAATCTTTACAAAACTTGCATTTCATTTTGCGATAAGAATAGTCCTAATCATTTTTGCGATATCGATAAGATACAGTGATAGGCAATTTGCGGTGAGTGATTGGATAATAAATGATAAACCAAATTTGCACCCGCCATACTCTCGGTAATCCAATTTAATTATATATGGAATTGCAAATGCTCGAATATTTGCGCTGGATATGTGCAAGCTGTGACAATAAAAAAATCTATATTACCTACTATTTGAATGTTACCCTTTATGTGTGTAGGTATTTATTTTGGATTTGTTACTGTTACTAGTACTTTAAATAACATTTTGACTTTAGTCGATAAGTTTGTATTAATTATGCTCCGAGACATTATTAAAATCATTATGAAGCTATAAACTATGTTACACTATGTACACGAAAGCTTTAAAGTATAATATGTGATATCGCAACATTAATTACATAACGTATTGATTTTTAGTGCGCCATATTCAACGTTGCATATCATAAGCGTTTTACAACAGCGTGCAGCAAAGTTTATACAACAGGCAGGTGAGATACCCATATAAACAGTATTACATGTGTATTTCACGCTCTAAGCAGTGTTTATTTATAAAAACGCCTCATATGGAGCTAGGGCAAATTGCGAAACTTAAAAATGTACTGCACACTGGCGCAGGTTATTTTTATAGCCACGTTGTTGCACATAGGTGCGCCCCTCGTAGGAAATGGAGTTACGTAGCGAGGTAGACTTAAAGTGGACTAACTAGAACCCGGTACTTCTAGACTGATTGACCACTTCCAACTCGATCCGACGGTTGTGTCGTAATAAAGTATACATTTTGTTTTTTTAGTACATACGTTAGTTTTAAGCGAATATTCTTCAAGTCGGAACACTTAATTCTCATACAAGTTAGACTTAAAGTGCTGGGCTAACTAGCATCTGTGTACTTCTAGACTGATTGACCACTGAAATATATAAATATTTACATTAAGTTTAGTATATACTACAGATCAAATGACGTCCACAACTTCCACTGGTATCTAATCGTTCTATTTACGATATTCCTAAATAAATTGGCCTGCCCAAGTCTCTTTATATAAGTATAACATAACTTGGGATTGACATCAATGTTCTGTTGCACTTAATACAATATCTATTCACATTTATTATATAAAAAAGGTCTTTGTAGAATTGAATGCAAAAAAAATACTAGTTGGTTTCTATAAATGTATCACTCAGTACATCAAAATTAACCTAAATAAAAACACGTTATATCAATAGCAATTGATATAACGCTGCAAATTATTTCACAATATCATACCAATACCAAATACGTTGGTAAATAACATCCAATGTAAATTCATGCAATATGCGTCACATGAAATCTAATTTAGGCGTAATTCCGACAATGCATTTGTGGGATTTCTACGAAATGAAAGCTAAAGCTAACAGATTTCACGTTGCGCCGTTTGGATTGGAATGATGCCTGTATCAACAACTGCACGTTTGGACCAACTAGGTAGTTTTCAGAGGTAAAGAACTTTTATAACTGTCGATTACGATAGACCAACAATTCAGTCCTTTCTTTGTTAACCACCCTAACCTTATCTTTAGACTCTATGAAGTGAGTTGAGATTCCTAAGTAAGTCTCATTGTAACATATTAATTATTAATTATAAATTACTATCCAAGGTAAAACCGACACCCCGCATGTTTTTTTATGCTGCTTAGAGCTTGTGTGACGCAGTTCTATTTCCCTAGAAAACAAAGTGGATATTTTATATACCAATAAAAAAAAGTTCATATTCATTGTCACAACAAATTTCGGTCCTTAGCCCTAGAAAGGTAAAATAACTTTCTTTGAAGATTTTTAGATCATGTTTTTATATTTCAACTGGAGCGTAATCACTGTTGAAAACTCACTAAGGTAAACGTCCCTGTGCTCGACACTGCCCCGATAGTTGCCATCTTGAATGTTATGTCATTAGCAATAGAGGTGACAGCATGGTGTCATGGTGTGTCTACTACGCATTAGCGTGTCGAGCATAGGGACGTTTACCTTATATTCAAAAGAAAGGTATACAACTGCCACATACAAACATTTATAATCAATACAGATTAAAAGCCGTTTGGAGAGATAATAATACCGTGCAAACATGGGCACTTAACAAAACGAAAGTAAAGATATTTTATATTTACCGTCGCCGTGCAAAACGCAGTAATTGTCATTATTGTTGTTGTTATTTGATATTTGAAACTTTCTTAATAAAAGCGATGTTAATTTTAATCCGCTTTGTTTGCGAGATATTTGCCCGTAGCGTCACAAATATAAATAAACGAGGGGAGACGCGGGCAATGCGACACACTGATTGAATTTATTCTAATTTGTTTAGAATTAATATCCTTCTCATGTTTTAATTGCAACCCGAGGCAATTTAACGTTTCTTAAGGCATCTCGCCGAAATATCACCGGTACTAGGTACTGCAATATTTCTTTACTTTAGCGATTTACCATCAAATGATAACATGTCAATGTCACCTAATAATCTATCGAATTATCGAATACCTAGTAAAAATCGAAACCTAATTATTATGGCTGTAACATCGGCCTATATGAAAATGTGGATCGAATAAGGCTCACGTGGAAAGGCATATAAAATAATGTGAAATGTTTGAGGCATCTGAAATAATTGAATATAATAAAAAATATATGACATCATAATTATGGTGGCAAGATGTTTAAAGAAATATTTCAAGGAAACAAAATAGGGGATGCATGTAAGTTTGATCATAATAAAAATTCGGAAAGATTGAATCCGCGGGTACAGCTAATATAGAAACAAGTCTCATTGAAATCAGTACAGCGTTTTATTATCCCTATTTTCTTGCTCGTTTGCAAATACCACCGTAAAGTTAATACTTGATATTCCGCGGATAATATTTTAAGTGAACGCTAGTGCAAAAAAGATAATTTTATCACCGTGTACCTTCGTTTAAAAAAAGCGGAGAATATTTAAGGAAATTTCAGGAAACTTTAACAAAAATTTACAAGAATATTGCAATTGAGAAATTTCCAGTAGGCATTTTGAAAAATTATGGTTCCATGTTGAAAGTTTCGCAATTTTGGAAACTTTGCTCGACATAAAATTATCGCTACCAACTATAGAACATATATGTAGCATTTCCAAGCAAAAGCAAAGTGGTACTTTGTTGCTTACCGGCATGGTGCATTGACAGGTTATTGGTAAAAAAATGCAAACCAATTTTTTCCTTATGGTAAGCAGCAAAGCGGACCCTTTCGGTTGAAAACGTCACAAATTTAGACTATCCGAGTACAGTTAAGTGGGCTACATTGCTCGTAGAACCGATGGCAGAAAGGTTGTTGAGGGGCGACCGTGTACCGGAAGAAGCAGAGTGGGTAGGCTGGACACACGGCCTGGTTAGGACCGCGAAAAGCAATTGGATGAGGGCCGCGCACGAGTGATCATTGTGGAGAACTTTGGGGGAGCCCTTTGTCCAGCAGTGAACGTCTATCGCCTGATGGTGATGATGTTGAGTGCCTACAGTTACCGTGACAAAGTAACAAAAGTGTCTTGCTTTTGCCGTTGGCTATGCCAAGACAGTGACATTTCCTCGGTGCTCCCGTAAGTACCAATATTAGCTCTGCTCTCAAACAAAATCGGGTCAAGTACGAAACTTTATGGCTAAGGAATAAATTATCGAGATCAGACAGTTCAAGTCTTTTACTGTTCTCTTTAAGAAATATCACAATAAACCCTTAGACTTCTAACTATTCATAAATACAAATTAATTAATTTTGGACATGATTTGCTGCAAAAAAATATTATTGGATAAATCTGAATACTTAAAATTGGGATATCCAACCAAATCGACGAATTACTTTTGTATTTGAACGTAAAGTAATTATTTTGAGTAATTCAAAAGAAATGCTCTAGAGTAGGTACTGAGCCATTCTTCTACATCCTAGGCCTAACCTTACACCTAGATGAACGAAAGTGAGAATAGGTATATCAAAACACAGACTAGTTGTTTGAAAATTCAACAGAAGCGAATTTACGAGTAGGTAGAGCCAACATAAAAAAATTGAAAACAAATTTTGAAATCGCTGCGCATGAATGGATTGTATCGACCAATAAATAACCCCTCAAACGCCTAGTGCACTTGCAGCTGCATTCCAACTGGTGCTCACGACCTTCGCTATAAATACGTGTGCGAAATGCAATAAAAAGTCTCGTTATTTGCTAGCGCCGACTGTGGAAAAACAAATGGACGTTCGGATGGTGCATGACATAATCGCCGCACGGATCCGGGCCAGTGTGCCAAAAGCCGCGGCCACCGCTTTTTTTTTGGCACGCAGTCAAGGGGTTATAAGGTGAATGTGTCTTGCGTGAGACCGTGATCCTGTGTTCAACACGTATGGAAGTTGCTTAAGCCTCTCTCTCTAATACTAGTTAAAAAAAAAAACGGAAAGAAACCGATTTCAAATTTCGGATACCCACATATAAACGAATACGCTATAAGTACTTAGTAAATAAATGGCCGCCGCTGCCGCTTTTTTGGCACAAAGTCAGAATGTTAAAAGGTGAATGTTTCTTGCATCACATACAGATTCTGCGTTTGACAGTAAAAATGGGAATCGTGTTGGACACTTTGATAATATCATAGTTATACAGACAAAGACCAATCCCAAAGTTTACATATACATTTACAAAATAATACTTAGTTATACAAAAAGAAGTTTTGAATAACTACGTATAACATAGAGCACTAAGATCGTTGTCACCACCGCTGCTTTAAAAGTCGCAAATATGGTGTGGAACTTGCGGAAAATGTTACGATGTAAAGCGTGGTAGAATGTTTAATGGCGCGTCCGATATGATCTAGTTCCCACGCCGTAAAATTAATGTTTTACTATTTCCGAACAACAGAAATGACGTGCTGGGTTTACTGATATAGCTATGAGTTACATAAAGATTACTGATCACGCACTCAGTAGGTACATTGTATGCGCAAAATAGAAAATCAACGCAGGTATCGATTCTCTTTATAAATAAAAAGAAATATCAATAAATCTCACACATAATCCATCTAGAGTCTCGACCCAAATTTGAAGCTCAACTAGTCTACTAGACTTTAGGGATACTTGACGACTGTATGTATACTGTAAGTACTTATACAGAGAAATACATACAAACCATCCATTACCCATGAACACTCATTTGGCGGGATTTGAACCCAGGACCGCTGGCTCGTAAGCATCTGCACTACCCGACAGCGTCAAGCGTCGTTGACTTCTATTCTTAAAATCTGGGCAAATATCTACTATGGTCAGTCACTATCTGTAAATACAAAATCGAACTGAAATAACTGAAGAAAAATGGTGGGAACTAGACTCGACTGGTCAACTAAATCGAAAGGGTCATCCTATTTACAATGGCGGTCGGCTCGGTGACTCTACGTGACTAAGCTTCTGTTGCCGAGCGAATAAAGTTGGTAATTTATTATAAACAATGTACACAATATGTTCCAATGGAAAACGGCCAGAGCTTTTCATGGTATTTCATTGTTTATTGCTAAGAGCAAAATTAAGTTTATCCAAATGGTTTTTTTTAACGATTTATCTCATCAATGTTAGAATTCTTCAATTCAGTGTACCGGTGTATTTCAATTCCTTAATAACGTTGTTGGGAATTTGCTTCACGACTCATGCATGATGTTTACGGACCACTGAAGTCTAGAATTGTCTAATCGAAGCTTAATTCAGAATTGATTGTATTAGCTATGCGACTGGATGACTCACTATTAGTGAAACCACAGACAAAAGAACACCAACAGATGACATTAACAGATTTTGATTACATACTTTGATTTTAAAAAAGATTTTTATTAATATTCTAATTATGTACACGTAAAATGTGGAAGAAATTTAATGATAACTTACATGCTTTTATTTCAAGTATATTCGAGTGTCAAACTTAGAATGCATTTAAGTAACGCGTACTTATTTGTTTTGCACTCTGTTAAACCTAGGTACCTTAACCTGTCCATAATCCCTCATGTCTTTAATCATCAGCTTTTTTTATGACCACTAATAATTTAATACGGCTCTTCAAAAAAAAAATCAACCTGACCATATTCCAACTGAACATACACTCTTATTTTATTAAAATAAAAATCCCAACCGTAATAAACAACTGAACATACTCTATGCTTTGCGAAACACTGAATTACGCCACATAAGGCACTCTACAGCGACAACGCCAGCAACTTTGTGTGCGCTCTCCATCATCAACGTGGACGGGCAAAACTACACATGATTTTCAGGAAACCGGACAAGCCAAGTGGGAGGTCGTCGTATCACAATCGTGCATTTCACTTGCTAATACGCCAGCATAATACATCCTCCGTATCTTGTTCCTTGCGTATGTTTATACGCGATGTGACGTATTTTAAACAGTTTTGAAGCTAACTAAAGTCCGTTGAGTTGGAAATGTGGGTTGTGGAATATGTTTTATGCGGGATCATTATTAGGGTTCTCAGAAGGTTTCAGCCACCCTGAAGCTTCTAGAATAATGCGAACTTCAGTCGCACTATTCTCGTTATTTTACGAGAATTTCAGTTATAGATTTAGTTTTGGAGAGACAGACCTACATGCACTTTTTCCTAACAATAAAAAAAACTGTATTGCATAATAAAGTTACTATAATATCGTCGGCCGTAGGTTCAATTGGGGTAAGGGACAAAATACGCAAAATGAGTTGAATATACAGTTTTGATAAGAATTTTCCGCTCTATCGAATGGTGTTTATAAAAAAAATCTTGCTTGAAAAAAATGTTCCTTACACTACTGATTTTTATGGTTTCTAAATCAAATCTGACCCACAAAAACAACATCAAATAGGGTAACTACTGCCACCAATCCACTTTGAATAAGGTAAAGGTCTTTCCAATTAAGGAATTACCTTTACATGACTTATTTTTGAAGACAACCTTATGAAACTGGCTTTTACACTAAAGGCTGATTTAGACGATGTCAATTTTGAGACGCCTAAATTACGGCGCCTCGAAAAGGCACCGTATAAACACTTTCCGCGCCATTTTTTCGCCGCATGCCAGCGCTGGCGCGGAATAGAACACGAGCCTATTTTTTGGCGCCAGTGACCCCCTCTCCGCGTCTCTCGCTGCCACTAATGACTGGTGCTTAAAAAAAGCACTGTGTAAACACGACTGGCGGCGAGATTTAGGCGGCTGAACATAGTCATTGTCTAAACGGTCGGAGGTGTGCTGTGCGGTAATCACTGGCGCCGTAATTTAGGCGTCTCAAAATTGGCATCGTCTAAATCAGCCTTAATGCTTTTTTTAGCTCATGAATAAATAACACCCATACCTTAAAAAGATTGCACGAGCTTAGAAAATAATGCTCCTTACCCCAATTTGCCACCTTATTTTTTTAACAGTGTGAACCTTACACCAATTTGGTTAAGACGATATTTAGGTTTGATCAGATTTATATTAAGATTCCGTGTCCGTTACGCTAATTTTCTCGTGAGAATCAATGAATACTTATCCCTGTTACCTTTATATACAAACACATCTAACTTCATTTATTATTTTAATCTATTGTTTTTAAAGAAAGTGTTATGTTGCAATAAAAGCAATCCAACACCCGAGATGTCGGAACAACGAGGCCACGCCGTTTCGCCGTCAAAATAAACATTGTTCGGTTCATGACGCATTGGTGTAAACTGTAATGTCATGTAATCTGTTTTTCAATAAATAAATAAATAAATAATAAATAAATAAAAGCACCTTTATCAGTTTTATAATCTTTGTTTATACGGGTATCTGTGTAAACTGGATGTTAATTTTTGGCTTTACTAAGTCATTGAAACTACTAGCGTAGTTTGACTTATTTACATGCAAACTTTCACGATAAATTGAAGGTATTCAAATAAATTTAAGTAGTAAGAAAATTTCAAATTTAGTAATTAGTCCACCGAGAAATGTAAGTGTCTATTTATGTTATTAGGTATAATTCGTCAGTTCGGCAAATTTAGTAATTAGTCCACCGAGAAATGTAGGTATGTGTCTATTTATGTTATTAGGGTATAATTCGTCAGTTCGGCGTCTCTGAACGACAGTAAGTACTGAACTCTTTGTCGGCAGCTCGTGAATCTTATTCTACCCGTGAAGTGTTTTGTTGAGCGGATAGTTTAAAAAAGTGGCCTAAGATTGTCGAAAAAAACAATAACCAATGGAATACTGGAGGAGGTAATAACACGTTCTTTATTAAAAGTTTTTAATTCACTTTACACATTAAATGTTTAAAAATATCTCAAGGAAGATTAGATTGACTTTCCGAGGACTAGCTGAGTTGAAATTAGGTACATTTCTTTTACACATAATCTCAACTAGTCCCTTACGCCATTTCTTCATCAATATAGTGGATACAATGAATAGGTAAATACAAGGTAAGGGACGAGACTACAGAATACTCTGTCTGTAAGGGACATCAGCAGCGAAATAAGTTGGTGTAAGGGACATATCATTTTCTATAATATCTAAATTATTAAAACGAGCACTACATAGATAGAACACTAAAATACAAGATTATGTGTGAAATCAGGCCCAAAAAAGGTTCACTACAAAAAAAGTTATGAAAGATTTAGTTAAAAAAAAAACTTTGTCAGCCTCTCCTGAAAAATCGTATTTTGTCCCTTACCCCAATTGAACCTACGGTCGACGATATATAAACCATGTACTTAGTTTGGAAATTCTTATTTTCCCTTTGGTACTTATTTTTTTAGGAATAGGAATATAATTTCGGGTCCGAATCATATGTTTAATAATAATAATAATAAATCTTTATTAATAAAACACATAAGAATTACAATTAGCATAAAAAGTCTTACATCTACACAGAACACACTTAATTCTTGTGCCTGAACTAGGAAAATCCTGTATCTCAGGCTTTGAGAGAGGTCATTTAAGTAATTAAATTCTTTGTCAATAAATCTTATTAAAGAAATTCATAAAAACGCGTACAAATTATATTCTAAGTGACAAAGTAATTATTGTTTCCAATCATACTATAAAACTATTATACTATATATATTTGTATTTTTTTGATATGACATTATACTTGATTACTAGAGAATTAAAATTATATGAAAACACAATAATAACAATTATAGGCATAATTATAAATTTTGGTTAAATCAGCAACTTATAAACGCACGTTTTTTTTAGAAACCATACCATATTTATCATTCGGGGAAGATCGTAAGTTCTTTTATATTGATTTGGACACAATCATTCGTGTTTCATTTTTTATTTGTTTACGTTTGGTAAACTTATTAATTTTCAATTCACACATTAAATACCATCATATTAGTAAAATCAAAATTGTCGTAGAAAATCTTTAAAAATAACTAAGAATCATGAAAATAAATTAAACGCATATAAAATTATTATTTAAATTGGTTGTAGACGTTATTCGAAATTTGTCGACATTTAAAATACATTGACAGTAGCAGAGCCGAGAAATGATCAGTGCGAGAACGAAACGCGGAGAACAAAAGTTTATACTACAGTTCTTATTTTTAAATTCAGTTTTTGATACTTGGCTATTCGGCTGTATGGTAAATTATCAGTCTTTTAAAAAATTAAAAGTTAAATTCTCTTTATTGCAGTAACCGGCCAAATTAAAAATACCCTTATTTGTATCAGACGTCATAAACGGAAGGTGTGTTTTTTACTTAATCGTCTTATTTAAATAATACTAAATAATGCAGTAACCGGCCAAATTAAGAGTACGCTCATTTGTATGAGACGTCATAAACGGAAGGTGTGATTTTTAGGGTTCCGTAGTCAACTAGGAACCCTTATAGTTTCGCCATGTCCGTCTGTCCGTCCGGCCGCGGCGTAGCTCCGTGATCATTAGTACTAGAAAGCTGAAATTTTGTATGAGTATGTGTATGTATCACACCGACGAAACGGTAAAATAAAAATAAAAATTTTTTTTCGGGTACCTCTCGTTCACCTACAGTGGTGATGATTTTTTTTTTCGTTTTAACTCTAGTGTGTGGGGTGTCGTTGAATAGGTCTTTTAAAAATAATAGGGGTCTCTCAACATTACTTTTTGATAAAGTCAGTAGTTTTGTAAATATTCGCTCCGAAAATATAAAAAATACCCCCCCTCTAACTTTTCAACCACGGGTCAAAAAAATATGGAAAAATTCATGAAAATGAGGCCTTATAAGTACTTTCAATGAAAACTATATTGAACAAAATCGGTCTATCCGTTTTTGAGTTATCGCAAAATTTCATAATTTTCTTTAAAAGGACGTAAGTTGACTTCCAGAAGGTAATAAGTAATTACAGTTACTTTGGCGTTTACGACCTTTGTACAGAGCTTGAAATCTTTCTCGTAACTTAAACCTCGGGCTTAAAACCGCTGTTTTAAGCCCGTCTCTTGTGAAGGATGAGCAACTACGGAACCCTACACTGAGCGTGGCTCGACATGCTCTTGGCCGGTTTTTTAACCGACTTCAAAAAAAGGAGGAAGTTCACTATTCGAACTAATTTTTTTTTTTTTTGTATTTATGTTACCTACTCGATATCTCCGAGAACCGTGAACCGATTTTCAATTTTTTTATTTTATCGAAAGGGTATAACTCCGAGTTGGTCCCATTGGCACTAAGTCGGGATCTGATGATGGAATCTTGGAGAAATCGAGGGAACTCTTCAAATGTTATAGGGACATGTACGGCGCTTTCGGTAATTTATTGATAAAGTCAAGAATTTACATTCAGTAAATAGGATTTGGTGTAAGGAAACTGATGATGAACACCACAGATGGCCATTAGAACCACTAAAAAGCAAAAAAAAAAAATTTAACAAAAAAAAAGAACCGACTTCAGTAAAACTAAAAAACCAAAAATAACCCATTCAAGTACAGATTACATTTGACTCACCCTTCGAAGTCGGTGCCAAACCTCGCGTAAACTATAATATAACTATAAATATAAGAACTGAGTGGTTTGGGATCGACTTCAAAGGGTGTCAAATGTAATCTGTACTTGAATGGGTTGGTTATTTTTGGTTTTTTAATTTTACTGAAGTCGGTTCTTTTTTTTTGTTAAATTTTTTTTTTTACTTAATCGTCTTATTTAAATAATAGCTATTTCCCGGCTGAGGCCATTAATATTTTTTATTTTATTTGTATTAACGCCTCATAAAAATAACGAACGATTTTGCGGTCCACTTTTACTACATTAATGGGAACCAAAGACTATATACCCCCTAGACATATGTTCTCATACAAAAAAACGTAACTCTGAAAAAGCTCAAAATTCGGTATAAAAACTAGATGGCGCTGCTTCGTAGCCTGGAAGTGACAAAAATGTTATTTTTCACCAACATTTTTAAGTGATTTTTGATTTTTGGAAATCAAACGCATTACTGCTTTATTTTAATACGATAATATAACTTAAATACACAATTTTTAAGGATTATATTTTTTACTCTTCAAAAACGTGGTTTGATCGTATTAAAATAGATGGCACTACCTCTGGATAGCTCAAGGTTGCTTGCGGGCTCGCCAATTTTTGCTACACAAAATAGCTAGATGGCGTTGGTGCACTGATGTAATGGACAAAATAAGTTACGCCCGAATTGTCATGCGACATTTCCCACTAACAAACAGTCAGTAACGTAATATTTGTTAGATAAGTTTTGTACAGTCAAGGAATTTCATTTCCTACCCATTTCGTTACAATGTCGTTAGACATTCGCAATGCATTAAGGTCGAAAATTATATTTCAATAATAGTATTGAAATGTCAATATTATTATTTGTCACTTCATTTTACAAAAAACCTCCTCGCGAAAGGTTATCATTTGCTTTTAATTTCTAATTAGGAACATATGTCAGTGTCAATCGAGAAAATCGTAAAATAATTTTCAGCAACGTTATTAATATGAAAAATAAAATGCTTGCCGCTAACCGTGAACTATTAAAAGATAATGATAATGACTGAAAACAATGAAGAGCTCAAAGAGTGGAGTTACACCAGGAAGGAATACGGATTTATGAGATCACGCGTCGGCTCAATGCTAGCAGGGACACAGTTTGACGTTGGGTACGGCGATATAATGTTGAAGGAAACCTTATTGATCTACTGCAAAGCAAAGTAACCATTGCATCGTCCGTTTGCCATGGCCCAAGACCAACGCCGACGACAAAACGGCTTTACGCCAAAGGGACGATTTGCGGAAATGTTTGACATTTACCCTAGAACAATTAGAAATTGCCTACATGCAGGCGGCCTGCGAAAATATATTCGTTCGTTTTGTTTTTGTTAAAAGTAATATAAAAAAAACGTTTATAAAATTGTGGTTTTATTGAATTATCACTGTCGTTAGTTCTGTTAGTTTTTGTATAGATAAATTTCGGGTGCCTGTCGTATCGCATAACGTTTTTTGTCCTAAAAATGTTTGGCCGAGAAAGTTTGGCATACTGTTGAATGGCATACTACTCGTTTGTCCTAATAATTTTTGCGCATACTCTCTTAAAGTCCTAAATCAAGTTTGTCCTAATATTGATAACTAAAATCTAATTACCTAAAGCATAATATTCCTAACATGAATTGCCCTAAGAATTATTTTGCCTATTATCAAATTGGCTAAAATTACAGCACCTAAACTAAACTATGGTAGGCGTGAAGTCAGAATCGTTACGTATTCTACCTTCAGGCAGGTAAGGTAAGGTACATAACTCGAAAGTTTCATCATAATACGTCCAGTAGTTTTTTGAGATTAAGTGAAACGTACATACATACATCCATCCAAACTTTCACGTTTATAATATTATTAGGATTAGGATGTAAGTAATTTTTATGTTTAAATAAAACATACACAAATAGTGAAATGAGACGAAAAGTGAAATGAGACGAAACGGAACGTAGTAAACAAACATCGCACCTAACGTCATCTATTCACTTTTTACTGTCACTTGGAAGTTGGAATGTCGTTGAACGCTTGACGACTGTGTTACTTCACGCTTGCGCGTACCGTACAGTAGAAATTGAAAAATGAATCTTTTGAATGAATTGATACCCTTAGCGGCATCTAGCGATGTAGAACGATAGTAACAAACGGAGTACGGTGCGTAGTATGAAGAATATCGGTCTAGGGGGTATATAGTCTTTGATGGGAACCAAGCAAGCAAGTTGGAGAAAATGTTTATTAAATTATATATCAATAAAGAAGGAGTGGCATGGTCACTCAGTGAAAAGGCTTTTAAATAAAGATAAAAACAAAGACTTGTATCGAAAATAGTTAATTGAATTTCACATTGTGACATCGACGCAATTCTCAGCCTATTCGAACGCATTACACTCCAAGGGCATCTATTTCAAGTGATGAAAACAAGTTACTCATACTAAACAAAGGAGTTTGGGGTCAGTCATAACACGAACTAAAAAGAAACAAATTAGTGCAAAAATGGATCATTGAATATTAGTATGATCGCGACATCGACGCAAAAAATACCTAATTTAACTTCTCAGCCTATTCAATATCATCATTTCAATCGGCATCTATTTTAACTGACCAGCCCGTCTAGCATAACTATGCTTGGCGAATTTTGCATAGCGTTACTTGTCACTCTCTCACAGTACTGTACAGAAATAGATAGATAAATATCTCGCGCACGAAAGAGTCGCGTAACCTAGTTGTGCTAGAGGTGCAGCGGTTACTCATACAAAGGGGTTTAGGGTAAACCGTAACACGAACTAAAAAAAAGATAATGAGTACTCACGTTTGTTGGTAGGGCTCGATGGCTGCACGGGCGCAGGGGTCGCCGGCGGCTTGGTGGTCAACGGCTCACTAGCGGATTCCGCTGAAACAGAAAACTCACGTTACAAATGCGTATAAAACCACAGAAACAGTGAATCCTAACGTAACAAACTGAGACTAATCTAAGTACGTTTTACCACACAATCGATCGACATTGATCGTCATCGAGTGGTTGGTGTACAGATCCGTATTATCTAGAAAAATTGTATAATATTGAGCTCTTTCAATAGGTTTACCCTTGTTTGCTCTAATAATTTTTGACTAATTTTGATTTGCCTAATTTCATTTTGTCTAAAATTACTTTGCATATTTATTGAGTTTGCCTAATATTCGTTTAGTCTAAAGTCATTTCGCTTAACGAATATTTTGCATAGTCTTGTTTCGGCGAATTTTCATATTGCCTAATTTTTGTATGTATAATTTCATTTTATCTACTATTCAACTAATATAATTACATTTCCTATGAACACTATTTTGCCTACTGCAATTTTTGTATAATTTCAGTTTGCCTACTTTGCGCAGTATATTATTCTACGTATACATACGTTACAATATCCACGCAGTAGAGAAGTTAAATTTGGGTCGCAGTTCAACCTAACACTCCTCCTCGCTTCGCTCGTCGTCGTACCTAACCTAAGCCAAGTCGGACCTGCCTTAAGGTGAAATGTTAGTGTAGTATGCATGGAAACCTGTCACATTCTGTCAATATGAGAGATTGATTTATAAAACTGAAATAAAAGTGTCCGTGCAAATATTCGCGTATTAATTAATTACTGCCGAATATAACAATTTGGCGACGAGGCAAACGAACACGCGTAAGATAAATAATCTTATAATTATATTAAAGTGAATAAGTTTGGAAAGGAAACTGTGTAAAAACCTATATTTTTCAAATTGAAAATCAAATCGCTCAATGGCGGCTATGTTCAAAGATCATAGAAATATAATTTAGTAGTTGACGCATGTCATTTTCGGGTGCCGAAATTAGAAATTATTTACGATGATAAATAACTTGATCATTGCAATTGCATATAAAAGAAAAAGATAAACTAAAATAATTCAATCATGAATCCCGTTGCAAGCTTAGAAAACTTTGCTGGTGGTAACTGGAATGCTTAACAATATCGCAGAGGATAAGAAAGTGCCCTGGCTTATCACCAAGCTAAATACACATGTATATGAGAAGCTAACTACACTGTGCATACCTGGAACGCCAATGAAGGAAAAGTATGAAACTATCTGTGATAAACTGCAGGAGCATTACCACCCAATTAAAAACCACATTTTGGAACAAGCGGAGTTTAGAAAACGTAGCCAAAAACTAGACGAAACTATAGAGCAATATGTGTATGAATAAAAAATATATCAAAAAAATGTTGTTTCATAAATTTAGACGATGAAATTAAGGAGCGGCTGTTGAATGGCACTCGTTGTGATGCAGTTAGAATAATTCTAGTAAATAATACTAAAAGTTAATTAATGTTGCTAAAACAGTAGAGGCCGCCTACAATTTGGTATTTAAGTATAGAAAGGAAGAAGAGCGACCACAGATGTATAGAATGCAAGAGAAAATGATGACAAATAACAAAAACTGTGCATGGAGACAGAGTCCAAGTCTATCTAAGTCAGAGGTAGGAGCAGGCGCTCAATGTTTTTGTTGTGGAAAAATTGGGCACATGATTGCCGAGTGCACGTTACGGGAAAAGTTCTGCAGCGAATGTGGAATTAAAGGTCACATTTTTAAATAGTAAATACATTAAATACAAGTGAAAATTGTTCAGGACCCATCGAAATTAAACGAGATGAGAAAAATGACGAAATTGAACGTGAAATGTTCAACATGTAGTGTTAATTTTATGTTCATAAAATGATTTTTTTAGTTAAAATAGCATTCGGCAATACAATCATTAGTTAAAATAACATTCGGCAATATAATCGTTAGTTAAAATAACATTCGGCAATATAATAATTAGTTAAACTAATAATAAACAACACAAATTTTATTTGAAATGATGATTAGGCTAAACGAGTTTCGATAAAGTGATCATGTATTGAAACAATAATTATGAAAACTGAAATTAGACAAACCGTTGGTTATACTAAAAGTTGTTAGGCAAACTGAAATTAGGCAAATAATTTTTAGACAAAACAAGGGAATACCCTTTCAATAACCTATTGTGAAAAAGATTGAGACAGTAATAGAAACACTAGCTTCATCAGCTGAAAAATGCCCAATACTGGACAGAGGCGTTCCGCAAAGCTCTCCACAAAGATCGGTCGTGCGCCTCCCTCATCCAACGTGGTTTCCCACGATCCTGAGCCTTCACACGTTGAACAAACAGAATACGGTGGCAAATTCAATATAAAAATAGCTAGTAACTATAGTCTGGCTAGCCAAATAATGTTGACAGATATTTCCTTGTGGTATCACCAATTGTCTATGATTTAAACAATTAAGTAGGTCTATAAATAATTCTGATACTTTTTGTACTAGACCTTCCAATTGAGTTGAAATTTGGCATAGTACTTACTTATATAATCTTTTTGGTGATGGATTAATATTATGGTATTATCGAGTTAGGTTTTATTTACACTACATTTAATTTTTCGCCTTGTATATGATTAGAAAGTGTAAACATATGTGTTTGTCGTGGACTGTACTCTATTGGCAGTCCACAACTGTGCGCTTTTCTAGAAATTTCCTGCCTCGCACGACTGCATTGTGGAATGAATTGTCGCTTGCGGTATTTCCGGACCGATACGACCTTCAAACCTTCAAGAAAAGAGCGTATTCCCACCTGAAAGGCCGGCAACGCACTTGTGACTCCTCTGGTGTTGCAGGTGTCTATGGGCGACGGTAATCGCTTTCCATCAGGCGATTCGTTTGCTCGTTTGCCCCCTATGACATAAAAAAAAAAAAAAAAAAAAAAATATATAGTTTCTACCGTGAACCTCTATATGAAGAACACAACATTTCTTTTCACAAATTAAACCAAGAAACGTAGGTAAAATAGATTGTTCTTAAATAATATAATATCAACTTACACGAGAATTAAATTTAAATCAACTGTAAACTAGCAAAGAAAAAGACAAAAACGGAAAATTTAAAATGTAATTGTAGACCGAAATTCTTAGAAAAAAATCTTAACGTAAATTACACAGTAATATCCTGGGCATGTTGGTATTTAAATTAAACCTCAACCTTACTAAAACTTAAAACAAAAAAATATAATACGGAGAGCGCAGCGAAAAACGGCAGGAATTAATTACGTCGACCGAATCCATTTTCGTTCCTTATTTTCAAAACCTCATATCTCTTAATCATTGTTTTGCATGTGAACTGTATTCAGCAGTAAATAAGGTAGCTTTGCCAATGACTGAACTAACATACGAGTATTCTAAAGAAAACATTTGATTTCGGTGGGGCATTACGTCAAAGTTCCAGAACAAAGTTGCAACTGGCAATTTGGATAATGCTCAACCTCTTTTTACTTTACAGCTCAATTTGATGGAAATGTATTGAAGCTGCTTTACCCGTTTCTCTTTTCGTTGCAGAATATAATGAAATTCATTGCGAATGTATTATTTATAGTACACTGACGATAATCTACCTACGTTGATAAAATGATAATGATAAGTCAGTCAGTAGGTATTAAGGCTTGTTCAACGAAATAAACTAGCCACGTAAATTCGGTATTACATAAATTCGTACACTAATGGCAGGAGTTCGACAAAAGGTCAAGCAGTTGGCTCAGCCTTAGGGTTTCATTAAAATTTTATATATTATTTTATTTTTCAAATATTAGGGTACAGATTTAATTTTGTTTGTTTGAAATATTGCGTTAAATACACGATTTATTTATATTTATCTATGGCAACTTTTTTCGTGAACAAGCCTTATTTGAATTATTATTGACATAATATATAAGTTTATGCAACTGTTACATAAATAGGTGCCTCAAAACACTGGTTTGTTAAGAACCTCTTTCAAAGATCAGCATTTATTATTAGACAATTCGTAAACATGCGTACAAAGACTTTGTGGCTAAGTATTTAAATGTAGACAAGTCACAGAGCGCTAAGTAAGTCTGACCTTACATCAAGAAAGAAACAAAGCAAATATGAAGTCGCTCTGTAAACAATAAATTACTCGTGTTTGGAAGGGTACTGGCGCCCGTTTATTTACCTCTTTTCTTGTTCAAAGCCGTAGAACTATAGGGTTATTAAGATGACGTACCGGATGTTTTTTGTTACAAGAAAAGACACCGTGTTCGTTATTCAGATACGTAACGTACCTAATATCACACTAATTAAGTAATTATAAAGGTAAAAGTTTCCGATTGTGTTTGTATGTTTGTTTCTGCTTTAAGCTCGAACGGCTGGACCGTTTTTGATAAAATTCTGATAATGAACACATAAAGGCTTTTTAAGTTATTACCTGATTTGACGCTGACGTGTTTCAAAATTTCAACGGACAAGTGTCAACCGAAGAAGGCAACGATTCCTTCAGCCACTATTTCGAGAAAAAAAACATTTGGGAAAAAACATCACCATGGTAAAAAAAAACTAATGACCTTGCAGCTTACAGGAAGGACTAGATATCGAAAAAATATATTACTTTAAGCTCTTAAAAAATTATGCCATGCGTATTGTAATAGGTTTCTTATCTTAATATTGTTAACAGTTCTCTTAATATTACTTTAAAATTGTATTGCCGACTCTATATTCCGCCGAGACGTCAATAATACCGCCGGGTGTCCCAGCGACATCAAGGGAGAGTACCTTAAATATCGTAGATAGGATATTTTGCTGAAAGAAGACTTTACGTTATTTTTAAAAGTCAGTAATTCTGAATTTAAAGGTTTTCTAAGAATGACTTGCTTAAGTATTCGTCGTCGGTAATAAACAATTTTCTTGAAATCTGACTCAAGCATTTTACGTTGTTCCTTTCTTTTAAGATACTATGTTACTTTGGAAAAAATATTGACGACGCGTTTGGCTCGGTTTGTAGACACCTGCCTACTGAGTCAGCGGTCCCGGGTTCGAATCCCGGCCGGGGCAAATATTTGTTCTTGGGTCATGGATGTTATCTATATATGTATTTATATATTATGTATATCGTCGTCTAGTACCCATAGTACAAGCTTTGCTTAGTTTGGGACTAGGTCGATTTGTGTATGATTGTCCTTCAATATTTATAAAAAAAAAATATATAATTTTTTTGTCCATTCTTTCGAGTGGCATCATAAAAAAACCGGCTAAGAGCATGTCGGGCCACGCTCAGTGCAGGGTTCCGTAGTTGCTCATCCTTCACAATAAACTGCTGTTTTAAGCCCGAGGTTTACGTGAAGAAAGATTTTAAGCTCTATAAAAAGGTCGTAAACGCCCTAGAAACTGTAATCACTATTACCTTCTGGAAGTCAACTTACGACCTTTAAAAGAAAAAATATGAAATTTGGCGATAACTCAAAAACGGCTCGACCGATTTTGTTCAATATAGTTTTCGTTGAAAGTACTTATAAGGCCTCATTAACATGAATTTTCCCGAATTTTTTTGACCCGTGGTTGAAAAGTTAGAGGGGGGGGGACACTATTTTGTTTTGTTTTTGTAGCGAATATTTACAAAACTGCTGACTTTATCAAAAAATAATGTTAGAAGACCCCTATTATTTTTACAAGACCTATTCAACGATACCCCACACACCAGTCTTGAAAAGGAAAAAAAAAATCACCCCCACTTTAGGTGTTCGAGAGGTACCCGAAAATATATTTTTTTTTTATTTTATTTTACCGTTCTGTCGGCGTTATACATACACATACTCATACCAAATTTCAGCTTTCTAGTACTAATGATCACGGAGCTAAGCCGCGGACGGACGGACGGACGGACGGACGGACGGACAGACGGACATGGAGAAACTATAAGGGTTCCTAGTTGACTACGGAACCCTAAAAAGGGGTTAATTTTATTCACATTTAAGTCGGTTCGATTCCCAGACGAAGCAAGTAATTCTTAGAAAATATTTAAATGCAGAATTACTAAATTTTAAAAATAACATAAGTCTTCTTTCAGCAAAATATACTATCTATGATCATTTAAGGTACTTTCCCGTGATGTCCCCATAGTCTTGGGACGCCCGTAGGTATATTGAGCATGCTACGAATCATGATACCATAATAATATGATTTTACAACACACCATCATTCATTTTAATACATCCCCAAAAATAATTTTAAATAGTACTTTATCAACGCTATCACTGACAGTATTAAAGTATTTCGTTTACGTTTCGCACATAAATTTGTTATTATTTACGAGCCAACTCTTATCTGTTTCGCAAAGTCCTTTTAAGTTCCAACTTTATGTTGTAAAAAGTAACCACATTCGCAATTTCGACACAATTCGCGATTATTGTATGATTTATGATACATAAAACACTCACCATAATTTCAGTGTAATTTGTAAAGTGATACCATTTACGAAATCATTCGAGCGAACAATCAGATTAACCTCGTTCTCCGTCGGTGTTTTTGCTGAATCGATTCTGGGTCCACAGCTGGGTATTAATTTAGAACGTTATTACCGATAAGTCTTAAATTAGCCTGTATTTATAAGCTAACTAGTTTTCGTTTGATACTTTCGGTGAATGTGTTGCAACCGCTCAGTTGACAGTACTAAAGTGCGTTCAGATTCAGACGAGTGGTGTATAGTTGTAACATTCGTAACCAGGAAGTGAAGCTACGTTTTGGCACGGGCCCGCCTGGCAGTACGATAGCAGGTCTACTAGGTTAGTTCAGTTAAATAAAAGTTCATGCGCTTTGAAAGAACCCTCTCGTAAAACTGCAGAATTTGTCAATTTAGTTTTATGCCCGGTGCAGGATTTATGGGAAAATTCAGTGGCCTGGAAACTAAAATTCTGCTCATGCATCATGGCTTGGATTTGGCTCCGTTGACATATGGTCCGAGGCGATTTACTTTGTCCAATAAAAAAAGCTTTCCAGTTAAATTTTCTAACTTAAGTGTGTTATAATTTACATGCGCCTGGCGCCGCATCACACTGCGAAGTGAGGACGGCATGCAATAAAAAAATCGTCCACACGGATATGCGGAACCAACGTGTTGTACAGTCCGTGAGCTCTCAGACTGCCATTCGGGTATGGGTGAAAAGAGAGAGGTCCTTATCTGAGTTGCGTAAGAGCGAGCGAGACAGGTATAAAACGCGAATCGCGTTCTGACATCTCACGCATTTATACCATGGGGTTTTGACGTGACAACGTCTTAAATTAGGTTGCGCTCGGAGTCACTCATGAAAAAGTGTAACGCTCGCCCGCTCACGTCTGATGACACATGTGATGGGTGCGTTCAGAAAGTAACACTTAAAATTTGTTAGGGAAATTGTGAATGGAGGGAAGAGGGAAGAGGGAAGAGGGAAGAGGGAAGAGGGAAGAGGGAAGAGGGAAGAGGGAAGAGGGAAGAGGGAAGAGGGAAGAGGGAAGAGGGAAGAGGGAAGAGGGAAGAGGGAGGAGGGAGGAGGGAAGAGGGAAGAGGGAGGAGGGAGGAGGGAAGAGGGAAGAGGGAAGAGGGAAGAGGGAAGAGGGAAGAGGGAAGAGGGAAGAGGGAAGAGGGAAGAGGGAAGAGGGAAGAGGGAAGAGGGAAGAGGGAAGAGGGAAGAGGGAAGAGGGAAGAGGGAAGAGGGAAGAGGGAAGAGGGAAGAGGGAAGAGGGAAGAGGGAAGAGGGAAGAGGGAAGAGGGAAGAGGGAAGAGGGAAGAGGGAAGAGGGAAGAGGGAAGAGGGAAGAGGGAAGAGGGAAGAGGGAAGAGGGAAGAGGGAAGAGGGAAGAGGGAAGAGGGAAGAGGGAAGAGGGAAGAGGGAAGAGGGAAGAGGGAAGAGGGAAGAGGGAAGAGGGAAGAGGGAAGAGGGAAGAGGGAAGAGGGAAGAGGGAAGAGGGAAGAGGGAAGAGGGAAGAGGGAAGAGGGAAGAGGGAAGAGGGAAGAGGGAAGAGGGAAGAGGGAAGAGGGAAGAGGGAAGAGGGAAGAGGGAAGAGGGAAGAGGGAAGAGGGAAGAGGGAAGAGGGAAGAGGGAAGAGGGAAGAGGGAAGAGGGAAGAGGGAAGAGGGAAGAGGGAAGAGGGAAGAGGGAAGAGGGAAGAGGGAAGAGGGAAGAGGGAAGAGGGAAGAGGGAAGAGGGAAGAGGGAAGAGGGAAGAGGGAAGAGGGAAGAGGGAAGAGGGAAGAGGGAAGAGGGAAGAGGGAAGAGGGAAGAGGGAAGAGGGAAGAGGGAAGAGGGAAGAGGGAAGAGGGAAGAGGGAAGAGGGAAGAGGGAAGAGGGAAGAGGGAAGAGGGAAGAGGGAAGAGGGAAGAGGGAAGAGGGAAGAGGGAAGAGGGAAGAGGGAAGAGGGAAGAGGGAAGAGGGAAGAGGGAAGAGGGAAGAGGGAAGAGGGAAGAGGGAAGAGGGAAGAGGGAAGAGGGAAGAGGGAAGAGGGAAGAGGGAAGAGGGAAGAGGGAAGAGGGAAGAGGGAAGAGGGAAGAGGGAAGAGGGAAGAGGGAAGAGGGAAGAGGGAAGAGGGAAGAGAGAAGAGGGAAGAGGGAAGAGGCACGGCATATTTCTATAGTTAAAATTTGTGCAATTCTTATTTTCATTCAATTCCTTGTTCCTATTGTGCAATTTAATAATATTCATATCAATAAATATTCTACCGAGAATAAGACGTTGTCACGTAAAATCTTCCTTCGCCCGTATAACCGACTTTACAGGCAACCATTTTTTGTGTACAACAAGAGGAATGAAGTCAATTTATTAGCCGAGTATCTGCTAAAAGTGCTCTAATATAGCGGTGCCCAACTCTGTTTTTAAATCAAGCAACATTTTTTATCCAGATCAAACTACGTTTAAAATCTCGTCCATTTTATCTGTTTGAAATTTAAAACGAATTACGCCTGCATCCCACGGATAATCCAATTTCATTGAAACAAAGTGCTACCGGGCCGACCTTAAATACATTATTTGCAAATTTCTCCGATATCTGAAGAAGAGTCCGCTTGATTTCGCGTCTAACGAAGCAAAGTCGAGGTGGTCTGTTTATTGATGAGCGAGCGAGGAGTGCCGTTTAATTGTTTATTAAAATTCGATTCCGTATTTATAGAAGACTTGTTTTTTACTAATAAACAGATATCGACAGACAAATATCATTGCGAGGGTTTTCTAAAGAGCACTTTTACACGTAGTTTTTTTTTGTTAGTCGTTCGGAAACCGTACATTTTTACAAAGAATAGTAGCTATGTCATTCTTCGCTTGCTTGATCTTATCTCCACGCCGATCAATGCGCAATCGTAGAGCAAGGACATAAACAATGTTCCTGCTATACAATGGTTTTCTTTCCACTAGACCTTAGGCTACAGTAGCAGCAATAATATTGAAACATTTTAATTCTATCGGATAACAAATATAAAAAATGTATTTTACAAAACGCGCAAATTCTAAAAAGGCGCACAACGTCGATGACAATGAGCTAAATAACGTTTTGAATGGAAAAAATACACCTTTTATTTGATAAAAGCGAAATGCTGCCATTAGTACTTTGTTCAAAAACCTTTTGCAATGTTAAAAGTGAATGTTTCATAGAAAATACACAAATAGTATATCTTTATTTTTGTAGCTGCTATACACAGCTAAGCGGTATGCGATATCAAAATCCACCATCTATCGAGCTTTAATAGAAACGAAGCTTAAGAAAGGTATGATCAAAGTTATCATTAGTTTTTCTCACTAGAGAAGAAACAAAACATTAATATGTTTTACTGTTCTAAGACAAAATGCTCACAAATAAGTTCACATTACAAACGCTTTACTGAAATAAAAAGGCAACGAAAGTCAACTAAACCTTTTCCTTTCTACAAAGGGTTCTATAGTGGTGGAAAAACGTTCCCGATTTTCACAGGAAAATAGGCGTTTCGTAGATCTCACTAACAAAGTTCGCTCCATTTATCGAGCCCTCGAAAAATCGACTCATCGTTTTGTCGAGAGCTATCCACCTTTCATTAAATTATTGAGTTGTATTAAAATTTCCTTTAGATGCTTCGAAGGAGCTTTAATTAAGACTTCGGCAGATTTAACAGTGATTGAGACTGGCAACTCTATTTGAAAATGTTTGCTTCTAAAGGCTCTGTCAATAATGTGGGCAGGGATTTTGGGCCGCTCTGGCCCTTGCGGGACGAAAACAAATTAGAAGTAATTGCTTCAAATAAATTATTAAGGGAGTTGCTAATATTTTAGAAAAAAGGAGTTAAGAAGTTTGCTCTTTTTGGTATATTCAAAAATTTAATATAGATCCTTAGGGTAAGTACCCTCCCTGTATTTCTTCGCAGATGCAATTTTTACGCTTATCTATGATTTTTTCATGCACCTTGATTTTAACATTTTGCACGTCTGCATGCAGGCTGAGTACACTCAGAACTATATTTATAAAATTTTGTATACTGTACTGAAGCAAATAAAACGTTTTGATTTTGTTTTTTTTTTGTTTAGTATTGGTTAATCAAGACTTTTGCCTGCCCTGTATTGAAAGCTAATGCCCGTAACTTCGACCGTGTATTTGTTTTTCTTTACCGCGTTCGGGTAAAAAAATACCATAAAACCATCTTTAGATATTCAGCTATTCCTGTATTGGTTGGTTGACAATTCGTCCAGATGTTTCGGCGTGATGTGCGAACAAAGTTTTTTTTTATAAAAAGGCTGTACTTACACCCCTGTTCTTTTTTAATTTAATTTATTTTAGACTAATAGTACATACAACAAATTTTAGCTGTCTAGTTTCAAGCGTTCGAAGAGAACGTTGATGAGTGTTGATATTCAAGACAAATATCATTAGAAACGTCGCTCGCAGTGTCAATACCGTAAACAAGACTGAAATCGTAAACCACTGAAATGTTTTGACCATTGACTTTTAGATGTTATTGCCATATTGCAAATGTCAGTCGGCGGGGCGTTCGGCCGCCCGCCCGGGCGCCGCCTAACTGCTCTTTACTATCAATATTTACTACAAATTCGTTAAAAGCGTATATTTCTTGCTTTACATACGTATTTTCATATTTTCGGAAAACTAACATGAATCTGAAAATTTTAAATAACTTGTACCTATATGAAAATGAAAATAAATTTAAGTCGGACATTCAAGAAAAGAGACTCATTAATAATTTGATCTATTGAAAAAATCACAATAAATGGGCGCAAGCTGGAGCAATTTCAACGATTTTTAACATTTATTAGTTTAAAAATCGGTAGACTAGACATCCACGTATTGTTTTAAAATGCTTTTGCCTGGACTACGAAAAAAGAAAATATGAACACGGTTCGTAAAATGCGAGAAAAAATCTATGAAGTACAAGGGTCGTCACTGGTCGTCATATGTCATTTCAATTAATTTTGCTCGCATTTGACGATTGTTATGATTATTGATTATGAATCTTAAGTTCGCGCGGATTAAGTTGTATAGACACCGTAAAATAGTAACCTTCTTTTTAGAATGCAGTTTTTTATAATTTTTATTTTCATTAGCACTGTTTTTACATTTTCTAGTCGAATGTTGTAAGAACACTAAAAACGACCAATACCAAGTATACATAAGTATTATGTATTTACACTCAAAGTCATCGTTAGCAGTTAACACTAGAGGTGTGCCGTTCTCGAAAACCAATTTGTATGGAGAGAGCGTTCTCAAGAAAACTTCCCACAGGTGTAAAACGTTCTCCGTTTCCAGAAATTCTCGGAAATCACACATCAATTCTTAGACCGCATTACACAACAGGTCAGCACTATTGTTTACAAACAAACATTATGCAACGCCACTCCAGCTGCGGAATTGTAATATAGGTACTTAGGTGTATATTACTGACGCGACTTCCAGTCAAATGTATTATGAAAATTCTAGTAAATTCTAGTAATCAGAAAAACGTACCAGTACTATAATAATATACTTCAGGTTCAATGTATTTCTTCTTAGCGCACTAACTTCATGAATCTCTGTTTAGCGTTATGTTTGACTGGTAGATAATGTCATTAGGTATTAAGTCAACCATTTATATGTACTGTTGTTTTGGACAATAAAGTTTAAATAAAGAAAAAGGTACGTAAGTAACTAAAAATCTAATAAATCCTTAAAAATTGGTAGGGTTTAAAGCGCAATTTTCAGAGCGGTATTTGTCCAATTAAAAAAAAGACCGCTTGCACTATAAACAGATCCGTAGCTTTAAAAATCACTCTAACCAATCCCGAAAAAAAATATCGTAGGTATCTGAGATATTGATTGTAATTGGTAATTACAAAAAACTTACCACCGTAAACAAGTCCACACTAAATCACTACAAAATCCGTAAAGCATCGGCCGGTCACCGCGGCGGAGGTCGGGGGCGACTGTGACGGACCACGCGCCCACAATGCACATGTTCTGTATGTAAATCACAATAAAATACCCGCTTTGTGCACTGATTGCGACATGCCGGACTAAACACCCAACTGTCCTGGTCGTTTACAAATTCAACAATGATGCACCTAATACTAATGCTTTAGGGTTTCATGTTCAATTTCTGATGTGAATTTAATAATTAATTGTAGTTGAATGCTGGAAACGTTTATTTAAATTTTCGTTCGAAAATGGTCAAATTATTTTAATTAAGACGCACGTAGGTACAGGTATAAATATAAACATTTAAGGTTTGTCCATACCGGTGTTCAACCGTCACCGTTTTTTACAGCTGTGTGGTTGAGCCTTAATTTCTTATTGTTATCCAATTATATCCAGTAACGATACGTCGCTGTGACGTGTGAATAATATACGTCGTGCAACTTAATAAATCGCAAAACATGTACTTGACGTTGAACGTTACGACAATGTTGACGTAACATACAATAGCTTTGGGACAAAACATAATACCATGGTACGGTGACGTAGAACGTTGCGTTATTGTGACGTGAATAGCTACGTCGAAGAACGTAAACACTGAGATGATGATCGGACAAAGAAATATTTACCAACAGATCGCGCTGTACAGTTGGCACCGCGTTCTCATACTAGCCCTGCATAACGCTGTTAAGATATATTCTGAAAGAATGACCCCTCTCTGTAGAAAACTGATTGTCAATACCATTTTATCAGTAGGCAGATCTGGGGGCACGGTAGTGCCCCCGCCAAGACGAACAAAACAGAGGCGAGGCACTACCTACCTTTTCTCGAACCGTTTCGTCTCATTTTCAAACCCTCATAGTTTCGTCTCAGTTAACACCAGAGCGCCCAAATTCACAGGTTAAGATGCAGTTAGGGAACATATAAAATGTACTAAATTTCACTGATCTAGGTTTTATACTTTAGGTTTTATTGGTACCTAAAATACGCCGATTTTGCCACTCACTTATACACTGACGTATCAAAACCTCTGGGGTACTTCCCGATGACCTACAAAGCTGAAATTCGGTATGTAAGCTAGTACTAGTACACAAACAACAAAATAATTCTTAAACTTGGAACTTTTACCCCCCAACCCCTTAACCTAGGGGATGGAAGTTTGTATGAGACTTCTGCAAATTTTGATACTAGAGGTCTGAAAATTGATATAGGGACTCCTAGTTATAAATAAGACACATAATGTTCTGGGATTTGTAGAAAATCACCCTCCCACCCTTTAAATAAGGGGATGGAAGTTTGTATGGGGTTCCCATAATAGGGGATAAAAGTGTATATTGTATATGGGGCTAAACGTAAGTATTTCTTAAATACACAATTATTACTACTTCTGTATCTATACTTTGACTTCGTATTTTAAATCTGGGGACACGGTAGTGCCCCCACCAAGACGAACAAAAAAGAGGCGGGGCTCTACCTACCTTTTCTCGAACCGTTTCGTCTCATTTTCAAACCCACCTACAGCCCAAAAAAAAAACTAGCGGACCTTACAAAAAGAAATGAGATCCCACCAAAACATTTCATGTAAAATTGGCGGCCAAGACTCACATGCTCATAACGCTTTCGCTGTAAAAAGTTATCAGATCCCAGGAAAAGCCAAGCCCCTAAGCCCTGACTTTACTAACCCTACACCTTGGTTTCAAAAGTATGGCTTGGCCGTTTCATAGTACCGTAAATAAGTCCAACGGACCATCTGGCGCATTACGGTTTATATTTACGGTAACCTATGAAACAGCCGTGCCATACTTTTGAAACCAAGGTGTAGGGTTAGTAAAGTCAGGGCTTAGGGGCTTGGCTTTTCCTGGGATCTGATAACTTTTTACAGCGAAAGCGTTATGAGCATGTGAGTCTTGGCCGCCAATTTTACATGAAATGTTTTGGTGGGATATAATATATATGTACCTAGTAACCCTCTATACCAAGAGTTACCATAATGCGCAGTTCCGTGCGTGCCGTGATTGACAAACAATTATATTGTCCAAAGACTAGGTGTGGCGCACTGTCAGTCTAATTGTGCGGGACAAACCATCCATCACCCATGTCAGAGACACGGCCTTAAAGTGGGACACGCGCTTGCAAATGAAAAAGTTTCTATTGGTCAGTTGGATTTCGGCCGTGGGTATTCGAAACCCCACAATTGTCTCTAGGTCGAAGTATACGGGACACCAGAATACATTCATCGAATTGGATTCGGAGCTATCAAAGTACTAGTTCATCAGGTGTATTCTCCTAGCTCCAAGACTCTATGGAGTATGTTTTGTAAGCGGTATATTTGAGAGTGTTTGCTGATATTATAAAATAAAGGTCTTCGATGGGTTAAACCCACAATAGAAGCAAAGACAAAAATTGGACAGCTGTCTAGTGCTAGAATGCAGTTGCGCTGCAATTCCGTGCATCGCGGCCGCTCTCAGCCGCGTGCGATTGATCGCGGATGATGCGGCAATTGACAACATTTCATATTTCTAACGGGTGGAAATTTATATAGAAATCGAGAGAGCTTTGAGTCGTGTGAACCCTAAAAAGTATCTGAATTTTTCTGTATGTAACGAAATATAAGAAAATACAGAAAATAACCGAAATCTACGACAACTATGCCTGTAGAGTTGTAGTCTTCGACCTATCCGCGAAAAAAAATAAGCTGTCTTGCTGTCAGCAATGTCAAGCTCAACGCCATTCGTTTTTTTTTTAATTAGGCACTAGAAAGTAACCTTTCCTGTGTAATAGTTTTGGAGTGACTACATTTTAGAATGTGTAAATTTTAATAAATTAGTATTAAAATAATTAGTAATCTCAGGAAAAATATAAAATTATGTCCTCTTTCTATGCGGAGAGAAAGAAATAAAATTTGTGTAAAGAAAATAAATAGTGTATGAAAATGTATAAAGCCTTTTCCCAAGTCTGTGACGGACGTGTGCCGCTGCGACAGAACGCACTTCGAAAAAACATTACAATCCCTATTCTTTTTTATTTCAGAAAAGACGGCGCATTTTAACTAATACATACATTGAAGATAGTACTCGTCATCAGTTCAATAGCATTTTTCTAGAACGTTTTGATCGTTTCTGATATTTAAAAAGTAGCCAGATTGGCTCTGTCATTAAATATCGTATCATCTGTTGACAACCAAAACTCACTAAGCAACAAATACCTATCTATAACAAAACTCGTTTCTCATTGTCGATGTACAGTCGCCATGAGATATATCGCAGCATAAAAAGTGTTCATAACTATCTGAACACGACTCTTATTGACTGGGCGTTACAGTACCCAGTAGTATACTTGATATACATGTTTAGATAGTTATGAACGCCTTATATGCAGCGATATATCTGTTGGCGATTGTACTTACTAGATACGAGGTTGACAGAAATGTTAGTGGGTTTTGGTTGTCACCAGGCGGTATGTATGTACGTATATGTATATGTATTTCCAGCGTGTTACGTTTAAATTATTATTATTATTAAGCCGAGAATGGCAGCTCGAGGCTTTTGCCAATGTCAGTTATGATATGACAGTAATGTAATAGTGGCGCGTTTTAATTCTGCTTGATGTCAAGTTTTGAAAAAAGCGAGAATATTAATTTATATTAGTTACTAAACAAAACATAATACGGCCAATAGGTAAACAAGTCAGAATGCTGATATACAACGCAGTGACTCAATGATATAAAAGACAAATGAGACAAAAGGGAGTTTAAATTATATTACCGTACTCGTGTATTAGTGACATTTGACAATCCTGTCATTTATTCCCGATTAGACGGAGTATAAACTCTGAATCCATAAACGAAGTTGTAATGAAAACACTTTGCCGGTGAAGCTGAAGCCGTCCAAAAAGTTTTCAATCAGGGTCTTGTTTTGTTGTCTGAACGCCGTTATTAGCTTTGTAAACTCCGTTTACAGTTAAACGGAAAAGTACGATCGGTTATTAATATAAATAGAACAAGTAAACTCCGAGCCAGCAAATGCTGGTACAAAACGCAAATGTTTAATGGTTATAATGTTACATTATGGAAATGGAAACTTTTTAGTTTCAGTCGACTGTAATGATTTTGATTTTACTACACTGTTCATTATGAAGCAAGTTGCGTTTACAGGTGACTTCATTCGTGCTTTGCGGGACCAGGAATGAATAACTTAAAAAAAAACCTACTTCAGTATTGCCGTGAACAGTTGAACGAGTTCCTATGAAACATACGGGAATCGCCGTAGATGTGCCTCTAATATTTGAGGATTTCCTTTGATACCTCATGGATTTTTACAATTTTTTTTGGGTCCATTTTAACAACTCCAACTTAAAATAACAAACCTCCTCTCTTTGAATGTTGGTTGAAAATTATTGTATATGTTTTACTCCATGACCAAAATTGTCATTTAAATCCGTTAGATAGTTCACGCAAATCACATATTTTCCCGGTTGTTAATTCATAATTATACCTAATATAGGTACATAGAATTGGCAACTTATTTACATTTTATATTTATTCATTAAATAAAAGTAGTAGTAGTAGTAGTAAAGTAATATAAGTGGCGCATAGAAATGTGTAAGTAATTTTCGTGAATGTCATGAACTCATGAAATATCAACAACAATAACGATCTGTACGGCTTACAGGACTGAACGTGTGTCTGTTAATCATGAAAAATAACCGTGTATAAAAGACATCAAAGTATACATTGCAAATTATCCTACCGGATATATTACAATAGCCACTTTTCACTATCGAAAATAAAAGGTGCGCCTACGCATCGCGTTACTCTGACAGGCTCAGTTCCGTTCTTTTGATTTGTCCGACGATCTCCACGCTCCATTGCACACGCACAAAATAGTACATTTTGTGTTTGGACAATCGCTGTTGCATAATCAGAGTCACCTATGCATTGATGATTACCCCTAATAAAACTCCCAGTGTAAAAAGAGCGATGGTTTTGAGTTTGAGATAGGTCACGATGGATCGATATATATTGGTCAGTGTTTAGGATGATTGTGTGAATGGAGTGAAAAGCAACGCGCACTGGCTTCCCACGCGAATTTTATTGAATTGTAATGATGCAATTTGGTCTAGTTACGGCGGGCGGTCGTTATTCATCGAATAGTATCTGGCGGTTGTTATTGTGTCTACTCTTCGTTTGTCGTTGCTTCGACCGTCTGGCCCGTTTCGTTTCAGGACAGCTGCGTGTTAAATCGATTAAAAATAAATTACAGATTTGAAGGAATATTTCGATTTTCAAGTTCAAAAAGGAGCAGGTTATCTTAATCTGGTCGCTATTTTAATATTTACTTCCTCCAAACTCCGCCATTTATGAACCGATTTCGATAAATAGGTATATTAGTAGGAATCTTGAAGTTGATCTCATAAAATTTTGGTGAAGATTTGATTTCGAGATCCATGAGGAAACGAGGGAACTACTCAATTGGCACATCTATGAAGATTTCGATGTTTTTTTTTATAGTAACTCGTTCAGTTGTTGAAGTCGGTTATGAAAGAGTAATAAGGGACTCCGTAAATTATCGGCACTTCTACCTAATAATTCCAGTCAGTCACTGGTGACTTAGGTGCTTGGAATAGGCAGTGCAATTTGGGGTGAATGACCTTTAAACGTCATTACTGAACTAGGATATTTTTGGGATTCGAGGAATGGTTTTATACCTTACATTTTGTACCTCCAATTGTAAAAGTTACTTTTTATTGTAAAAATATGTTTATTTTTGTATTTGCCTTAAAGTTATAAAATTTAAGGTCATTCACCCTAAATTGCACTACTAGCTATTCCGATAACTGTAACTAACTTTTATTAGGTATTCAGCCAGCTAAATAATAATCGCATTAAGAATGTTTGAATTATTGAGCGTTTTCCTTTAGAGTTAGAAAACAGAATACTCAATTAGATCAAAATACTTAGAAGAAAACAAACGATGGGCCAAATATTTTATGAAAACGAATGCTCGTATACATTATACAATTTACAGAAAGAATAAAAACGATACGTTTTATAAAACGTCAAACTAATATAAATATAAAATCCCTTATCGCAATATTTAAGAACCCAAAGGGAAAACAGACCCAAAAGTCCTTTAAGTATAAGATTATATCGAAGGTTTTCAGATTGCTTTGAAGATAAAAGGTTCTTCATTTCCTGTCTAATATTACTAATATTCCCAAATCACTATTTAAAGAAGGTATCCATTATTATAAATATTTGAATGTTCCCGTTCTTATCCGATTGATACGAAAAATGCAGCGAAAACGAAAACTGAGGGCAAGCCGGGATAGATTTCCCTTACTTTTTCTTCAGTAACAATAAATAATCGTCCTGAAGTGTGCAAGCCGGTAGGAATCAGGTTCTATGACCGCCACACCGCCGTTCGTGGTTACATTTACATAGCATATTAATCGTGGATGTTTTATAAAAATACTTTGAAATGTTACAATATGACATTATTTATTTTAAGTAGGTATACTTAAGAATTAGGCTTTTGAAAATGAAATAAGTAGTATGACATTACTCTGGCAATATTTGGTTAAACCTAGAAAAGCTATCTAGACCAGTGGTGGGCAATCTTTCTACATGGGGGGCCAGAAGATTAAGGAAATTTCTCAGGGGGCCAGAATTGCAGTAAAAATGTATTTTGATTTGAAATTGTTTACTAATCAACGAATCATTTAAAAGTATAAACATTTTTTTATCGTTTTATCGTTCGTGAAATCGTTTAATCATAAATGATTTTGCTTTATACGGCTGGACCATCAAAAATTTTGATTTTGACTCTAAATGTAATTATAGCGGGCCATACTAATTATTTCGAAGGACGGGTGTCGGGCCGGATGAAGTCCTTTCGCGGGCCATACTTTGCCCACCACTGATCTACACTGAAAACTAGATAGCGCAAAGGTAGATAATTCAATCGTCAAAGCAAAAAATACAGTTATAGTTAAACTCATACTACTCGCATAAAAATAACAAATCTTTAAACGCGACGCTCCCCGCCCAAACCACGGATTAAAGAGGTCTCTCTCAGAACCGGTGAAGTTTTCTGCCCAAGTTAAGTACTAAGCCCAGTTTGAGGGACATCGCTCCAGCTGGCTTAAAATGAGGCGCAGTTGAAGTTACGTGGACAAGTTCATGGGTTGGACTGCGATAACACTGCAGTGTTTTTATAAATTGTATGTAGCTATTCGTGTCGTTTCAAATGATAGTTGGGTTTCACCCATCTATCAGTTCGACATCCCAGTTATTATATTAGGTTACCGTTAGGCCATGCTTGCATTCTTGGGATTTAGGTAGCCGACCCCTATAGAGAATTTATTCTCAAAAAAATGGGACAAAGGCTAGGAGGATGAATGGATGGACCGTTAGGCCATGCTATATTAGGTTTTCTGCCCAAGAGAAGCAATAAGTTCAGTACAATATTAATACACTTGGCTTAAAATGAGGCGCACTTTGGCTGAATTGAAGTTATGTGGACCACTTTAGGGATTAAACTGTGAGATAGCTGCATAATTACAGTTTAAAAAATAACTGGCTTCCAATGTGCTAATTACCTTTTCATAATTATTTTTCTAAAATTGTATTAAACAACAATTTTCTATGAGGAGGGTTAATCATTTCTGGATAAAAATAAACCTATCTACGGCAAAAAAGAAGGGTTACGAGGACGATGTTGCACCTTGCAGTGCAACAATAAATATACCGTCAGACAGAAGAAACCCGTGAGTATAAATAATCATTGATTATTAATCAATTTTAATGCGATATAATTTAAGCAAAAGATTGAGATATTTTATCAATTGGGTTATCTAAACGACTTAGATACAAATTAACATTTAGTTCGTAAACAACATAATACTGCATTAAAAATAAGAACGGAACTTCGTTTGTTAAGTCGAGCTTCCTGTTGAGTCTTAAAACAATGTTTTTATTATCCACGCCAACAATTCATTACATGCTCATTCATGTACAAATGCCTAGTGACCCGAGCACACTACAATATTACGTGCGTAGTAGTCCTCTTAGATAAAGAGTGAAATTGAGTGTCAACCTATGATAATTTTAAAGTCCTTAAATTTTTGCGTGTGGATGTATGATGCCATTTGAAAGTTAATTTCAAAATGTTAGAAAAACTGTGCTGATGCATTCGGTACAATTACTCATTTTCCTATAATGCGGGTTATATAACGAAAAAAATAAAAAGTAATAACTTTATGCCTATCACATATCAATATATATATATATTATAGTCATTTCAAAGTTTTAGTTAAGCGAAAACTAGAATAAAGTACAAATATAAAAAACAACGAATGCAATGCATCTTTTTTTTCGAAAGGTACTTCACAGATTTACGAATATTTTAACACGGATTTATGATCAAAACTTTCAGTGTAACACGTTATACTGAACATTTTAAAGTAAAAACTGTTGACTACCACGCCATTAGGTGGTTGGGACAGTAGAAAAGCATTAATATATAGATCTTAAGATAAGATTTTATATATTCCTCTTTACTCAGATTAACAAATAAAATACTCCGTAAAAATATAAGACTTAAAAATAACCAAAGGTTGAAACTCTAATGTTACTGGACTATAGTTCTGGGCGTTGACCCAGCAAACGAATAGCTGTGTGCTTCCAATCACTCACTGAAAACTTACAATGTATTTGTACAGTAAATATTATTGTAAGTGCAATTTACGGAATGTACGAGTTAGGTACTTAGTATCGCCGTAGGTATGTAGTTTTTATTGTATTGCCGTAGTTTTGTAGAAAAGCAAAACGTTTGTTGCACGCTAAGGATCTTCTTTTCAGAGTTCCGTACAGTAAAAAAAGGTGCCAACGGAACCCGCATGCAACTGAAGTTTTTACATTAATATCCCTTACAGTGAAGTTATAACAATAATAAATAAGTATAAAAAGATGTTTTGGTGTCATTTTTTGTTTAGGTAGTACTTTTTACTTCAAGTTATATGAAATGTAATTTAATTATTGTACGACAGTTTATACGTAGATTTTGATTCGAATTATAGCTTCAAACAAATCATGTTCCAAATTCTCGTTTCTTGTAAGAATTTGATACAATTTAGACAACCGCCGTACTGTCAAAACAAATGATTAAAACTCGTCACATCATAGCAGCCTCTCTCGATAATATTTCAATATTTTTCGAGGACGGTTCTTTTTATCATATTTTTTGCGAATGGCAAAGGACCGCCGCCGCAAGATCCGCACGGTTGCACAAAACTTGCCAACTTGGCAAAGATATTCAAAATATTTGGGTCAGATCAAATATTCAATGGTCCAATCAACATTCAGAGACGTCGTGCTTCCTGTATTAATAATGGACGGGCTACTGATATCCTTTGTGCCCTAGGATAGCGTATGATAATTGGTACATGAAAATTTAATTTGTGTAGCGGTCATTCGTTTTCAATTTGTCTTTAAATACATTCCATGTTTAACTAACAGTCTTCTGCTTTAACTGTGTTGAATTCCATTCGTAAACTTAATTATTTTTTTGTATGTAGGTGTAGGGCATACGATGCAATTTAGTATTTCAACACGACGTATTTATAATAAACGGTTTTAAGAATATAGATAAGTTATTGATAGACTACAGACATCGTTGCTGTTTCTAAACGACATTGGGTTCAAAATTAGTAAAATTCATGTTGGGTCTTATCTTATATTATTAAGTATATCGACATAGAGAAGGACTTTGTGAAGAGGGGGCCAAACGATTACAATTTAGTAACATCCTAAAGATCTCTCTCATGTACTCGTTATATTTAGACATCATCCAAGGCGCTTATGCAAGGATGGAGGCACCACTGCACTGCCTACCTCGGGTTGCCCGGTCTAAATACACAAAAGTCAGAGTCTGCGCTTAATTTAGCTGATCATTTTACCTTTAAAGCCGGAGATGTTGTTTTTTTTTTTACTTCTTTTACATGCGCTCGACTTTCAATTCAACATGCACGGCAGCAGCCAGACAAAGTCATCAAGCCAGAAAATATTTAGCCGGACTCGTCCGTAAAAAGCCAAACAGGCCAGGCTACAGCCTGGCACCTGACAACCGTATGCCTACCCGGATCTGACACCATGTACATCTACAATGTGCACGATAATGGATTTCTTTGAAGGTTTCCTCAGAAAATCTCACATAGACAACAAATAAGTATGGCTATGTAGATTTCACTCAATTACGTAAAATAAACATGCAAAAATGCAAAACACTTGCAGGAATTTTTCAACAGCATTCCGATTATGGCCGCCGCCGGGGTCCCTCCCTTTCCGTGTATGGGGAGGAAATATTAAAATTCTTAGCCATATTTTCGTTGTTCTCGGCATCTGTATCGTTTTTATTACGGTAACCTTTCAGACTGTATTGTTAAATTATGCCAGAAAAAGTATATTGTCGTACAATTAATTGAAAGCCACAAAATATGAATTAAGTTTTAATAAACACTGTAATATGTATAGTTAAACGATAAAAATAGCCAAGTGCAAGTCAGACTAACGCACTAAGGTAAACGTCCCTGTGCTCAACATTGTCCCATTAGTTGCCATCTTGAATGTTATGTCATTAGCAATAGAGGTGACAGCATGGTGTCAACTATTAGGCATTAGCGTGCCGAGCACAGGGACTTTTACCTTACAGTACACAAAAATTGCCAATTGGTATTATATGGTGTTGTCTTATCTCCTACTGTCTGTGTACAGGTACTAGCATATGTATATATTAGTTTTCTATCATCCTTTACCATCAGTTGATACACAGGTATAAAATTTTATTATAACTCATACTATCGGAGTTTCACGCAAACATGAAAAACCCGTGAGGTAAAACACTGCATACTTGAAAGTACAAACACGTTGCAAATTCAGTTACGTTATTTCCCCTATAAGAGCAGAAGTTCCGTAGTATCTGTCAGACCAGCTCGCCTGGGAGCGAATAGTAAGGTCGGCGACATTATAGCTGCCTTGTAAAAAAGGTAAGAGGCAAAATTCGACATTTCTAATGACATTTTGCCCGAGATTTTGCCATCAGGCTACTTTAGCGATGCGCTCCATAATTACATTTTCTTTCGCATTAAGAATGTAAGTATTTCACTTTGATAGGTGTAAAATACGCAAATAGTGTCCCTAAAGCGTAATAAATTATAGACGCGATCAATACCTATATCCTATATCTAATCTGGCTAAGTGTCCATTAAAATGTCAACTTGTCAATTATCACTTTTCACACTGCAAGTTTTTTATAGTTGTTTCAAATTGTGTTGTCACTTGTTGCACATTTTACAATACGAAACACATTACCTTACAGAGAGTAGGAGTTTTTTTTCAGTAGGCAGTTTAATTTTCATTTCTATGGTATTTTCAAAATATTTTTTTTAATCGATGACAGTTTGTAGAAAAACTAGTCGATGGTCGACACATGTCAACGTCAAATCCTTAAAATTTTTATACATTTCAGTGTCAATTCCTTGAAATTTTGACATTGACAACAGTCGACCATTGACACGTTTTCTTTTAAGTTGGGTTTTAAAGGCAAAGAGCCGTTTACCCAATAATGTAGCAATTTGATACTTTAGGAAAAAACACAATAAGGAATAATTTTAAGAACTGCATTTGCAGATTAGGACTATCGAAAAAATATTATAATTTAACTGTCTTGAAGAGACTTAAACTACCCCCTGTAAGTTAATGTTTTTTGTATTGTACCTATATCTACTCGTAGTTATTAAAAGTTCGTTCATGTACATTGCACATTGCACATTGTAGCCAGGACGACATTATCACTTAAATATAAAGTAATGTAATGTCTAGCAGATGTTCGTGATTTTCTCCCTAGGGTGAATTTGGTTCGATTGTTTTCTCAATAAGAGCAATAGTTCCGTAAGTGGCTGTCAACTGGCAGCTCCCATGGGAACTAAGTTTACGGACGCATCGAACAGTTCGAATGGTGCTGAACTGACTTGTAGGCTTAGACACCGCACCGTGCCTAGTCTATTACAAAACAAATTTTATATCAAAAGTATCTTTTTGAGACAAGTTTTTAATGTCGACTATATATTATTGCTCAAACTTCAATTGATCGTCAAGAAGAACGAGCCTAAACTCGATGGGGTTGCGTCGTTTTATCACAGAGTTTTCATAACCATCATCAAATCAGCTCTATATACCATTGATTATTAAGGTAAAATTTTAGTTTTACCGGAAACCAGATAACGGTACGGTACGGGTGAAACTAATTAAAAGCCGCGAATATTAGCATACCTATTACATAATATATCGTTACACTGTATATCATTCGTCCAGTCCGTCTTAAAGTGCCACCGTGGCATGGAAGTCGTTAAATGACCTACCTACACATGTTCGGTTTATGGCCCTTCTGAGAGCGCGGTTGGCGTATAGCACTTGACCATAGCTTGCATAGGTTATGAGACGAGCGGATCTTGCAACCGACGTGTCTGATATAGTTGTAAAAGATCGCTCGCGTCGAAAGACTGTCTTTATTTACTTTTGACTGCCAATGTAAAATTATCGTCTATGGCAAACTTGCGAATTTGCACATTTTCTATAACGTAAAACTAGTATATAGTCCAGTCCACACAACTATGGTCCTATTTTAATCCGAAAATTAATCGTTTATATATGACAATTATAACGAATAAACTCTAAAGTGAACAACATAATTAAACAAACTTAAATAAAAACGTATAAAATCACTGATAGAATATGGATGTTGATAAAAATAAACGAGTTTTGTTTTGGACCATAGTTGAATGATTGGACTATAGTTGGGTAGTTTTACGCTAGGTACGGTAGTTTTGAACATTTCCATACTTTTTTAGATCTAAACTTATTAACTTACAAATACTTGTGGCTTGTACAACTTACGGTTGTATACGTTTATACTTAGTTGCTTTTTCTGTAAATACATTATTTGAATTCTACGCTCGTTACACTCTGTACGAGTATATGTTTCGTCCCGTCCGTCTTAAAGTGCGACGGAGGCATGGAAGTCGTCAAGTGGTATGTTCAGTTTATGGCCCTCCTGAGATCGCTGTTGGCGTAAAGCACTTGACCATCGCCTAAATAGTTTATGAGACGACCGGAATTTGTGACGTGTCCTATATACATAGTTGTAAAACATCGGTTGCGTCCAAAAACTGCCGTTATTTACTTTTAACTGTGAGTTATTTAAAAAGCCATCGCATATAAATATGATAAATAAATATGCACATACAATTTTCTCCGGTTTCCGCGACTGTCACACATTTAAATAAATAAATTAAACGGATTATATCACGCATATTAATTATTTGAGCCTCCCTGACGCTTTTGGCTTTTAACTTTACAGATAGCGTTGTTGCGACAACGGTATCTGTAAAGCTACCGAAACGTCAGGGAGGCTCAAATAAACCGTTTAAATTGTTTTATTTAACTAAATATGCACATTTCACATATTGATTTGCAAATTGGATTTTATATTATTTAAGCCTGAACCACGTCTGAACATGAAAATTACTTTCAAAACTAACTGACAAATTAAATACTTACACTAATTTTAATATAACGGGTGATATGAAATAGACGCACAACACTGGTCTCTTATTGGGTGGGAAAATATAAATGATCTCAGCTTACAAATAGTAAAATAAGGTACCTAACAAATACTTTTGGCATGAATGATTTGAATTTGAACGGCTCATTGTACTTTTGTTAAAAAAATCAAACTAAGAAAAGTATGAATAAAAGTGTGTTTTTTTTACTTAGTCTATTTACTGTCTCAGTACTGGACAAAGACCTCTCTATGCCGCCACGTACTTATTATTATTTGCTTATCATTGTAACTTTCAGTAAACGTGCACGATCCGTCACGACCGTTTTCTTTATTAATTACAACCCACATTTAACGACGTAATATCGGAAACTTCATACAACTTAGTAATATGCGACCTACATCATCGGGCAAGTTATTACCGGCACACAATCTGGCTATCCCGTGTCTGGAATTTACGACCCTTACGCCTTTTTACAAGCGGCCATAAAAGAATTTCCGCCTAATACTCTCGGGAGAGGCGTGACATGATATTTTAGGATATTAAAGTTACATTATAATTTTTTCAAAAACCACGTTACTGGCTGCGTGCCGGAAAAGTTTTTGATAGTATAAATACAAATACAGATGTAGTGCATAATAGTTTTCCATAGTATTTTGTCGGAAAAGTTGGTTTTAGCATGTTTTCTCTATCAACTTGGGTGAAAAAGTTGAAATGGATATATTAAAACGAGCTTACCGGCTTGGAAAGCTATTACTCACTACATATGTACATTTATTTAACCAATATAATATACAGAGAGGTAAGGCTAAAACACAATTACAATTAAATTCAATAACCTGAACTAGGGTTCCCCTTGTGTTTCAGGCAAAAGAAAAGCCTAATATTACATTATTTAATTGAAATTAAATATTCATCTATATTATAATATAACTTATTATGGCGGGCTTATGGTGGTTGAGTTTATAGCGAATAATTATTTTTATTAATCGATAAAATCAATCATTTATTGTCATGTCATCGTCTGATAAAAATGTGTATAATTTTCCTCTTTTTATATTGATTGTTATCTTTATGTTACTATCTTTTACCTTTTCGTAAATTAACTTAACTAAACTATATAATTAGCAGTGCAATAAGAGTAATAAATAAATAAACACGTCCGGAACAGGCCTCAAATCGGTTCACGATTCATCTTCATGAGCTCCGATCAGTCGCGACGGTGACTATTCGCAAATATGTCGCTCGGTTTTCAACGTTAACGACGTAAGTAACAAACCTGTTTCATATGTATTTTAATATACTAATCTTATGTGTACTTGGATGGACACACACATCACGAGACAAATATAGTTATTCCGTGGTTATTGACACAACTACGTATAATAGGTATTATCTTGGCATTTATTTGTCCCAACTTCACTAGTAGCTATTTCCAAAGAGGCAGAGAGAAATTTTGACCCAAATTAGGTGTATTATAATTCTTTGAAACCTTAGAAAGTACCAACAATGAAGGTATCCTGGATAAATTCATTAACATATCCAAAATTCATTTATTGACCCTTATTGATGTAGTTTCTGGGCTAATTCATTACGGAATCTCGATAAAAATTTACTATTTAGTGGGAAGTGTTGATAATTAACAGTTTAATTGTATACTTACCTACAGCAATAAATTCACTATATTGAAAAGGCCACGATATTGGCTCGAGTTATATAACTGCCTAAAATTTAACTTTACTGTCTAAAATATCCCGCCATTAATTAATGGCTTTTCAAAACCTGCAACCATTCAGATACATTTTTAACTTTATTCTGCAAGTGGTAGCTTAACAGCAATTCTTTCGACCTAGATTTCATACAACTTAGTTAGTCTGAGTAGCAGCAATGTCAAATATAAATTTAATTTCATATTTTTTACTTACAGAGCATCATGAAACCGGGCGAACTGAAAACTTTGAAGAACTTATAATTAAGAAGTAAAAAATGTACTAGATCACTGACCATTTTTCACCGGCGTCGGCTCAACGACTTTCCTCCCCTTTTTATTCCTCTTAATATTACAGGTTAACTTCTCGATAGCGCGGAGTATTTTTTTGCTGACTTTATTAATAGTTCTTCGTTTCGGATCGATGTACTTTTTCGTTGGCGGTTCGCCGTTGACGGTTTTTTCGCGGCCCGAGTGTGAACTGTCATCGGATTCGGTGGCTGATGAATCGGACACTGGGTGAAAGATGTATGGGCTGGTTGCGAAACAGGGAGAGTTCATAGTGACACATGAAAGCACTTTTCACTGGGTATTGAAGCAACTAGTCTGAGCGGAGTCTAGATGGTAGTAGGGCGAAGTCGGCGAAGACACTCTGTCTTAAGATTCGGCTCGGCCGGGTCGCTTGTGGAGCATGACGGCGCGCCCCGCCGCGCCCCAGGGACCTTGGTCCTACATCATTTGTTCATTACGATTAATGGCGATTTGTTCTGTGACAGGATTTAGATAATTCATCTATTAGAGTTCTAATGACATGGATGATGCTTTAAGCTTAGTATTTATACTAAGCTATTTACTTATAAGCTTTAATTGGAAATTGAGTTTAGTTGAGTACCTACTGGGTAATACTTATCAACAATCTAATTAGGTGCTCGAAAAGCACAACTTTTTTTATATCTGCGCGACATTACTGGCTTCACTTTGAATTGATTGAAACCTTATTCACAGACGTGATTTTCCGTGGATAGAAATACAAAGCTTATATTATGTATATTGTCGTCTAGTACCCATTGTACAAGCTTTGCTTAGTTTGGAACTAAGTCGATTTGTGTATGATTGTTCCTTAATATTTATTTATATTCAAAACACTAAAAATGGCAATCTATCCGAAGTAACTATGAAGAATTTCCAAATATATTTAATAATAGCGACCCGCCCCGGCTTCGCACGGGTGCAAAGCTGATATATTATGCATATATTATACATATAAACCTTCTTCTTGAGTCACTATCTAAACCGCATAAAAATCCGTTGCGTTATAGTTTTAAAGATCTAAGCATACATTTACATAGGGACAGATAGACAGCAGGAAGCGACTGTGTTATACTATGTAATGATAAGATCCTGTTCATACACGAAACTATAGCTCGTCGGTAAAATATTCTGTTATGTATAAAATAATGCGCCTCATTCAACGAAGAGTTGAGTTTATATTCTCAAAAATCAGATCAAAAACTTCTTAAATACATCCATGTCCTAACAAATAAGGACAGTAGGTACATCGAGAGGGCTAGGACCTTCTTGATACCACCACACCTGTGGGCGAAGACTTTTATCTTCGCAAAGCTGCCATTCCGTCTATATTCTATTTCTTTTAGTTTGTATATACCTCTAAATTCAAATGCGTTGTTCCGTTTTTTGCCAGAACTTTTTTAAATGAGTTTGGTCTGTGCCCTAGCATGCAATTTTTAAAATTGTCTCCTGTGTCCGTGAACGTGTTAAAATTATCTACGTTTCGTGAGAGTGACGAAAGTATGAAAACCGCGAAAACGTCGACAACAAAAGAAAGCAATAAACATTACAACCGAAAAAGTAATTAGGTACCGGAGTGGAGATAATTTTCTGCCCCGACGCGGATAAGATAGATTTCCTCTGGGGAATGATTTCCGTTTCAATGAGAGATGCTTCTTAAAAAAACTATTATACCATTCGTTCAGATAAATGAGACTAATTTTTGTCTTTGGGCCAGTGACGATGCATTATTCTTAACTGCGATCTATAAAATTACATAAACTGTAAATAATAATCCTTTTAATGAACTTTAAAAGCAGAACTTAAGCTAACCATCCACGCCACTGCTGTGCACTTAGAATTAAGATTCAAATGGAAAACTGTCCAATTAGAATTTAACAATTTGAGAATGTCGGATAATAAATAAATAAATAAATATCGGACACCCACACACAAATCAATCTAGTCCCACAGTAAGCTCTATATAGTAGGCTTGTGTTATGGTCACTAGACGATGATAAAAATACATACTTATATAGACAAATACATACTTAAATACAAATAACATCCATGAGCCAGGCACAAATATTCGAGTTCATCACACAAATATTTGGCCTTGCCGGGATTCGAACCCAGGACCGTCGGCTCAGTAGGCAGTTGCTTAACCACTGCGCCAACCGCGTCGTCAAAATCGGACAATCTCCCTATATATAAGTTAATAGATGAAGGTATTGGTTGATACTTAGGTACCTACTGTGACACGATAAATTAATTACCTATTTCGGATGAAACTCATTATCAGACACAGAAATGTTCGTGGCAATAACGTCAATTAACTAGGGATATCCTTCCGATAAGAAAACTATCGATAAATGAATATACAGACTATTCCGAAATTAAATTTCTTAGCAGCTATTAATTCACCGGATAAATAGAAATTAACTAAAATATGCTGATTTCTACCCTATATACTTTTTAGGTATATTAAAATTCAAATAAAAATCGACTTTAACAACCTTATATTTTACGGTAATTATATACGGTATATAACCTTATTATTTATAATATACGTCATCTCATAGTTATAACATACATAACTACTGTCACAAGAAAGTGTAAATTATCGATAAAATAATATCGTGTGGCTCTCCCTAGCAAAATTTTATTCGTACCACCAACACTTTTATAATCTGCTCATTATCTTTTCAACGTAATTAGTTCGTATTTTCAATGTATAACGTATATTCTCTAAGCTCAGATTAATTTGTTCTTAGAAACCAGCCTTAAGATAAATAAGATTAGTTAGTGTCGCTGTTACTACTTCTGCAGCGCTAGAAATGCAAATGTAATAAAATTAAGCGCCTGAGGTAAACGTAACAGCAATGTGGCATTTCATGGATTTGGTAACAAGAGCAGGCGTCAAGATAAATATATATTTTTTTAACTGAACTAATAGACTGGAGCTGGACATGACAGCACAAATAGCGTCATCCTGAAAACAAAATTGATGAATTTCTGTACACATTCGCATAAAATATATACGAGTTGCACCGCGTCATCCCAATTAGCAGTGCCAAAAGGAAGTGCACCTTTCATCGATACCGTAATAAGAGTGAAATATTACAAAATTATGTAACTAACACAAGCAAAAACCTCCTTAACGCATTACCCATACGTTTCAGAACGGAATTCTACCCAAAAATGCTCGAGGCTTAATCATTTCCCTGAATTTGGAAGCAATAAATGCACCTGCGAGTTACCGAACCTCTACCCGAACATCGCCGTCTACTTACAAAGAGTGCCGTACGGGAGCACCCATTAATATTTCAATCCCTTTTACCCTAGGTACGGATTTTTTTGCAGAAAACAAGTGCAGTGATCTGCATTCCGACGCTGTGCCTCTCAGCCGCCCCAACAGCTCTTTAAACAAGTCTGGAACAGTTTCTCGCGCTCACACGTGATTCAACTTCGAAGGTTTTAGCGCGGGAAGTTTCTAAAAGTTTCTCTAATGATGCAAGTCGTATAACTCGATAGGTATCCTAGAGGCAAATATGCAATGCACTAGGAATATAAGTCACTAGAAGATCTAGATGCCCGTAAATTCGTCTGCGTATTTTTTTCTTTACTGTAGTCACGTAAAAAGTATTGTATAACCACCTTTGGATGTCCTAGCTGCATGGTCCTAACCAGTACCAAAATTCGCTAAACTCCATCCTGCGTGATGATAGGACATTTTTTTTTTTACCAGCAGATGCCCCTGTACGGCTGGCGCCCTTTTTTCCAGATTTTTCCTAAAATAATGCCCCCTCACTACGTAGAAAACTGATTTACAATACAATTAGGTGTATGTTGTAGAACCGTTAACGCCAAGGAAGCTACATAAATTGATTGATAACACACCTTTATAAAAATCTATCACAAAACGCGTTTTTCGCCATTTATACTTACTAGTCGTGTACACTAAGTAGGCACCTAATATTTCTACATGCTTTGTACATGCCTCTTTTAAAGCACCGAGATTTATACAAAATGTAACAGTGCCTACAATTTCTCATGATTTAATGTGCACGGGCGTGTCGCGAAGGTAAATTATGGCCGCCGCCTCTGGAGCGGCGTAAATGCCGCATAATATAGTTCAAGATACGTATTGCCTCGTATCGCTGATTATAAATTGTGTCGCGGGTGTCTAGCTATAGAAGCGTTAATTCCTACGTAGGCTCCACAAAGGTGCGTACAAGCGACGTGCTGAGGAAAGTCATCGAAATAAATCCGTCGTATCGGAACCGAGGGCTTTAACAACCCACCCCCTTCCTTCCGGGTAATACGTCTCGCTCAAAATTAACTGCGTTGCATACGTGACTACGGCAGAACTATGTAATATTTGATGCTCGGGCCTATAGGCAGGAAGCGTTCTCATGGTATGAATAGGTACTAGGGCTAGCGTATCTCGCCGCGACTTTTACTGTGTCGTGAAACAGAGGGGCTTGGTATTTTTTTATTATCTTCATTCATAAATAATTATAATCCCTTTGTATAAAAAGAAAGTCAGCTCTAAAGATTTGTAAAAATAATATGTACGTAGATCCACATTGGCGGCTTTTCAACTATAAGCGTTTGGAAGGTTGCATTATTGCAAGTTTTGGAATCTACTTTAGACATTACCTTGGTAATTTTGAAATCAAGAATAAAACGTTGTCAAAAATAAATGAGAACTGCAGATATGAACTTAAGCTAAACTTACCGCCAGCGGCATCGTTGTTTAGTTGCACAAAGTGATATTTAGTAGTTGGAGATGCGAAGTTTTGCTCGCCCTGATTGTTCGCTCTCAAATAATCGTTTCGGTCTTGTGTCGGGGTTGTCGGGAAATGTTCGTTTCTTGTCGACTGTTGCGTGGTGCTTTGATAATACTCTTTTGACGTTTGTGGTTCTGGTAAACTGCTCCCTTTTCGTTCCCCATTCATACTCGTATATGAAGTACCGTTGGTTTTCTGATCCTCTCCTGATCCATTGAGGACAATTTTTTTTATTGTCTTCACTTCTTCTATTTCGCTTATCTTATGCTCAGTGATTGTCGAGCGTTCAGTTATTTCCCTGGTCTTATGAAAACTATTGTCGCTCATGGAATTTGTCATGTTCTTAGTTTCGCTTTCGAATTTGCCGTTAAACTTGTGTTCAGGCTTTAGGTATTTCTCAAACGGATCACTATTTATTCGGTTGGATCTAAAGGGGTTTTTTAATTCGTTATCACTTGGAAGACTTGGATTGTCTTGTTTAACCTTATCATAAGAAATATCACTTTTATCATTGGCAGTAGAGTTAGCTGTATATCCATATCCATTCGTTTTTTCAGTGAAATTATTAGAAGAATTGATTTGGCTACTGGATCCAAAATCATGTGTAGTGAAGTATGATGGAGATTTTAAATCGGGACTGTAGCCATATGCATCCTTAGGTTTGCTGGTTTTATTTCTATCTAAAGTAGATATTGACGACTTCCCATTAGACATGGGCAGCTTGGAAGCACTTGTATAGTTTGAGGGCAATGTCGTATAAAAAGGGTTGGTTGGGTGGAACTTGAGAGGTGGTTCAACAGGCGCCGAAGGCTTGAGGGGAGAGGACTTGAGAGCTGACGGTAATGAGTTCAATGACGAGCGCAGCGGTGATGACGGAGGGAAGTTGTGGGTCAGCGGGGGTTTAATCGTTGCGTACACTGGTTCTTGAGGCGTCGCTTCTTGTGTCGCTGCTATTAGTTGCGAGGGTCCTGAAACCAAAAGTAATTGGTTATTTTTAATACGATATTTCGGCAGAGTTTATAATAATTCAGTAATGGCAAAAGTAAATGACTTCAGGGAGATTAGGTAATGATAATGTTAATTAAAAAAAAAAACTATAGTTCCTCTCCTTTTTATGCGTTTTTTTTTCAAGTCAGATATACAAGTGCTGATGTTTCATATGTGTGGAAAGTACAGTTTACTAAACATTATTGTTGTATCTGCCAAAAACGTCAACACCTCTTTAATTGTTTATTGTCTAACTTTCTCCAACTCCCACTCATAGGTATATTTCCTTTTAACATTCCAAGCAAACAGCGATAAAGTCACCGCTTTGTAATGAACCTGCACTACGTCAAAATGGCATATGTACAACACTACTGAAGCACACTAACGTCCTTAACGCGAGTGCCGCAAATAAAGCCAAGTGTTCTAAAATAACGTATGTGTACAACGGCACTTACATCATTTCGGATAATGGTTCAAATAGTGCTCGGCAAGTCGGCATATGCGAACCGGCGATAAGTACAACATGGCAACTACAAAAGGAAATATACCAGACGGAAACACTAGGTATACAAATTATACATTTCTAGACGAACATTTTGAGATTCATTTTGCGAACTAAAGGGTTATTTATTTATTTATCGTATGGCATTTAGTCACTGGATATATACAATTAATTTAATTTAATTTAAAGGTTAAAGTTAGCCTTCTCCAAGTAATCTCTGGCAATTTCAGTGAGGTTTTTGGTGTCTTCTATTCCTCCTGTGAATGTGGTGATGGGACTGTCGAATACTGTCCCATCATGTAAAGGGTAAATACATGAGACGTAATAATGGGAGATTTTCGTTAGCTAGGTACTAATGTGCGCAGTGTGCCTAATACACTGGTTGATATTTGTAGAAAATGTAATAAACGTATTATGGGAGCAATGTCTGGGCAAAAGAGTAATAAATTTCAGACACTTCTGATTTATACCAGACTTATTATTTTGAAACGTTTATGTGTATAATTAAATTACAGAAAATAAATTATGTAGTTGCAGTTGGAAGCACCAATGTTTTTTATACTACTGAAGGAAAATACTCTGAGATAAAATTTTGTTGTATGGTCCCAATGTCCTTTTCTTTATTAATTTTAAATTGTGCGTTTTTATTTTATTTATTGATTTAAACTTTATTGCACAAACGAAAAACTTAACGTACAAGAGGCGGGCTTAATGCCATCTGGCATTCTCTACCAGTCAACCTTAGGGCAAAGCAGAAAAATTGTAGGCGGTGCATCTAAAAAACATAATCACATATACTTAAAATACTCATAATACATACATATAGATAATATCCATATATATAAATAGATACATACATAAATATATACGACGATGAAACCAACCAAGCAGATATACTATGAGACTTATTCAGTTTATAGGGTACCTAATAATACAAATTTCAACAGTCTAGACACATAATTAAACAGACATACAGCGGATGCTTTGCGACCACAAATCCGCAAGTTATATACATTTGACGTTGTAGCACTTCAGCTGACCAGCTGACAAGTACAACCACATTCAATCACAGTAATGAGTAATTTTCAGTTTCCCTACAGATGTTTTACCTTACTATACAAATAGTAGGAAAAAACTAAGGGTTGAAATTGGAAGTCCTAGCACAAACATTTGTCAATACAATATTATCTCAAGAAATGTATAAAAACATTGGTTTAAGGAGGTTGCCCATTTTCTAGCCCAATTCAAATAGGTTTTAACGCGATTTTCGATGTCGTTTATTAGAGTTCCGTACCCAAAGGGTAAAACAGGACCCTATTACTGAGACTTCGCCGTCCGTCCGTCCGTCCGTCCGTCCGTCTGTCACCAGGCTGTATCTCAACAACGGTGATAGCTAGACAGTTGAAATTTTCACAGATGATGTATTTCTATTGCCGCTATAACAACAAATACTAAAAATAAAATAAATATAATATTTAAGGGGGGCTTCCATACAACAAACTTGTTATAGATTATATATATGTATAGGTACGGAACCCTTCATGCGCGAGTCGGGCTCGCACTTGCCCAATTTTTTATGTACATTTGAATATCTGTAGTCACTATGATAAATCCAAATATCTGGGGTCGTGATTCTTGGCTGAATTTACGGCAAGGATATTTCTCATCTATAGCTCATTCCATATAATTATTCTTGCATTACCTCGAGCGGTGGTCGTTTGTATTGTTTATGGACTCTAAGGCTCAAACTATGAACAGAGGCCGTCAATTTTGAGTAATTTTAACCAGCTACGTTAACTATTCAGGAAGGGTATAAGCATAAACTTTAATTTAACACCTTCAATGTTTTTAAAATTATTTATATCAATTAATGACCTTGTCCCATTTATTGCCGATGCCAAAAAACAAATAAACATGAAAACTCTTGAAAATAAATACTGCTGTATAAGAGGAAACGGAAGAATTTGTTTCGAGCCATACCCCAACAGAGAGTGAAAGAAAAACATATATACCTATAAGAGGAAAATACCCTTACTTCTTTACCCTCTAGGTAAGAAGTGAAAATTATAAAAGGTACGTCACTTGTATTATAAATATTTCTGTAGAGATAGCGAATGCGTTATTTAAAGCCCCTATGTAAGAACAAGTTTTGTATAATCCTTATACTTTATATACGAGTATTATGTCCAGATACTTGCTTAGAGCTCACCTATCAGTTGTATTAAACTCTTTGCAAAAATTTATGCTGTAGAGTCCTAAATAACTGTGTATTGTCTGGTAGTCTGGCAAATGTGTACGTCCTACGTGTGTCTCCTTGATTAGAATAGGTGGAGATAGACATGGAACTTGATCCAAATATACTTAGACATAATCGTCAATGCAATACATTTCTAAATGACCAAATTAGCCAAATGGTGGACGAATTACTCTATGATATCACTCAGTTTAACCCCTTGACCCAGCTCTATTACAATTGGATCATTTCTTGACTGGTTGGTTTTCCCGGCATGACATTTAATTAGACTGATGATTTTGTTATTCCTCTTATAGTAAGACTTCTAGAAACTAGTGTTACTGAGAGCTGTGCTGTTTTTAGAAATTGACGGCAAATTCTGTATAATTATCGAATCTGCTCACAAAATTTCAGGAAAACAGATTGAGAAATCCGATTAGTAAACGAGAACAGCCAGATATCTGGACAACTGGACGTTCGGACAAACGGAAATACGATTTTTTATTGCCCTAGCTAACATGGAGACGCTAAGCTCACACGGTCAAAGAGATACCAGGATCCGGCCAAACGTTGATTGATAAGCCAGTTATGGTTTTTGAAAACTGAGAAGCTCAGGATGATCAGCAATTGATATAATTTTTCCATTTGAAACGGAAATGAAAAGGTTTGACTTTTCAACATTATGTGATGGTGGTAAGGTCCAATAGTGACGCCACTTTCATTTCGCTACTATACCTACCTACTACATACATCCTACATCACTCGATCGAACAGATTTTTTATAATTTTATAACAACGATGCGCTCCGTAGCCCGTAACCTAGGGAATGGCTACTAAGTTACAGTCTTAGCTTACAGATCGAAATTATATAGAAATCTCTTTCACACTTGGTAATACAACGTTTATTTGAAGGAGAATGCATCCCACCAAAAACATTTCATGTAAAATTGACGGCCAAGACTCACATTCTCATAACGCTTTCGCTGTAAAAAAGTTATCAGATCCCAGGAAAAGCCAAGCCCCTAAGCCCTGACTTTACTAACCCCACCACCTTGGTTTAAAAAGTATGGCATCAACTGGCTTCAAGCCCCTAAACCCGGAGTTTACTAACCCTACACCTTTGTTTCAAAAGTATGGCTTGGCCGTTTCATAGAGTACCGTAAATAAGTCCAACGGACCGTCTGGCCCATATGGTATCAAGAAACTAAGTTTATGTCTTTGATAATATACTTATAAACTTAATTCCTTACGATATAGGCCGGACAGTCCACTAGACTTATTTACGGTAGTCTATGAAACGGCCAAGCCATACTTTTGAAACAAAGGTGTAGGGTTAGTAAACTCCGGGTTTAGGGGCTTGAAGCCAGTTGATGCCATACTTTTTAAACCAAGGTGGTGGGGTTAGTAAAGTCGGGGCTTAGGGGCTTGGCTTTTCCTGGGATCTGATAACTTTTTTACAGCGAAAGCGTTATGAGAATGTGAGTCTTGGCCGTCAATTTTACATGAAATGTTTTTGGTGGGATCTCATTTCTTTTTGTAAGGTGCTTTAGTTTTTTTAATTTTTTTGGGCTGTAGGGTTTCTTGAGCGTCAACTGAAGTAGACAATTGTGTATTTAAGAAATACTTAAGTTTAGCCCCATATATATATATACACTTTTATCCCCTATTATGGGAAACCCATACAAACTTCCATCCCCTTATTTAAAGGGTGGGGGGTGATTTTTTAAAAGTCCTACAATATGTATTTGATTTATAACAATGAGTCCCTATAGGTTTCAATTTTCAGACCTCTAGTATCAAAATTTGCGGAAGTTTCATACAAACTTCCATCCCCTAGTTTAAGGGGTTGGGGGGTAAAAGTTCCAAGTTTTAGAATTATTTTGTTGTTTGTGTACTAATACTAGCTTACATACCAAATTTCAGCTTTCTAGGTCATCGGGAAGTACCCCAGAGGTTTTGATACGTCAGTGAGTGAGTGGCAAAATCGGCGTATTTTAGGTACCTATAAAACCTAAAGTATAAAAGCTAGATCAATTAAATTTTGTACATTTTATATATTTGCTAACTGCATCTTAACCTAAGAATTTGGGCGCTCTAGTGTTAACTGGGACGAAACTATGAGGGTTTGAATATGAGACGAAACGGTTCGAGAAAAGGTAGGTAGTGCCCCCTTCTTTTTTGTTCGTCTTGGCGGGGGCACTACCGTGCCCCCAGATATGGACAGTGTAATGTAAAAAGCGCCTAAATTCAGTTAATTCCCTAAAAATCCCACTTACAGCAAGACGTTCGAGACTAGACACCAGAGAGACGCTATTTCGTTAGAGCAGTTTAGCAAATGAACTGTCGTGTTTATAGGTACTACTGCTCCCAACATTGGAGGTTCTTGCTAATGGTACCATTATGTTAGCGACAAAGTCTAGTTACTACCCATTAAAGATCGTAGGGCTAGCGAGTCGTAAAAGACTTTTCAAGTGGGATTTATTGAAAATCTTAACATTTTGTGGTATTGTCTGGATTACATGTTAACACTATTTTAAAATGTTTCAAAGAATAATTTCCTTCATCATCATCATCATCATTTCAGCCTATTGCAGTCCACTGCTGGACGTAAGCCTCCCCCAGGGTTCGCCACAAGACCCGATCTCCCGTTTTCGCCATCCAGTCACCACCAGCCACTTTTTAAATTTATAATTTCCTTATCATCTGAGAAATAAGTATACTCTGGGATGAACAGTAGCCACACTCTCTTCTAAGTATAAGTATTTTATCAAAATGACGGTCGATTTATGTTTGTTGTGTTATATGAATATGACAAACTAAAGTCGGGAGCGCTGACTATTCGGCAACATTTGAAGTCAGCCATAATAATATATAAGTCGGCAAAATCTTTAAGCTAATTTGTCTTTCTCTACCAGAGATGGGCCGTCTAATCGGGAACGCTGGGTGAATAGGCGATAACCTAATAATAATAAAAAAGTCAGCTGACTAATCGACACGGCCCATCTATAGTTTTTTATGTAATGAGTAAAAAGTACTTCGTGTGATGTTAAAACTCACGACACGACGACATAAGGTTAAATCTTATGTTCAAACTGTTCTAAATTAGAATTATTTCATAGATAGACAGATAGAAGCAATCTTAAAGAGCGAGGGAATATCGGGAACGAACTAATCACGGCTAGATAAATCTTGGACTGCACACAGCGGTTTGCAAACGCTATCGGCAAACTGAACGGGTCCTAATAGCTAAACTATGAAACTTTGTGAGCTTTAGCGATATCGAATGCTTTGAGAATTACGAAATGTAATGTTGCGAGGAATGAGAGTTAATTAAAACTAGTGAGGGTCGGATCACGCATGATAAATGGATCTGTATCCTGATCAGGATGATTAAATAAAATAAATAAATATCGGACAACCTCAGACAAATCAATCTAGTCCGACAGTAAGCTCTAGTAGGCTTGTGTTATGGACACTAGATGACGATAAACATACTTATATAAATAAATACATACTTAAATACAAATGACATCCATGACCCAGGTACAAATATTCGAGTTCATCACACAAATATTTGCCCTTGCCGGGATTCGAACCCAGGACCGTCGGCTCAGTAGGCAGTTGCTTAACCACTGCGCCAACCGCGTCCGAATAGTAGTTTTGATTTTATTTGCGATGAGAAGTCACAATTTCTAGGAAAAATATTACCTACCTACACTGTAGAAAAAAGGTTCAACCTGCCAAAACAGACCTCTCAATCATTAACACCGTGTAGCATTTATTAATTGGTTTAGCTTGTGTTAAATAAAACGTTTTTGTAGATGTGTAAATTTCATCACTTCTACGATTAATTGTCCAATAGATCGCCAATTTCCAATTCGCCAAGGGATTTTTCTCTTATCCTACCCTCCCTTTTCCGTTATAGAACCACACGTACCGGTTTGCGATGTCTTCACTTCACCTTAGACTTTGGGCAATTTTTTCATCTGCCGAACAATTAAAAAGTGGTACTCTTTGTCTTCAAACGAAGCGTGAAGAAGCATCTCTCAGGCCAGCATGGCAGTGTTAACTAACAAGGCACCGTTGTTGGTTTCTTGTCAGTTGCCACTGCGACTAGGGCTCTCATCAAGGCATCAAGCAAAATGGAGACGATAATTCAACTAGTATTATTACTCCATTATTAAAACCAGATAGCTGTACCTAGACTAGCTGTATTAAAACGGCCAAGAGCATGTCGAGCCACGCTTAGTGTAGGGTTCCGTAGTTGCCCATCCTTCACAATAGACGGGCTTAAAACAGCGGTATTAAGCCAGAGGTTTAAATTACGAGCAAGATTTCAAGCTCTTTAAAAAGGTTGTAAACGCCAAAGTAACTGTAATTACTTACTACCTTCTGGAAGTTATGCATTATACGCGCCACACTGAGCGAAATATTTTAATACAGTATGGCACTTAATTAATATGTGTAACGTTCGAAGTATAAGGACACCGCGAGCACTTACGTAATTTTAAAGGAAATTATATATTATTATTATTATATGAATAACTCAAAAACGGCTCGACCGATTTTATTAAAATATAGTTTTCATTGAAAGTGCTTATAAGGCCTAATTTTTATTAATTATTCCATTATTTTTTGACCCGTGGTTGAAAAGTTAGAGGGGGGGACCTATTCAACGACACCCCACACACTAGTGTTGGAACGAGAAAAAAAAAACACCCCCTCTTTAGGTGAACGGGAGGTAGCCGAAAAAAAGTTTTTTTTTAGTTTTTACTTTACCGTTTTGTCGGCGTGATACATACACATACTCATACCAAATTTCAGCTTTCTAGTACTAATGATCACGGTGCTAAGCCGCGGACGGACAGACAGACAGACGGACATGGCAAAACTATAAGGGTTCCTACTTCCTAGTTGACTACGGAACCCTAAAAAATGGTACAATTTGTCTTCAAACGATGCGTAAAGAAGCATTTCTCGGGCCAATATGGCAGTGTCAACTAACAAGGCACCGTTGCTTTCTTGTAAGTTGCCATTGCGACTTGGGCTCCCTCTTTGGTAGGTAAACCAACTAGTAAATTAATCCATTGTAAAAACCAGATAGCTAAGTCGTAGTATATTAAAAAGTAAATTAATGATGGCTATGAACGGTTTATCGAGTGGTTTGCAATAGCGCCCGCTGGATGCGCCACAGCTCCAATGAGATTAGTCACAATCTCTCGGCTTAACGGTTCCTGTGAGCTGCTATTTAGCTGAGATATTGTACTAATTTTCTATAGAATTAGCTTCATATTATTATGTCAACGCGAGTTTCATCTTATAAGGCAATTAAGGCACTAGAAGATGCCTCAAGTAATATTCCTTTACTATAGTCGAGTATAATTAATCCTATCAACATCTGCGTCCTCGTACTTTTTTTTCATTACCATAATCTGGTAAAGTGCAATGCAAAAATAAATAAAAAGGCATTTAATTGTAACCATAGAATTAAGTATTATTTCCCACGACACACTATTGTAAAATTGTCATGGAATAAACTTATCTTATCTTAAAAATAATAGTGATTAGTGGCTCTGTGAGCTGCTGACCTCGCGGAAAATTACAGAAATGTTTCATTTTTAACGGTCTCAACCGCCATACCTCAAACGTTTTCAAAATTTTCGAAATCAAATTCTATGTAATATAATATGTCGAACTCACTCACAAAATTTCATCAGAATAGGTTGGGATATGTGACCTGTAGGCGAGAACAACCGGAAATTCGAAATCCGGACATGCGAAATAAATTTTGGAGAAGCTGAAACCGAGACGCTCGGCCAAAAAAAATATTTTGGAAAAACTTAAAAAATATATAAGTAGTAGTTTGTAGATCCATATGGCAAGGACGAACAGAAAAAAATGTCTTCAAAAAAACTGTATATACTTCAGTCCTAACTGGAGTAGGTATGCATCGAGCTCGAACCGGATGAGATTAGTCTCAATCTCTCAGCTTAGCGGCTTCTCAGCTTTACTTTATTAGCTAGCTTATTATTAAATGTTCCACTATGGCGATAAATTTTATTTATCAATGATAAATTTATTAATTTATCATGCAGTCATTATTCTAATAGGTAACTATATTGCTAGGGGCTTGTCACATCATTTCTCTAAAATTCTTAATTCCGCATGTAAAACTCTTAAACCGATCGATTATTACTACTCGTACAGTCATCATCCTCCTAGCCTTTGTCCCATTTTTTGAGAATGAATTCTCAATCGGGGTCGGCTACCTAAATCCCAAGATGTGGCGTAGGCACTTAGTTTTTACGAAAGCGACTGCCATCTGACCTTCCAACCCAGAGGGGAAACTAGGCCTTATTGGGCTTAGGTGGTTTCCTCACGATGTTTTCCTTCACCGAAAAGCGAGTGGTAAATATCAAAACTACTCGTACAGTAGTTATTTTTATTAAAAAAAAACTATTTATTACCCCTGTAGTAGGTATGTTTATAGTTGGTTTATAGGTTTACTCGACTACTACGGAGAACTGACAAAAGATTTATGCCTTTTTCTGATGCGTGGACGAAAATGTGGGCAGCTTCTAAAATTGACATAAGTAACGATCTAAGGCGACACCCTTATTACTTAAGACTGAATGATCCTGAATGATCTTATCCTTTAAACTAAAAAAAAACTTGATTCGATTCCCATACATTAGTACCAAAGTGTAAAAATTACCAAAATGAACCGTTCAGCTAGTAGAGTAACTTAATGAGCTATATAATGTTCTGCAATCTAGGTAGGAAATATAAGATAGAAGGAAAAAGAAAGAGTATATTGCCCCAAACATAATCGCCTGAGGCATATTGTAGCAGACTGTATGTAGTAGACATTTCCGTAAATAATATAATCAAATATCGTCCAACTTACTTTTCAACTCGCTGCCTTTGCCTATTGATCTTCTTCGGGGCGACATCTCTCGGTCCCTGTGGAGAAAAACTTGTATTAATAAATATTTGTTTACGCCAATTGGCTGGAGACGAGGAACATCGATGACAGTTGCCAATAAAATAAAATGACGGTTCCTACGTATTGGAATGTAAACATTTATAGAAACAATGATTTAAGAAGTACTCCATTTTGAATTTAAATAAGATAGCTAATTTGTCAAACAAAAAAGTGCATTAAGCAAAAAAGAAAAAAAAATATAGATTTATATTCTTGAATTAAATATATTAGTTTCATTATTTTCCTTTTTTTGAGTTTAGAGTTCAAATCGGGAAGTCCGAGAAGTATCTCGCGAGCCTTGCTGACCATACTAGTCGTAATCTCTCGGGCTTATTCAGTAAGTTGATATTGACATTATATAGAAAATTGCAATCATATGAGGTGATTGCCCATACACCTTGTGGGCTACACTGCTGCAGCTCTTGCTAGTTATACTGAGCTTAAAGCATGGTAAGGGTACAGTATACCCTTACCATGAGGGTACTGGTTGTATAACTACTTAAAATATCGCATAGATACCTAATACATTGATGTCATTGATACATGTCTGACGTTCCAAAAACTCTATTTAGCTACTACTGCTGCCGTACGACGGTAAAAGGTCGTATCTTTATATGGAATTCATAGTAAGATAATGCTTTTTATCGGAGCACGATAGTGCAGGCTTAATCCGATCACTGTTCAGTGTTCACACGGACCCGAACTCTGGACCACTCGCAGATTAGTCAGGCCCGACGCAAATTTAAGCACTCAGCTTAAGCTCTGTATGGCCAGCCAAATAGACTCTCTCGTGTTGCTCACTGCGAACGTCTGGAGATCGATGCGCGTAAATCTTCTCTTCGGTAATTATATGGTTATTAATAGTTTGTATTTAAAAATACAAATGAACATAGAAAACTCCACTTGAAAACATTTAATGATCTACGCAATATCCACTTGAGAATTGTATTTTATTGGTTATTTGTGTAGCATGCGACGTGATTGTCCATGGGGTGGGGCGACATGACTGACTGACGCGTCTATAGAATTTGCTATAAACGCGCACAAAATACTACTCCTGTGGCACGGAGATCCCCACACAAAGTACGACTCACTAGTAGTGAGGGCTTAACAGCCCTGATACGGTTCAAGTCAAATAAAAAAAAAACGCACCAAATTTGGCCACACAAAGATGGATGAGCCAGCGTTTCAAACACTCCACTCAGCTATGCAGCTATGCATTAGCCTCCAATCACTCTTCAGTGTTCACACGGACCCGAACACTGGACCACTCGCAGATTAGTCCCGACGCAAATTGAAGCACTTAGCTTAATCTCTGTATGACGAGCCAAATGGACTCTCTCGTGTTACTCGCAAAGTGCGAACGTCTGGAGATCGATGCTTGTGGAACTTCCGATGGTATTGGTTATTTATTATATCACGATAACTGCGTGCCTACTTTGTATGCAAATAAAATACTGGTTATTTTTAAACATTGTATTTTAATTCAATTATTTGACTCTATGGCGACAATCTATCAATGTCTCAAAGAAGTCATGACTTTGACTGCCATGTACATATACCTAAACTTTGCAGATGCTGAACATCTTTTAATGAAAAGATTACATTATAAGTTAGAATACCAAGCATAATATTGTATGTCGGTGGATTTGTGAATATCATTTACAGAAAAGGGTGCAAATGGGGAGCGTTTCAACCCCTACCTCAGCTTTCGTTACGATTACCGTCCAAATTTCGAATCGAAACTGAGGTAGCGGTTGAAATGCTTCGGATTTTCACCCAAAAATGAAATATGTACCTAAGTATTCTGTAAAGTACAAAACAAACAAAAATAAAAATTCAACACGAGTTTTCGAACATTAAATAGATATTCACTAACTGCTTCAATATTATGCTTTCAAAATCTATCTTACCTGTAAATTTTCAGACTAAGCTGCTTGTACAACTATTTTCATGTGTTTTTAAATATGTTTAGATAATGTATATATTTTTTCTATTTTCTGTTTCGTCACTTCTGTATAACATATTGAAAATCTTTTATAATAAAATATAAGTTTTATAGAATCTCACTGACGCTACCTTTTCTGCAAACTTATCACGTTTAAACCACAAACTTCGTGTGTGAAAATAATTAATAAGTTCTCTGAACAAAAAAAACCGCTCGTTGTAATTTTGTTTACGGGGCAACTGCGAACTTTTTCGATTAAGTTTCTCGTCGGGCGAGCCAACAGGCCTAAATATTGATGCCCCTCGTACTGGGCCATTAAATCGGTGCAACGTGACCCCACACATTTGTGGAGCGTTTTATGTCTTGCTATCTACCCTTTTCAGACTGCATCCTTTCCTTGGGGCGGCTTAGATTTTAGGAAGCTATAAATTATTGACGACGGCGCAAAAAATGAGGTGTTACGAGTTGGCTTATTTTGTCCATCTGAGTTCGCGCTTGCGGGGTTTATTTACGTAGGCTGTACACTATTCTTTCTCGAGCATTGTCGCATGATATTGTTTCTGTAATTTATGTCACTAATCTATTGCACAGTCTATGAGAACAAATAAATTAAGACAGGCAGATGGTCAGTAAATCGGTATCGCTTATATTTCCGTGGCGTAGTAGACGAGTTATTATATTACAATCAGTCCATAAGATAAATGGGTCATTGATCATAAACAACACAACATTCTTTATAATGACAGTAAAGCCGTTTCTCATGCTATGGGTGACGTTGATTACTTATGAAGGATAACTCCCAACTGAGGACGCGTCTGACGACGCGTTTGGCTCGGTTTGTAGACACCTGCCTACTGAGCCGGCGGTCCCGGGTTCGAATCCCGGCCGGGGCAAATATTTGTGTGATGAACTCGAATATTTGTGCTTGGGTCCTGGTTGTTCTATGTATTTAAGTATATATTTTTATCTATATAAGTACGTATATCGTTATCTAGTAACCCATAACACATGCCTTCTTGAGCTTAATTTGGGACTAGATCGATTTGTGTGAGGGTGTCCGATATTTATTTATTTAACTGAGACCAAATCTTCAATTCCATAATATGAAGGATGTTAAATTATACAACATAGTGTAGTTATATGAATAAAATTAGCTCAATATGTCATCAAACAAAGAAAAAAACAAGAATAAAAATATGTGACTTCAAGGGTACGAAAATTTTATGATTAATTATTAAAACCCAAAAGAAATTTTTAAATTGTTTTAAAAATCGTCATAATTTAACAAAACAATAATTCTATGAAGCGTTTTTAGTCCACTGTATAGGAATGTTGAACTTAGGCGGTTATTTCTGACTTTTAGAGCAGTCTAAGTAAGTAGGTAGTCCCATATAGACATTTGATCCTAATAAAAAATAGACTCGATTGACGTCCTCAAAAAAAAAATTGTCCACATGCCTATTCTACGATAGGTACTGGAGCGCCCTCTGCGTCATATGTGTTGAAAATGTTTTTGCGCATTAGCCATATCCTAGGATGTGCGTTTACACGCACGATCCCCAGTCCCCATTGCTTTACAGCAAATGCAAGGACCGCGAGAGAGATGGCGCTTTTCTCAACGTTTTAAATATAATCTTTTTAATCCCCGACGAAAAAAGAGGGGTGTTATAAGTTTAACATGTGTATCTGTGTGTCTGTGTATCTGTGTATCTGTCTGTGGCATCGTAGCGCCCAAGCGGATGGACCAATTTAAGTGCGGTTTTTTTAAATCGAAAGACTTTTCCGTCGAGATGGTTCTTAGCTATGTTTGGTGGAAATGGGACCAGTAGTTTCCAAGATATTCAGCTTTAATTGGAATAAGTAACGAGATCTCAGCTAATAATGAAGTCAATAATTCGAAATATTGGCTAAATGTTAAGTTTTATTAGCATTTTCTATATGACTCACTAATTGAGCGTCTCATGATGACCAGCTAGTTGTTAATGGATCTCAGCCAATATTGATGCCAAGAATTCCAAATTTGGGATAAATGATAATTTTTATCAGTATTTTCTATATCACTCAATAAATAAAGGTCTCATGATGACCAGGTAGTTGTTAATGGATCTCAGCCCATATTGAAACTAAGGATTCCAAATTTTGGTTAAATGTTAAGTATTATTAGCATTTTCTGTATCACTCAATAAATGAAGGTCTCATGATGACCAGCTAGTTTTTAATGGATTTCAGCCAATATTGAAGCCAAGGATTCCAAAGTTTTGGTTAAATGTTAAGTATTATTAGCATTTTCTATATCACTCAATAAATGAAGGTCTCATGATGACCAGCTAGTTGTGAAAAAATCTAAGCCAAGAATTTCTAATGTTGGTTAAATGTTAAGTTTTATTAGCGTAATCAACAGATTGATAAATTTTTGACAGTAGGTACAATAATTTGGTGCCTTGGAGCTGAAGATGGCCGTAGGAACTCTTAAACAGCACAAGATAAACCCATGGTGTTTGGGCTCGTCTGATTGTTCTTGATGAGCAATTAACATTTAGTGTAAGAAAGTACAGTGAATAATAAAACCGAGTCTCAAAAAAACTTTTTTGACAAAAAAAACTCATTATAATTTCTGTCACAGTACTGGGTCACTATTTTTAAGTTTCGGAATTCTGCCAAAGCTGAATTGTTATTAGGACTATTGAACAGGTTCCTTTGATTGAGGTCTCAAATAGCAACACCCTGCAAAATTTTAACGCGACTAAATGACACGTAAGCTTTAGCAAAAGTAGTTATTACTCTTGCCTAAGTGAATAACAGCTTTTTAGGATTTTGTGTTAGTCTGTCCACAGCTTAGCTCAGAGACATAGTGGTTGAATACATTTTTAAAAACATTTTTTTGTGTACCTTCCCTACACGTAACAAAAGTGCGGATGTTTATCCCATGGTGTGGGGTATCGATGATTAGGTCTCTCAAAAGTAAGTCAAGTTACCTAGCACCAACTGCAATTTTTATGGAGCTAACTAAACCACCCGTACCTACTATTTGGATCATGTAGAATAGAAACCTGGTTCAGTTTTAGGCCATAAGTAGCAGGTTTTTGCGACTCATGCAGTGCATTTAAATTATATGTTTTGATTGTCTTGGCTAATAACTTCGCCATTTTGCCATTATAATCATTTAACTAGTCAGACTTTAACGATTTTTTCCCAGAATGTTGCTTAAGGCTATTGAAATCAAAATATATCCTAACTTCAATCTTAGAGAAGACGGCATTCATTACCACTGCCTTGGGATTCTGTTGTACCTACATATAGTCAAGGATTAAGCTCGACGAAAGATTGGAAACCCTGGACCTTAAACGGTGTAAAACAAAAATAATGACAAAATTCCGGGACGAAACTTCTGTTTGTTTAAAAAATATGAAATAAAAATAAAATTTAAAAAACCCCCGACATGACAACCAATAAAAAGAAAGAAATAAAATCTACGGAATGTGCCTATACAATGAACAGTAGAAAAAAAATCCAAGCTTCGTTGCGTCGGGGGACCGCTAAGTAAATGAATTGCAATTTACTGAAAATCGTAAAATGGGAAGCCCAAATGCATACATGCAATTTTGCGTTGAAAAATATATTTAATTTCATTTAGGTACTTAGCGGTCCCCCGAACGCAACGAAGCTTGGATTCTTTTTCTACTGTTCATTGTATAGGCACATTTCGTAGATTTTATTTCTTTCTTTTTATTGGTTGTCATGTCGGGGATTTTTTTTAATTTTTAATTTTATTTTTTTATCGATTCTGTTTAATTGTGGAAATACCACATTTTTGTTTTTATAAATTGACGACGCGTTTTGCTCGGTTTGTAGACATCTGCCTACTGAGCCGGCGGCGGTCCCGGGTTCGAATCCCGGCCAGGGCAAAGATTTGTGTGATGAACTCGAATATTTGCACTTGGGACATGTTGTTCCATGTATTTAAGTATATATTTATCTATATAAGTACGTATATCGTCGTCTAGTACCCATAACACAAGATTCTTGAGCTTAATTTGGGACTAGATCGATTTGTGTGACGTTGTCGGTTATTTATATTTATTTATTTATGAACACAATATTAACTTACTCATTAAGCCCAAGGCGCAGCACAGGCCCTGCTCCGCGCAGCATGGCATGGGCGTCGGCGTTGCTCATGCCGCGCGTAGCATGACCATTGATGGAGGATATCACGTCTCCCTCCCGCACGCCGCACAGCGAAGCCTTGCGGCCTGGGTTCACCTGGAATTCCACACTTCAGTTAACTGCAACGGTCATTTGTAAATTACTTCAATTGGATAAGAGCTGGCTGGCTCACTCTACCGGTGACCTTGTGGGAGTACGAAGGCACAAACGGGAATTTGCGCTACAGAGATGAGTGTGACGACAGTCACATTCTCAGACAAATTATAAGCGTACTGCGCACCTGTAAAGTTGCTAATTAAAATACGTAGTCGGAGAATCTAAACATCACGTTCTAATAGAAAAGAGAATTCTGGTTTGGCGCCTAACGTGTTCTGAACCGAACAGTACAAAATGTATCTACCGAACGGTACAAAATGTATCTAATCAACATTTCGGCTTTTTTCAGTCACACAGATTTTAAATGTTTACCTCATACCTAATATTAAAAAATGCAATCAGATTTGTGGGAAAAGGTTTAGTGCGAATTGAAGATTAGGACACTACATAATAATAAAAGGCATTATTAGGCCACCAAGAACAACGATAATGTTAACTTACGTTACATTTTATATCATGCTGACACAATAAAAGAATTTTCAAATTTTAAACTAATTCACAGTAACGCAGAGTATTTATGAATAATTAGAACAATAAAGAAACAAACGGTAGGTAACGAAGACCGGTTTAATCCTTTATTTTTAATATAACTTGAAAATTAAATACATATCTCGTTTCCAAACATCCTGTAATCTCACCGTGAATCTTCATCGCGTATGTTTGCGTTTATGAAGAAAAAAATACCAGGCATTTGTATGCAAACGTAACGTTGCGATATTTGAATTCACTTTGATCACGTTCGTGCTTCGCAACACTCCGGGCGAATTTATTTTTATCTCAAGTATCATTTACAAAACATTTTCCCACTTCCATAAGCAAATGTGTATGACGTTTACAAACCGAGTTCGGGTCCCGCCTCCGAGACGCCGGAGAACAAAACTTCAGCATCCTTCCAAAAAGGTTAGGGACGTTGGTCCGCCCACCCCACCCCAACTCACACAAATTCACACTTAAACACCACAAACGCGCCCTAACATGAACACCATTAAACCATTGAGGTAGGTCTCAGACACAGGATGAATTTAATCTAATCTGCTCAAAACAACCGCCTGGCAATCTAATGATACACGAATTACGAAACAAAAAGTTAACTACTTAATGAGCCACTCTGATGACATAATTACGGACATGGTTGCAATTACGCCACAAAAAAGGTCAGAAAATTCAAATCGGCTGCCGCAAGAAAGCCAGAAGCGCTACTGAGGGTTTAAGGTGTGTTATAGGCAATTTTATCGAATCATTGTATGGGCATTATTCGAAAATACATGCGCGTGTGTCCACACGCCTATTGTTATGTCGGGGGCTGGCACTCGCATCGAATATTAATCTCCACTAAGCCGAAGGAATCGTATCGGTTGTCGTGAGTCTGTCCGGGAGCCGTAGTAGGCCAATGAACTTGTAATCGTAGGATCTAATTTTCTAGTCGGATTGAGATGGCTCGCAAATAAATGCATGCGAATAGTTTAACCGAATTTATTACACAGATGTTGCAATATTATTATAAATTAAAAGATGAACAACTTCGTCCGCGTAGCCCTTTCTTTTGATTGTAGTGAAGTATTTTCAACCGATAGACGGCCCTGTACGTAGTAAATGCCCATACGAAACATACGCCATCCTGTATATCGTGCTATTAAGATTTTTCCCAAAATCATGATCCATCTTCGTAGAAAATTGGTTTCCTATGCAATCTTTGTCTTATATTTTTTCAAATATAATAGAAATCTACAAAGTGGCCAGTTACTAGGAGGCGTCCAGTAATAGACGACTTACCCTACTATAACGCTTTGACATTTCAATTTACGAGTAATCTTTTCCATCAACGCCAGCGCCAATGGCACCTGTTCACAGTTCACATAATCCGCGACCAGGCGGGTACATGGTTAAGCTCTTTGCTGGCAAACTTACTTACTCTTGGAACAATGGACTTGCACAATTTGAATTTCCTTTATACCGGGAAAGCCTTTTCTTTTCCATATTCAACAGAAACTGGAGCCTTGCTGCTGTTATCGGCGGGTCTTTAGTGCATAGTTTGAAGATACCAAGTATCATGCAAATTATCTACGATTTTTCAGTTATTAAGTTGAGGTTAACATCTTGATCTTGAAAGCCCAAGTCATTGAAATATTCGTACCTATGTGTGAAAGGCAATTTTTGTGGCTCCAACTTTTAGAGAATTTTCAAACGACTATTTTAGAAATTGTTAGAGCTGTATAGGCGGTTACGTATTGCAGGACTATTTAGGGTGTCGTGTTCGGGAGACACCGTTTGTGGTGGCTAAATAAACCGATATAAGATCGACATGTTCTACCGCAGACCTGACAAGAAACTTTGCGACATCCTTTAAACCATCGGAAATTGAAGTAGCAATCACAGTTAAGCTGTTTGCTAAGTGAATAAAATGTCGGCTAATTACTCGGAGCATTCCTCTGAAACTGTTATAATGAAATGAACAAGTTGCCGCCATTGTTACTTGCTTTAACTCAAAACTAGATCACAGACTCGTCTACGGCGTTCTCTGACAGAGTTTTAACACTTAAACCGTAATCTATTGCATTGAATTGTATAACCTCCACTTTACTTTGTATACCATAATTATGCAATAAAGATAATTTTGAATGATTAATTAAATGAGATTACTTTTCTGAAACCGTAAAATAATAATCTTATTAACTTTATTAATAATATAAGATTAGGTAGGTACTAATCTTATGGGCATCTCCAAGTACAAGAAAATACACCCGAATTGAGAACCTCTTAATTTTTGAAATAGGTAAAAATAGCATTACAAACAAACCAGCATTATACATTTATTCATTTAGGCTGAATTCAGGTATCAAACTTTTTAAATAATTTAATCATTAAATAAATGTGATTAAATATAATTTCCTTACTGGTTTAATTATTTTCCAGCCATTCTTGAAATTTGCACCAGCAATCACAGTTAAGCTGTTTGCTAAATGGATAAAATACAGGCTAATTCCTTGGAGCATTCCTCTTAAACAGTTATAACTTATAGTAATGACTGAGTAAGTTGCCGCCATCGTCATAGCAACACATGCTGTCACAGTCTGTGGAACCGTTGGTAGACCAGAAAATTAAAATTTTCAAGAAGCAAAAAAATGGGTGACCCATACAAGAAATATATGTTTTCCTGGGTTTTTTTATGTACAGTCGAGTTCATTTACGCGCACATATTCGCGCACGAATTCCGTAGGTAGGTACAGTCGAGTTCATTTACATCTACACACTTACGAGAACAAAAATATCTGAACACGACCCTATTGTAAGGAGCATAAAGTCGTGTTCAGATATTTTTGTTCTCGTAAGTGTGTAGATGTAAATGAACTCGACTGTACCTACCTACGGAATACGTGCGCGAGCCGGACCACACTTGGACGGCGTTTTGTTAATCCCACAGATTGTTTCTCATAAATGCAACCAATTCACAATGACCATTTCCTTTTAAGATTTGTTTCTCAATGCATGGGTGCGACAAAGAGGAAGTTCGTTTAATGTGATATGCATATAATTTAACCCGAAGTGTAATATAAAAATGAAAAAACAATTCACGCAATTGATCTGTTACCGCCACGAATTTTACCAATCTCCAGCATTAATTACAATTTTATATCATTTGAATTTGCACAGGATAAATTAATAAATATTGCTAATCTAATAAAACGTGATAATAATAAACAATATTGTTATGTCACGATCTATTCAAGAGGTGATTATGTAGCCATAATATTTGCTTACCGTGAAACTCTGAATCGGGCTAATGTAATACTACCTATGTGTGATAGGATAGGGAATATTGTCGCATTGTATAGGCATGGGCAATGTTACACGTCCAGCTAAGAAAGGTCCCTCTACCCCTCCGCGATCCGAAGTATACAGGGTGTAAAAAGATTAAAAGACATAGGTATCGCGTATCTAGTGTGTCTGGCCGCGTCGTGTTTGAGCACATTTGCAGGCGGAACACGTCGGCCGCGTGACTCCACCACGCACGTGCGTCGCCTATTCGATCTAACCCCGTAGCTACTGAAATCCCATGCCCAATTTATTCTATTTATTTAAAGGCATTCTGTTTACATTTCGCACTTAATCCTGTACTTGATGCGTGCGTGGTAAATATAAATTAAAGGCCTTTGGCGGAGTTGACTGATTATTGTTTTTTGACGATACGTTGAAGGTGAAGAGGACCCTAATCTAAATTAAACGCTTTGATCAGACCGATTAACTTAATGGGCATAGCAAAGGCTCATCATTATATCATGTCATGTATCATTAACAACGTTACAAAATCGGGTTTGTTTACGAATGATTAACGTAATTAGACTTTAAAACGTTTAAAATTTCAGAGCTTAAGGAATCGATGACGATCAGCCTACCAATCGATTTAACCTACAATAAGTAGGTATCCATGTTGTTACTTTAAGACGATATGATAAGATAACAATTTAGTTGCATAATTTTATAATAAATGGGTCAAATAGAACAAGACTAATTCTAATTACTGACTGGCTGTCTACAAATAATGATAGGCAGACAAACATACACTGTGTCTCTGGCTTGTTCTATTCGCCTAGCAAATTCATGGTCTTATTATCACGTGGCAGACAAGCCACGGCGAAATCTCAGTGTAATGATGCCAGGAGTAAGCCCAGGAAAGTTGGGATAAAAGGCCCATAATCAAAACCAGCTGCTTTGATCAGGCAGGTTAACAGCCCGTTTCGAGACACATTCAATATAACTAGTTGACGAAAAAGGATGTTAATAATCGTACGTCTTATATTATCAAATTAATATAGATACATGTCTAGACTGTACGGCAATACAGAGAAACAACTCTATGGGTTAGAATTAGCAAATATACCTAGTAACACTACGTTTTTAAAAGAAAACATTTATGGTCGATGGTCAAGTTTGATTAAAAACAGTTTGTTAAACAAGTTGACTAGCCCCTGTTCGTTAAGCAAACTCGCGGCACTATTAACAAGGTGAAAAGGCCCATAATCCAAGCCAGCCGCTTTGATCAGACGGATTAACAGCCCGTTTCGAGGCACATTCAATATAAGTAATTGACGAAAAATTATAGCAATAATCAATAATCATACGTCCTAGAATATCAAATAATATAGAGATACATGTCTAGACTGTACGGCAATACAGACTAACAACTCTATGGGTCAGAAGTAACAATACAACTAGTAACACTCTAAATTATACGTTAATGAAAGAAAACATTTATGGTCGATGCTCAAGTTTGATTAAAAACAGTTCGTTAAACAAGCGGTCCTGACTAGTCCTTGCTCGTTGAGCAATCTCGCGGCACTATTAACAAGTTGCCGTCAAGTCACGGCCGAAATCTCAGTATAATGATAATGATGCCACGAGGCCCACGAGTAAGGTCGGGGAGGTCGGGGTGGAAAGGCCCATAATCCAAACCAGCCAGCCGCTTTGATCGGACAGATTAACGGCCCGTTTCGAGACACATTTAATATAACTAATTGACGAAAAAGGATGTCAATAATCGTACGTCCTACAATATCAAATTAATATACATACCTGTGTATATGTCTCATGTATTTTTTTTTACTAAAAGAATTAATAAAATACGGAGTAACCTTTGACCCTAACATACCTACCGTTGTACTAACACGCATTGTTAAATGAAAGCCTGTAAAAACTGACTACACTGATGGATTAAACAAGCATCAATTAGCTTAAATAAGCTTAATTGCTTGGATGCTCAATGTGTTAATACGAGTAAACATCAGTACGGCTACTCACTCCCTGTACCGTCGCTCATAAATATAATATAGGTACGGCATTTTTATGATCAGGAGTTGAGTGGATTAACCTTATGAATCCTAAGAACATTTTAGGAAGGAGAGCCATCTTGCTTTGTAGTGCATGAGGTAGTTATGACGTCGTAATATTTTGACATTTTGTTCTTCTGTTCGGTTGACCATACAAAAAATATGACGTCACAACTCCCTCCTGCACTAAAAACTAAGAGAGTTCTCTTTAAAATGATCTAAAGGTTCAGAAGTTTCATCATATCAACGCAGAAGTCCCGATCCATCGAACGACGTATATTACCTACCTCGCACGACTGCATTGTGGAATGAATTGTCGCTTATGGTATTTCAGGACCGATACGACCTTCAAACCTTCAAGAAAAGAGCGTACTCCCACCTGAAAGGCCGGCAACGCACTTGTAACTCCTCTGGTGATGCAGGTCTCTATGGGAGACAGTTATCGCTTTCCATCAGGCGATCCTTTTGCTCGTTTGCCCCTATGACATAAAAAATACACTTTTATGTTGCGAGCACCGTCCGCTATCATTATCTTGGAACTGAACATCAAACTAAAGGTTTTTTTTTTTAATAAAATTACTTAAAGTTTACTAAAAAAAAATCTTAAACGATTCAAAAGCAGCGCCACACCGCTTTAAATGGCACCTGCATACTTTAGTTTTATAAGAAAACTTCGCCTGTCGAACTACGAATACAACAGCCGCCTTGAAGATTATTCTAGCCGCCAATTCTGTACTTTCTTATTTATTTTGTTTTGATTTATTAACACTTTGTTCTGTTTTCGTATTCGCTGATGTGTTTTAGATGAAAAGCTTTGTAATAAAAATGTCTGCACCGTGCCAAAATTTAAGTAATCAGTTTAGTAATTGGATTTATGAGTTATTGATGTGTATTTATCCTTTATGAGATGAAAATCTCCTAGAAAGCTGATTGGATAAATACAGAAACTATTTTACTGAAGTATAAAAAGAAATCTTTGCGAGAAACTAATTAAACCACAGGCATCGAGTTGAAAATGCTTTCTTTGAAAGTAAACATAGTATTATAGAAGTCCCTATGACAGCACAAAAGTGTTACAAAACATTATAATTAAACCAACGACGATTATAAAAAGCCTGAAACAGTTAATAAGCGATACAACACTCACATTGAATCGGTTAATACAACAAAATCACTTGTCTAATTCCGCACGAGGGCAATATGATAAATTTCATAAAGAAAGCTGAGTATCAGAAATGATTGATTATTGTTTGCTGTGCAAACACTCGGCGATCTTACTCACATCAAATGTACGGCGCGGTGTATCGCTCAAGCTCTGCAACGAAATAAATTATGTAGCAAATTCATTACCTAAAGGAAACAAAAGGTTGATGGAAAACAAATATGTATTGGGAAGTTGGGGAGGGCCTCTGACTTTCGAGGATTGTTGCAAAGTAAGAAGTGAGAATAAGTGTATAGGTATTACTACCGGAAAGGTACTAATGGTATTTCGTGTTATTTCTGAACTTTTGACTCAAAGAAATAAAGCTATGTGGTGGTATCATTTATAAGTAAAACCTACAAGTTTCTTGCCCCATTCCGCATAATATCTTCAAAATTATTCTTCAATGGTATTATGTACTTGAAGGAAAAGAAGATTACATTGGATTGTAGGATGTACGCCATGATTTAAGCCATTTAAGGCATGGAGGCCAGGTATTAGAATTAATAAAGCAAAAGCTAGTTAAGGTCAGACGGGATATAGGACAAAAACGTCTCTTGATGGAATAATGTATTTTGATGATATCATCTGTAGCGTTTCGGTGATATCTGCGGGCCTATGATGGTCGATTTTATCACACGATAAGTAAGTGACAAAGCATTCGTCACGTTTTGACAAAATACGATTGTGCGTGACGTATGCTTTGTCACTTATTTATCACGTGATAAACGCAACCATCATAGGCCCCCAGGACGAATTAACTTTTAAACCGTCAGTTTTGACTAGGGCCGGCAACGGCTGACGCCTGAGTTTACTCAAAATATGTCTCCATAGTTACTAAGAAATCAGGCTATAGACATATTTTCTTTTTAGGTTTAATCAACAGTTGGGGCTACGAATGTTTTATCGTAAACCATCAATTTAAACATAGAGAAGCCATTACATAATGGTGAAACGGTGGTGGTGACTGTAGAGGTGATCAAAGAAGTTTACAAGATGCCCATCATCAAAAAACGCACTTAACGAAATTGTGTTTCTAAATTGCGTTTCCATAACCTAATGCAGGTTAAACTCGACGTCCCATACTATACTTTTGAATTTACATTTGAAACGTTCTTTCTGTAATGTAAATCGGCCGACATAAAATGTGGCAACATTTGAAATTTAAAGCAGCATGTGATCGGGGATAAGTAATTAGCTCACCCTAATCCCGCGGGTACCCTGTAGTAATTACTATTCAGGACCATTCGATTAATGAAGATGGCTGCTGACACGTCAGTAATGCGATTCGACTTTTTACAAGTTGACATCTAAGAGAACTTTAGGCTTAGGTATGCTTATTATCAAGTAAATGTATAGGGCAGTAAGTACTTTAAATATTACATTTGGTTATCATAAATGTAATATTATTAGACATCGGAATTTTGGGAGTGACCGGTAGGGTTTGCTATTGCTATATCGATAATTTTTCTTATCGTCACCTTTAATACTATTGAAGTATTGATCAACGATGATGAATTGATGAAGTAGGTTTGGTAGGTACGACAAAAAAGAACTGAAATGGATTCATCAGTCATGTTGGATAGGTTTAACACCCAAAAGTTTGGAAGAAATCTTATCCTTTATTTTATCATAATAAGTAGGAAAATAATTCTTTAATACACACTGAAGGACAATATGAAGATGATTGAATTGTCGAAGATACCTCTCACTTGAAATTAAATGAAATTAAATATTACAATAATTGCTCCCTTTGAAATAATCTAGTTAAGAAGTTTGAAACTAATTGGTGTAAGTCTGACATCTTCAACACAACACTCAACAACTCGCAGACGTACTACAGGGTAATCTAATTAAAAGAAATAAACTATAACAAAATAAAGGCCCAAGTACTCAAGTTACTTTGAAATCACCCGCAATATCGGACTCCGAAAGTTTGTCAAGGCGTGAATGTCTGTTAGAGGTTAGTACAGCATTTAATGTTGTTGTCATGAATTTTGTTTCTTTCATTTGCTGTACCGTCGAGATAAGGAAGATCGAATAAATATATAAAGAGGCGTTTTATCGATTTGATGAGACGGCACTAGTGTCTCTGTACTTCGTATGCACATAGACCTCTTAAAATACTAGAGACACATCGAAGAAAGTTTGGTTATAGATCAATGGACATTTCTAGTGTGAAGCGAAGTGTACGCGCCGGTTCCATATTGGGTTGCATAAATTTTAAAGCCATAATGTCGGTGCGCATTACCAGTTTTGTCATAATAGTCCTTGCGCATATGGTGTATAGTCATTAATTGATCCGCATAAATTTTATGACCATAATGTTTTTACGCATAAGTAAGGAATGTCATATAATTTTGGAGCATATCAACCTGAATCATAATCATTAATCGTCATAATGTTCTTATGCATATCGTGCATTGGCGCATAATGCTGAAGAACATAAATATCAAGCTCCTACTTTTTTATTTCAACATCAGCCTGGTTTTCTGGAAGCAGTTCATTTCTGAGGGGGTCACAGTTCTTTCAAACCTAACCTAACCTACTTTTCTGTCCGATGTTCCTATTTGTAGGTTCACAATTCTAACCTAACCTAACCTACAACAAAGAGATCAGTGTGGAGAAGGGTTTCTTAATGCGGGTGGCTTTGCCCCCCGAGCCCCCCTTGTGGGGGGCTTCGCCCCCCCGTCCCCCCTTTTTGTTTTCGTGCTCATGTAACTTTTGTATCATTATTTCAAATGTTATAAAGTATTATGATTGGTACATGTGATATAATTTCTATTGCCATTAATTATGAAAACCATAATTTATGCGTTGCTCTTCTTCGTACTATCAATTATTATGACATTCAATAATATTACTTGAAATTTTGTGCCATACTAAATTATGCTTATGAAAAGCCTGCCAAACAACAATTATGACATATAAAATGTTATGCAAATAATAATTTATGACAAATAACATGTATGAGGAAAGCCATTATGCGAAATGATTTATGAGAATCAAATTTATGACAAGAATTTTTATTCCACTAGAGGTGATCCCGTACGCGCCATACCTACCTAATGTACCTGTATGTGACAGTAACTGTATTATGGTAACAGAATTAATATTTTGCGTACGTTAGGTTCATGGAAATAAAAAAATTGGGCAAGTGCGAGTCCGACTCGCGCATGAAGGGTTCCGTACCTATATATATATACTAGACGTGCCCGCGGCTTCGCTCGCGTAAATCAAATGTACTTCCTATTTGTAACACTTGAATATGTAATTTTGGGGTAGGGGTCGGGTTGCACCATACTCATCATTACGCATAACTGTAAATAGTCATACATTTATGCGCATAACGTTTTTAATCATAATGTTTAAGAACATACTGTGTAATGGGCATACAGTTGATGCGCATGAAATGATTTAAGCATACTTTGTCATGGTCATACATTGATTACTCATAAAACAATGCAACCATACTTTATAAACGCATACATTGCAAAACGCATAGTCAAGTCGGTTCTGACCAAGTCGGGTTTCAGGTCATAAAAAAAAACCTAAACCTAACCCAACCAAGTTGGATCTAGCCAAGTCGGATTTCAGGTCATAAAAAAAATAGCCTAAACTTAACCCAACCAAGTTGGATCTAGCAAGTCGGGTTTCAGGTCATAAAATAAAATAACCTAAACATAACCCAACAAAGTTTGATCTAGCCAAGTCGGGTTTCAGGTCATAAAAAAAAACCTAAACCTAACCCAACCAAGTCGGATCTAGCCAAGTCGAGTTTCAGGTCATAAAAAAAAATAACCTAAACCTAACCCAAGCAAGTCGGATCTAGCCAAGTTGGGTGGGTCTTAAAAAAAATAACTTAATCCTAACCTAACCAAGTCGGATGCGACCAAGTCCGATTTCAGGTCATAAAAAAAAAACTTAAAGCTAACCCAACCAAGTCGGATCTGACCAATATAATATTGATAATTGTAATTATCAATATTATGGCTTGAAAAGTGTATGACATTTACAATTATCTTCTTCTTCTTTATTTCCTATTACCCTCTGCTGGGGTGTAGGGCTCGAATCAAATTCCTCCATTTGCATTTGGTCTTGGGCAGTCTGTTCTACTCTACCTCCTCCCACGTCATGTCCAAGACGCCCAGTTCCTGCTCTACTGAGCGACGCCAAGTTGTTCTGGGACTAAAAATAATACTAAAAATAATTGTAATTCTCAGACTAAATAAATGTATGACATACGACATTATGGCTAAACAATTATGACGTACAGAAATTATGACAGCGAACAATTATGACATCGTACAATTTATGCCAAAAAAATGTATGCGTAGCAACTTTATGCGTAAACTGTTATGACAATCGATATTATGAAAATTGTTATGCGACCAGAGGGTCCCCCGTAATTTAGTTTTCTCAATATATATAATGAAAAAAGGAAACTGCATTTAGTTACGTTGCAAGTTAAATAAAAGCTTTTTTAAAAAGGAAACTGCATTACTCAGTGCAAATAAAATTAATTATAATCAAAAGGGATTCAACAAAATCTATATTTGTATACATGGGCTCCAGAGTAATACGTAGGTACATGTACAAATGTTACTCAAAGCAAAGCAAAGCCTAGCAAACAAAAGTAAAAATATTAATCATTAATGGGCAGTGCCGTGTCAGTAACAGACAAATCCGTGATAAAAGAATCCGCAGAAAATAGGGTTAAAGGGTGTTTGTTTCGTCAAAATGGACTAAAAACTTAATGCTACGTTGTGTGTGTCTTGGAAAATAGTGGTGGACGTTAGCCTTTATCGGTAAAAGGGCCTCTTAATCTTTCAATAGAAAGTAATATGTTAAAATACATACCGATTTAACTAACATAGTTTCTGTGTTTATTTTACGCTTGTTTTCTCTCACAAACACGTTCCTACCCGTTATAGGTAAATATATGCTAGGCGTATACGGAGTATAACGTTTTGGAAACAATATAGTTGATCTTTTTTCACTAATTCCATTCAAAACATTAATACACATCACAGAGTTGAGGTTATGTCATGTCGGCGTTTGACATTTCAATTGACTGAGACTGACGTTACATGTCGTCTCACTCTATCGTATAAGCAAAGTGCGTAGTCATTACATTTCGAGCAAAAAACTTCGATATAACGGCGTACCAACATGACGCCAAAAATGTATGGCTACTTAAACTTGTCATATGGCGAAAAGAAACTTTAGGCTACTTGAACCTAACCCGTAATAGCGAGAATAACCGAGGGATCGCCGAAAATGGCCGACGGTCGCGAAATGAAGAATTTTATGAAATTTCTTTAGCCGATTGTGAAGGAAATACGTAGCGAAAACGGTATTTTTTACGCTCTTATTCTATTCTCATATTTAGACAATAGATTTCAATCGTTGTTTCTGCGGTAACGTGCATCGTATTGGAGAAACGTGATCTAAAAGGACGTCGAGTTTTGTAAGGCGCCATCTCGCTTCCTCCCTAGTGCGTTATCCCGTTCTGGCATTTTCAATTTTATTATATAGATAGGTATAACAAGCTTGTTGTATGGGAGCCCCCTTAAATATTTATTTTATTTATTTTTAGTATTTGTTGTTATAGCGGCAATAGAAATACATCATCTGTGAAAATTTCAACTGTCTAGCTATCACCGTTCTTGAGATACAGCCTGGTGACAGACGGACGGACGGACGGACGGACGGACAGCGAAGTCTCAGTAATAGGGTCCCGTTTTTACCCTTTGGGTACGGAACCCTAAAAAAGAGCATACACAAGCGTGAGGGTCCGGCGTAGAAGGGAATTTACACTTGACAAAAGCTCATCCAAAAAGATAAGTACTACATTTTATTTGTGAAATGACTTAAATAAGAATCAAATCACACACAACACAACTGAATCTCTGTGAGTTTGACAAGTCTTTTTCTTTTTCAGTTAATTTATATTTATGTCATTTTAGTTGTAGAACTTTGGAGACGACATGCATGAACATTTAAGGGCAACGCATTACCAGTATTCCTGAATTATTGGTGTATCTTTAAAAATAGACTTTTTCTTACCCGTGATATCCTCAAAGGTTGGTTCTGATCGACGCCTCCATGCATACGGAAGCCCCACGGAGCCCCGCCCGACAGTTCAACCTCGCGCGCACTCATGTTATCACACCATTGCTGCTCTCGAACAGAACTTTCTTTTCACTGCTGAACGAAACCTTCCTTGTATAGCGCACGATGCATTTCGTCGCTTAGCGAAAGTTTGTGGTATAGGATTCCATACTTGATTTGAAAATCTGTAACAATAGATAACTAAATGAGAATATTGGATGAAAATAATTATTCTTATTAAGTATTCGTATACACCATGTATAATGAAAATTAATATGAATATGTATTTATTATTAATGATCGGTAATCAGACCAATCCTGATGTATGGGTGTGAAGCTTGGACACTGAGTCAAAAGGAAGAAAATAAGCTCTTAGTGTCGGAAAGGAAAATCTGGCGAAAGATTCTGGGACCGATAAGAAATGAGGATGGCAGCTGGAGAAGGAGAAAGAATAAGGAGTTGGAAGGGCTGGTGGCTACACCCAACATAGTTAGCGAAATCAAAGCCACACGACTCCGCTGGCAGGGTCACCTGGAGAGGATGGGAGACGATCGGGCCGTGAAGAGAGCGTTTCAGGGGCGACCGAGTGGAAAACGTCCGGTCGGCCGCCCGAGATACCGCTGGAAAGATGAAGTGGAGAAGGATCTGTGCGCCCTAAGTATCCCTAACTGGCGGGAAAAGGCGCAAAACAGAGAAGAATGGCGCTCTCTTGTGTCAGAGGCCAAGATCCTCTTTGGGTCACTGAGCCAGAGTAGTAGTACTAATGATAATGTTATTGCTATATACATCACTTTGTAAAGTTTTTACTACGATTCAGTGTGACATCAAATATACATAGTACTAAATATCCATTTAACTAGAGATAAGATATGCTAATGAAAGGAAATAATCTAAATTTAGTCACAATAGAGCACTACTCGTATTACTCATGTTTCTTTAAGTATTTTTATATCGTAGATCTAACGTTTATGTTTTATGTAGGTATTTGTTATTTAATTTTATTCATTTCAAATCTTAAGCTAGGCTTTTTAAATAATGTATACAAAAAGTAAAAAAAAAAGATTTGTTATTATTATTCGTATAACTGTAATAATTAAATTGAGTGACCAAATGACTCAGTTACCTACTCAATCACTTAACGTGATGGGTGGCAAGCGTATATATAGATTTATAGCTCTGTCGGTTTGCCCGTGCATACCTCATAAACGTCTGAAGTATACACAATAAAACCAGAAGTTATATTATTTTTAATGCCATATTTATATTACTAAAAGTCATTGGTTATTTTGAATGTTTGCAACATAACGCCTACTCGAAAATCTAGAAGCCAAGGTATCAGCTATTAACTAAAAGCGAACAGGGATGTGCCGTTGTATGGGGAAATTGGGGAAAGAATGTTCTCGAGAACGATTCCCCGTTAAGAGGCCTCACCCTTTAATTTTTTTTTAATATTATGAAAAATATATTGGTAATTTCAACCAACTTTTTGAGGTGAATTTAATACTTTTCCCCGCGTTCTTGGTAGTAGCATAGCTATTTCATTCTTTCATTGCGTGCAGTCGAAAATAAGTTGAAAAAACTAATTTTCCGCGTGAATTTTAACAGTTTCGAGTAGTTTTTGAAACAATAATTATTAATGAAAAATACTAACAGTAGGTTTCAAATATATACCAATAAATCCCAATCGCCTTGTTCTAGTTAGTAACATCAATAATGTGTTAAGAAACATGTTTGATTATAGAGTAAAGTATCTAAAACAATCAGCATTTTAAAGGGATATAAATAAGGCAAGTACTTTTCATTTTCAGTCTCTCTCCCTCTCTTCCTGGCTGTGTCCCGCATACAGATGGGCAAGTTGCGTAAAGTTTCTAAAAAGCTGAGAATATTTCTGGAAACTTTCACAACAATTTAAGAGAATATTTCAAATTGAAAATTTCCTATAGGAAATATTGAGAAATTTGTGAGAAATTTCCATGCGGAAAGTTTCGCGATTTAGGAATTTTTCCGTAGGCATATCAGTACCCGAGTGGTGGTGGAGTCTGTTCATCTTTGACGTCATTTTCTGAAACATTTCATCTATAAAATCGTGTTCCCAGCATTTGTCCTAATTGCAATTTTGATGAAAGAATCTAATAATAAAGAATGTCTTAGATTTGTTATATGTATGACGGAGAGAGTCAGACGATGGAATTTTTCAGAGGATTTTGCAGAAGACGGGCGATGTTTAAATTAAGTGATAAAAAATATTGTTAATGTGTAAAAGGACGTTTTAGAATACCTAGTGCGTTTTCCCCGTCGTCCCCACAATTCAATCGATAAACAACATTTTGGTATAAATCGAATTTAAAATTCCAAGGTAACAACTACTATCTAAAGGTTGTCTGAAAGTGATCGCTCTTTAGCGATAAGACCGCCGGTTGTAATTTAAACCTGTTTAGTTTTTCTGTGTTTGTATTTTTCTCGCCGAGCTGTGCGATAATGAGTATTCTAATATCTATTTAAGTATAATATTATCTATCTCCTCTTATGCTGCCAGAACGAACTTACAGGTCTTTTGATAAGTGGAGGGGAATAATAGTGTAAACCGTTTTATTAGTGATCATGCATGGCAGTGACGTCAAAGGCTCTCCCGTGCGTACCACTATTATATAAATCCTATACAGATACACTCCTCGTTGCAACATATTTTTGGCGGATTAACGATTGCTTGCGAGTTGCAGTGGATACCTACTCTTTATTAATATGCCCTTATCTCATTTATTTGCGGTCAGCGCAACATGTTTTCTTTTTTCATTCTTCCCCAACACTCGTCATCTCGTCGTTTACCTTATTCATATCATCTTCATCTTTCACATTATCCATCCCTTTCTTTGGTCTTCCTCTTTTATATACGTCCACATTCATGCTTAACGCTATTTTGGTGGAAACTACACGTAGAAAGTAATGTAAGAGCATAATGTCTCGTCCGTCTTCCGTTGTAAAGAGGCACTGATCAGTTGACAATAAAAAATAAATAGGCTCGTTCTATAAAATGCAAATATAATAATAAATTTCAGAAAAAAGTCTTAATCCCCTACACCCCATATAATAACATAGTTTTATATTTTTTTTTTTCAATCGTTGTACTCGTTATATGCTCCCTTTTGAATAAGTGTATAATCGCGAGATTATAAAATGATGCAGCTTACCTAAGCATGAAACGGATCGGCAGATTGTTCAAAAAAACTAAGTTGCATTGTTCACGGTCTCCACTTTAGAACTCCTTTGCCCTAGGCGTCGTTGGCTCTACGACAGGCATAACCATCAGCCAAAGTAGGAGACCTTAAAATCGAGGTCAATGGCGTGCAATGGAAGAGGTCTAGATGTCCAGCAGTGGACTGATATGGGTTGATGATGATGCATTGTACCTACTGTTTCAATCAGAGGTGGGTCTGAGACGACTCCTAATATTCTTTATGTAGCCTGCATCGGCTGTGGTATCTCTCCGAATCATTTTTATAATGGGTACTAATTAAACAAGCTTCTTTTTAATAGCATTATTCGCTTCAGAAAATATAAGTTACCTTCTAAATTACTAAGTCAGCCACAACCAACGCGCGTCTGAATAATAATATCTCAGCCACTAGTTATCTTCTTTGTAAGCCACTGTAATTGTAACTTAGCATGGTGATTATTTTTTAGCACCTAAATTTGAGGCATGCATTCAAATAGCAAACTTCTAAAATATTATTATATGACACCAAAATAGTAACTCTATTAGCTTCTAATTTTATAACTTAGTATGTTTAAAATGTAAGTCATCCTACATTAATCGATCGTAAAATTTACCTAAAATTGTCATCAAATAGTATATTAAAGCCACTATTATTACATATGAACTATTGAGGAGAGAACAAAACAAAATACTTAAATCTCATTTTAGGTTAGGGTCGCAGTTCAACCAACACTCCTCCTCGCTTCGCTCGTCGTCGTACCTAACCTAAGCCAAGTCGGACCTGCCTTAGAACTAGATTGTTGTGGGTTACATACCGTTTTTTTTTTTTTTATGCACACTAAATAATGCGAATTCAATATACTATTAAAAGGTATTTGCAAACCTTATTTACTGTTAATATTTTAAAAATAAAAACAAACCTAACCTAACCCGGCCGAGTCGGACCTTAGTGTGCAGTGCGAGGATAATTCGTTTTCGAAAACTTTAATTAATTACACATGCACCTATCGCAATATGAACGAACTAATGACAATAAACAAACATGGCGGGTCGTTCGGTACAAGAATCGAATGGCGCTCTCTGATTGGTGCAAATGGCCGTGGCTGTCATGGCGCGCACTCGCGCCAAATCGTTCCTACAGTGGCTATTATTTTCATGATAAAAGAATATGAAGTATTATTTTAGATGTTAAGTTATAATAATGATGCTGTCTATTGAAGCTCGAATATATATTTTTTGAGGAGCTTGTATTGAAGCTGTAAAACGAAAAATGATGATGAGTTACAAATTTCGTGGCTGAGTTAGTAAATTAGATGGCAATGTATAAATCAGGAGGACAAGTAATAATAATTGTTGATTATGACTTGATGCTTTCTTTAACATTTTTAGTTGGCGTTGTAAAGAAGATGAATTAGTTTATTAGAGGCTATCTCATATTCCCGATGCTTAGTTATTAAAAGAGAAGTTCGACCAAGTGGCCAAAAAATAAAATTGCGGCCGGATTTATTATTACTCATGGGGGTTTATGTCTCATAAAGGCAAAATAGAGGAAAGTTTTGCATAAAAATCATCTTTGTTGAGATTTGTGACAGAAATCGTAAATGTCAATTGTCAATCATATATAGAGTAAATGAAATGAGTCACTGGAAAAGCCATTGTTCATGTTCATTTCATCTCATGTTTTAATAATTTAATTTTTGTTTTTATTCATGGTTTTATTCTTTATAAAGTGAATATTATTATAAACTGACATTGGCAAAAGCCTCGAGCTGCCATTCCTGGATTTAATTTAATTTAATCATATACCTAAAGTATGGAGTGTTTGCTATGAATGACATTAAATTACCTCTACACATAGATATAGTATAGTATACCGCCTGTATTCTTTGTCTATGCTCTAAGGTTCCAATAAATACAAAACTAAAAAAGAAGACTATAATATAATTGTCAGACGTGAAATGCAAGGGTTCGTGTCGTGTAGTTAATTTATATTCTAAATAATAGTGAAGGTTTTTTGAAGTATTTTACCCTAAAAATAGCTGAAAGTGTTTAACAAGGAACATGCAAACTTATTAATATTTACACATTTGTATACTATCTTTTGATATGGGAAGTGTTAGTGTTACATAAGTTGTATGCATGATTTTTGTACCTGCTGTACCTGTTTGTTCGCTTATTGTACCTATACTATGTGAAGCGAGTGTGTAGGGAATACGATTGCAGCCAGATATGGGGTGAACACACTACGATAAAATGTAAGTCATTTGGATCTCAAACCCTTCGAGACCATCACGTTCCAAACGTCGAGGTAAGTAATGAAATGTAAACTTTTTGAACGCGATTAATGAACGACTTTACAGACTGTTTCTGCATTAATAAACGATTAATGCAGAAACAGTCTGTAAAGTTTCTGTAAAATATCGTTATACCCAATGTACGTTTATAACAAAAGTTTCTAGCAATTGCAATAATTACTTATTGCAGACCCAAGCAAATCACAATAAAATAAAAGTAAGCAGAAAAATACAACTTACAAAAAGTTGAATAGACGATGCTTATAAGCGAACGATGAATAGATGCTGATAAGTTTAACAATTATGAGCACGGATAAATATATCTGAGTAATTGTTACGCTTCATGCTTGGCGTGACCTTACTTCCATTAAACCCACATTATTCCCAGACTATCGGACAGCAACAAGGACGACTGTTGCGTATATCGGAGCGTTATTCTCAACCGATACGTTGATGAACAGTTGATACGGCCAATATCAAAAATTTTACGACTTTACTACTGGCATATGTAACATTGCATACCTACTAAAATTAACAGGTACCTACTTTTTAAACAGCATCAAGGCCGACTGTTGCATATAAGGGAACGATATTTCTTACTGATGCTTTATGTGTATTGCGGTATTATGTGTACAGGTATGGTCGGGTCAGGAGGTATTTGTTGTTCATATCCCAATCACTGGGGCAAACGAGTCCTGGAGTGGAGGCCACGAATCGGCAAACGTAGTGTAGGGCCCTGTAGGTGGAGCGACGACATTCGTAGGACAGCGGGTAGTAACTGGAGGACGAGAGCTGAAAATCGAGCTCAGTGGCGTGCCATGGGAGAGGCCTATGTCCAGCAGTGGACTGAAACAGGCTGATGATGACCCAACCAACTTTGTATTTTTATTATATAATTCAGTATAAAACCTAGTAAATGAGACAGAAATCCTAGAGATAATGCTACTAGTTGGCACTTTATAATGAGAAATATGCATTATTTTTATAGAATCTTTTTATCGATTCATATTTTTTATGTGGTAATACCACATTTTTATTTTTATAAATAATGACACAAATTAAGAAAGAAAAATTGAATGCGATCTACTACAATCGAAGCGGGGTTTGAACCCGCGACCTCTGCGTTTAGTAAAAATGTATGGAGAATTAAAAGCACTTTTTGACGAAATGCGAGTGTGAGTGACAGATGCTTTGTCACTTATTTATCACGTGATAAACGCAACCATCATAGCCCCTCTGGACCTTTAATACCAAACAATTAATTGAAATATTTGATGCGGACAAATTGTAATGTAAACATTCATCTTTTTTTTTAACTGAAAATCAGAATAGATTTCAATTGTTAAAGTATAAAAAACACTTAACGCCTGCTTACGATTTTACAATTTTCCTCCAACTTTACTTAGTTTTCTAGGGTAAAATATTAATAATCTTATATTTTTTCCACGGAAAAGTTGTTAAAACATTCTTCGAAGTGCTAAATATATAGTTTAGAAATGGATTAAAGAACTAGTGCTGACGTTGTCTACTTAACGGCAACTGCCTATTTTTCACATTTCGCTCGGCGCAGTCTTAACCGCTCGCTGAATACTTGACGTGGCCTTACGTGCATTACGCGAGAATTATTTTCAGGCAACGATCGGGCAGCGGGGCAAGGCCGCATTGTACGTAATGTACGTATTCTGCTAAGGGACTCTATATACAATGCTTTCTAAACAATTAATTTTAAAATCGTTATATTTATAAAAAGGTAATGGTATACAGCCATAGCTGAACACATATAAGTTAAATTTTATTAAGGTTCAGTCAGTCTGTTTTGTGACGATATACAGGAGACCCAAAAAAATTGCACTTGAAATAATCAAACCATTACTGATATTTCACTAACTACATATTGATCGCCGTCTATTCACTTCAGTATCCGTACCATGAGTCGACGTGACCGTACTCGCTAGCGCCAGCGTAAACGATTTAAAAAAAAAAATTTAAACTGTTTATTTCAGGAAAAAAAAAATAAGTACTAATTACATATTTACTTAGCTAATCTTATTATTTAAAGATTGTTTGCTAAGTACAAGGAAAGTTATCTATTAATGTTAACTACATATTTTATTTATGTTTACCCATTAGGGTTCTCTTCACTAACATTTTGGCTTTGTGTGGTTCTTCAACTAATGAGTCAACCATAGATCTAGGGAAACCATTTAGGATAAGAGGCAACTGGCTTGACCAAACCCTTCGTCCATAATAGTTAGTACTTTTTGGTATAATAAAATATTTTACTTTTGCTAGTTTTCTTAAGTTAGTCGGTCTCCTATACCTAGTTAGCTCTCCTAGTCCATGCCTGTACTCTAGTATCAGAGCCAATTTAACTTTATCATAAATATTTAATATTCTACAATGTTTAAACAAGTTATTATAATTCTCTTTATGCTGATGTTTGATTTTTAGAGGTACAATAGTTTTTAAAATTCTCAACTGTATATTATAAATGCGCTCAAGATAAGTTTTGTATGTTCTACCATAGCTAGAGATGCCATAATTTATAACTGAGTCTGCCATTGCCATATACAGTAAGCGCAGTGTGTTGTATGGCATTTTGTGTTTAAGGATACTTATGTTGCTTAGTATAGCTCTTAACTTATTACAAACATGGTCTATATGGGGTCCCCAGTACACTTACGTTACTCTGTAGAACTACAATTCCCCATACAAATCGTTTACGGAGTCGCTGGCGCGTACTGTCTCTGAACTCAAGGGTACTGCAACCGTCTACACAAATTTCGGAAAACTCGCTGCGTTGGATATCGCTACTATTAAATCGCGTATGTTTTGTTTGAATTGGGATATTGTCTTCGCGTCACTAACACGTTCACTGCGGGTTTGTTTGAGGTAAACGGCTTCAAACTTGACTTTACGCCGGTGCGGAGCTCAAAGTTCGTGCTATCTCTCTGGTGCGTGAGCTTTCTTCGCTTACATAAAAGGCGTATGATAAACATAAATATAGAAATCAGGACGCGTTGGTAATTTTTTTTTGAGGTTTGACTAAGCGAAAATAACACGTAATTCTATTCATGGTAAAGTTATGAAGGATCTAAGTAACTACACTAAAATAAGGTCGATTACGCCTCACCTGTAATGCTCTCAGCCGCGCCATCTGAAAGTTCGTCAAACCACCATACCTCTCTACCGTTATGAAAATTTTTGAAAATCATATTCGACTATAAAACTACATAGGTGTACTTTCGAAACTGCTCACAAATTTTCACGAGAATCTATTAAGAAATGTGACATGTAGGCGAGAACAGTCCGAACATCAGGAATTCGGACATACGAAATAATATTTGCCCAAGTTGCTCGGTCAATAACGAACCCACTGGGACCGGCCTCTTAACCCAGTCTGTATATTATAAGTATAAATTAAAAACGCTAAATATCTCACGTGTCCTTACTTGTAGTGCAGTACTCCCAGTATTACTGGGATTATTTCCAGGCTATGACCGAACAGTGGGACAAGGTCGTTGTGTGCGTATGGGGTTATTCTAGTTTAAGAACTTTAACCAATCCAATATTACGTTCTACAATCCGTTGTTGCTCAGATGGGATCGGATTTTACAATACATAGGTAATATAGGTACTCGTATCAATACTGTACTAAAATTAAAATTATTATAAAATCCGGTACGAAAATCATTTCTCTATGGCGAGGGTTCATTATTTCTAGGAATATCTTAACAACAGCCAAACAGCGCCTTTGTATTTTGGTACAGAGATAGCTGGATATCCAAAGATTATAGGATACTACCCGACTTAAGCAAAAAAAAAAACGCAGACAAAGTTGCGGGTCTACACACAGTTGATGCGTCGCATTTTTATATACATCATTATTTCTAAACAATAGGGACGTGGGAAACTAACTAGAATTACAGATTCAAACTAAACTTTGTACAAATAACCCCACTAATTCAATAAATGAAACTACTCGTAATTTATTTGACTCACACTTGACCGGGTCATTTATCATTTTATTACCATAAATTACCAAACGGAAGACTAAATATAAAGCCGGTGCAATCGAGCTATCCGACCATTCTAAAAGGTCGTATATACATTTCAGTTTTAATTAGTTATTCGCCTTTATCACTGAGTAAATAACCGTCATCTCAAATAGATTCAATGCTGCATACGTTATTAAATCAGGTAAGTTTTATAGACTCAATAAACTTGCAGCCATGTGTTTTTTACGCCAATGCCTTTCTGCATTCAAAAAATACTCCAATATGAAACATTCACGTTACGCGAATCACAGTTGTGTAGTATTTTTATTAAAAAGGCTACAGGATGGTATTGATTGATCTCTACATTGGTGGGTGTATTGGTTTTTATAGTTGGTCCGTGTACCTATGCTTTTTTTTCAAATACGTGCTTTATGTTGTATTTTGTGATTGTGGTCGTATGTTTGGTCATGGGCATGTGCAATTAAAAAAATGCCTTCCAATAAATAGTTTGGATTATGTGAAAAATAAAATTTGCCATAATTATGGTCTTATACCTACCTATGACCAATAAGCGTTGAGCCAAAACTCTTAGTTAGATAAGTCACAAAAAAATTATTTTATTTTGTTGTCGTACGGAACCCCATGAACCCATGATGCACGAACCCGATTGGCACTTGACTGTTTTTTTTTTTTGCTTTAATATGAAAATTTTATTGACATATTATGGATTAAGTGTGTTGGTTGTTCTGATGTTGTCATAGTATACAAAACATTACATTCAACACATATGTAATTCGTATGAACTGCAAATACAATGCCCACAATATTTTACCGCACGGTTTACTGGCGACGCTCGAGCCTGCGGTAAGTCGAGTTTGTGGGCCACATTTTATTCCGATCGTAATTACTCGAACAAATCATGCGGATGACGTAAAAATGACGTACCTAATTTTGCACACAGGATGATGTCTGTATTGCAACATCCGTATGACATATAGCACGAAGTAACAGATTAACCGCGTATAATTTCAAGAAATCTATACAAAATTATCTGAATGATAGGATGATGTACTTAGTGAATAAAATAAATGTTGCGAGATTTGTTTACGTAAAAAAATTGAAAAAAAAAATCTAAATAATTACGAAGTCACTTTATTGTTCAACTGAATGACAATGTCAGTCAAAGATGTTATTGTATAGTCCTACTCCCATTTTTTAAGCGAATCCCATTAGCTTTGTACCCGATGAACAATACACATTATCTGTATTGTTAGCTGTGGCCACAACTGCCACTTCAAAATGTAAGGCGTTATTATTACTACTATAATATAATAATAAAAATATTTTTTTTTTTTTATTAAAGCAGTAACGTCTGCTAACGTAAACTAAATGTTTGGGTGGCGCTACGATGCCACCCTAAGGCATGTCGAAGCAACTGGTTGAAAAATTCAATGACTCTGACATCTGATTCGGTGGTCCAATTGGGAGGACGCCAGTGTTGGCCCGGAAAGCCGTTGGAAACGCAGGTTCGAATCCTGTCCGAATCATTAAATTTTTCAATTTTCGCTTCATTTGTAAACAATAATATTATTATATTAATATTATTACTAATTATGTTCGATTCCCACTATGTAGTTATTGTTTTGAGTACATCTGACGTATCAGGATGTCGCCAGTTCGGCGATACGCTTTTACTCTTTATTATGGGTTTTTTTGCTGGGAGCCGACTTTTGGAACTTGAATATGATCATGTAGTTAACATTATTTTTGAGTCCCATAAGGTTTACTTCAACTCCAATGAAGTAAACTATTAGCGTGTAAGTAACATTGTTGTATTTAATGTTTAGTGTGTCTAATAAATATCTAATAATGCCTCGATGCATCTAGTTGTCACCCTGTACCTAGTAATTTAGTATACATTTTATTATTTAAGTATAAAGTCAAAAGTTTCTCAAAAGTGAACCTATTGTCAAATAGTATCTGTAAGCGAATCTTGTTTATAAAGCATGTTGTGTTTGCCTGTAAATGGATAAATACTCTAACTTATTGGGTATTAATTGGGTAAAACTCTGTTTTTTTTTAATGTTGTAAAGTTATCGTACCTCTTGATAATAAACCTAATAACACGAGATACTCGCGGGCAAACATACATACATACTTACAGGTCAAACTGACAACCTTCTTTTTTTACTCGGTTAATAAATAAAATAAAATAATGGTTAAGTGATAATTCTGCCTAAGCATACGATAATTTGGATGATAAGCTGCAAATACAATGGCCACAATATTTCACCGCACGGTTTACTGGCGAGGCTCGAGTCTGCGGTAAGTCGATGCTGTCGGGCTGATTTATACCGGTCGTATATTCGATTCCCACATACGTAGTTATTATTTAAAGTGCATCCCAAGTACGTAATCCGGTACGCTCCTGATGCCGATAAATTTTGGTAGATTTAGTACTTTGATGCGATGGTATTACTTATATTGTTTTTTTCGTGGAATATAGTTTTTTTTAACACTACGACGGTGGCAAACTAGCATGCGGCCCGCCTGATGTTAAGCAGTTACCGCCGCCTATGAACGCTTGCAACGCGAACGCCAGGAGCACGAATTTGGTTTCCATACAATTTATTTTGTTATTAATTTATGAACTCGACTGTTTGTGATCCAGGAAGATACGTGCTGGTATATTTTGGTAGATTCTGAGCCGAAGTCAAAAAATGGAGCAGGTTCTCTGTTCATCCGTGTTTTTTTATGTATAGGTACCCTGATTACTCTTTACATATGGTTTTAATATCTGAAAAAAACTGTAGGTACTTACATGTAATAGCATATCTATAGTTTTTATGCCTATCGCTTCGTCATCCTGTTTACAACATTTCAAATTTGATTGTTACATCACACAATAGCCTTTATTACTTATTTGTTACCAAACCTTCGGAAACTCCGGATAACCGATATCGTTAGAAGTTAGAAGAACATTGAAAGTGAATCAAAGTACCTCCAGCCTGTTTCTCATAAACTTATTACCAACAACAGGGATGAGCTCGGTCCCTTTATAGCACCCCTTTGCCAGAACACTAGGTAAGCCGACCAAGTAATAAAATACCAAATTCTTAGACAATTTGATAAAATTTCATTCAATACTCAAAACCGACGTTAAACTTGCCCCGATAAGGTTGAAATGAGATTAGAATGAACGTTTGTTTAGATGCTTTCTGAGCCTGCGGGTAAGGGTCAATTTAATTAATTACAGGAACCACGACATGCCCCTATTAAACCTTTGTTATGTAGTATTATTCGGCCGACTACTACCGATGGGCTCTACCGTTATTGTTTATTTGGAGAACGGACGCCGCGTAACTCGTTTTTAAATTGATAACTACCACAAAACTGACGATTTTCCATCAACTTCTACTACTACTAGGTATTATAAAATTGTATACAAAGTCTATCAAGGCAGAATTTGTGAAATATCTTGTCACTATCAAGCTGAAATGGCTGAATGGATTTTTAGCAACTTTGGTACACGGATAACTGGACATCCAAAGACGGTCATAGAATACTTTCTACTCGGGATCGGGACTATTGTAGCTCCTAATCGGGACTACTGCAAAAAAAAATTGGGCTCGCTCTAGTTTGTAATAAGTAATTCAGAATTTTCAATAAATAATTCCATGAAACATCGGAATGTGTAAAATAACATTCAACTTGCCGTGAAATGTTTGGAAATCGATTACGCATGATGCAAGTTTAAAATTGGCTCGCGTTCTTTTATAAACGTAACGTAATATTGGTGTTATATTTAACCTTCGATTAACCAAATGTAAGGTGAGTCAGCTTGGGCGGGCTATTATAAGCAGCAACGTCTTTGTACTGACACTTGGTTTGACGCAGGTCTATTCGCGTCTCCAATAAACTAGCCGATCCATCAGCCGCCGGACAGGTACATGCGTGCACAGAGATCTTATTTCGAAACCGTTTTGTTAGCATAAGGAACATGCATGGAGTTGGAATTCTAAATTATTTTAGTTGTACTTAATTTGTCCGTCCCCGGAAAAAGACCTAGAAGGAGACCTAAGACCACCTGGACAAATCGCCCCCTGCCTGCTATACGGCCACATCTCAAAAAACCATTTTTTCGAGAAATCGCTTGTTAAAGTTTTGGCAGCGTAGTGCGTGGTAGTAAAACGGGCCTTACTCCAAGAGTTTTCGGTCAATTCATTTTAAATTTAGCTTTTTTTATTCTACATGATATAACGCTTCTCATGAATACGTCTTTTTTTATAAAACGTGTATATTTTCTAAGATACGAGGCCTTTAAGATAGGTACTTGGAGTTGTGGCCGTATTGCAGAAACATTTTGTTGAAATTTTGAGATGCGTCCCAAAACCGATCAAGTATTATTGGAAAATAGTAACATAAAAATTATTATGCAAACATTAAAATGATTAAAATACCTTTATTAATCAACTTTTGTTACAGTAACAACATCACTGTAAGCGATAATCAGTGCATGCAGCTTTAATACCAACTTTCTAGATGCAGATATCATCATCATTTTGCATATAATTAATGACTATCTGGTACCTTGTCTTAAAGGCACTTGTATCTTTAATTATCGTGTTAACATGTACCATGTACAAGGAGGCCCCGTAGTTTTAGGTTTTAGCGTGGACTAGGTTCCCGTTGATATAAGTGTACTGTTTCCCAGAATTCTTCAACTTCTTTAGAATATTCAATATTTCATAGTGCAGGATAAGCTTTTCGTTTTCTACTTTTAGGTTTAGCAATACTGGATGAAGACTGGTTTGAATCAAAGTCCCAATTTATGTGAGTCGGTATTTACAACGAATTTTTAGAAAACCTTGCACCAACATGTAGGACATGGCTCTCACAGTTCTATTTAGACATAGTCTCGAATAATATAATTCCACCTAAGTTCAACTGCATACACTGAATTCGGGTAATTCGGGTTCTACAAACTTTTGGACAAGCCAATCTACAATCAAATTAAACCTATAGTTGACAAAATAATTCCTGTGGAGCAGGCTGGATTCCGTAGTGGTCCGAACTGCGTGGATCAGGTTTTGTCGCTCAAAACACACATAAAGACAGGCTGGGTTTCAAAGGTAAGAGAAAACCGTAGCAGTCTTTATCGACCTTTCAGCTGCATTCGATACCGTATGGAGACAGGGGCTTATCTATAAGCTCATGACCGTAGTGCAGATGGTGGGACTAATGAACTCTATGCTCAGCAATAGGAAATTAATCGTCCACCTAGGAAACACCTCAGGCAAAGTCAGGAAGCTGAACAATGGACTACCGCAAGGATTGGTCCTGGTCCCGCTCCTGTTTAACCTAATAATTATATCGTGTGTGTATAGGTTGAACAGAAGTGGGGTCAGGACCGATTCCGAAAACAGAGAATCGGAAATTTATGTATGCTGATGGAAGACATCGCCTTCACAAACCAAGATGCCAAATTTAAACCCTCGAAGAAAGCCCTTCCTTGCGATCTGGAATGTTTTGAGTAATAATTAAAAAAATTGATACTGCAGCCCAATGCTAGTAAAACAGAAGTTACGACATTCCATTTCTGTAAGAAAGAAGCAAATTATGAGCCAAATATCTGCTTCAGAGAGACGGCGCTTAAATTAAATCCTACACCGAAGTACTTGGGTGTCACTGTAGACCGCAATCTTATACCTATGCGCCACACATTACTAAGTTAGGGAAGAAGCTACAGACGCGGAATAACATACTCCACAGATTAAGGGGAACTACTTGGGGAGCACCAGCTGACGTGCTACGCACTACCGGTCCTAGCCTAGTTTACTCCAGGGTAGAGAACTGCTTGCCAGTTTGGCTCAACAGCGCTCATGTGCATCGGATAGACGTGTTAGACCAAACCATGCGATGCATATTGGGAACCATCAAATGTACTCCTCTGGTTTGGCTGCCTGTGTCGAGTCATACAGCTCCCGCCCAGCTAAGAAGACAACAGGCACTGATCCACGAAGCACAAAAATTCGTGAATTGTCCCGATTTGCCCATCCATGTAGAGTTCGCAAACCTGCCGCCGCATCGGTTGAAGTCGAGGCACCCACGTACAATAGAAGAACTTATAATTGTATAATATGAATGACTGTACCTACATAATATGCCATACGAATAAATAAAATAAATAGTAAGTAGGTACTATCGGTACCCACTGTTGTGAAGCAATCAAAATGACGTTTATTTCGCTTATATTAAAGGGATTCATCGTAATAACACTAGAATTTACGTTATTCTTATAGGACGCAACTCAAAAAAAATATTATAAATGTATGCTATACAGCCACAACTGGCAAGTGGCTGTTTTGCAGGGAGTCAACTGACAATTTTTGGTCAGATCCATAAGGCCACTTGTGAAAAAAAGGCTTTTAAGGACACTTTTTCTTATGGCTCTCGAAATAAGGTCATAAATTAAACTATCCTGACTACGAATCTGCAAAAATCCAAAAAAAATTTTTTTTTGAGATGTGGCCGTATAGCAGGCAGGGGGCGAAATATGTTGCTGACAGACATGAAAGAATGCGATGTTTCCGAAGGCGACATCAGGGATAGGGTGAAGTGGAGGAGGAAGGATAAGGAAGGCTGACCCCACCACCATGTGGGATACATAGTCGGGAAGAGAGAGCGAGAGAGAGAGAGAGAGACAGCCCGTCTAGCGCAACTAGGCTTCGCGACTCTTGTTGCGCGACATAGTATCACTCGTCACTCTCTCACAATAAGACTGTGAAGAAAGAGATAGGTAGGTAATATTTCTCGCGCGAGAAAGAGTCCCGTGTCACAGTTGTGCTACAGGTGCAGTTCTCAAAAACTAAATTAACTGAAAAAGTACTTAAGATTATCCTCACAATAACACACTCAACTTCAAACAACGAGACTTAAAATTTATGACAGTTTTTGTTTTTTATGGCTAAACTAATGATAATAGGTAATTACTTACTGTAAAAAAACACACATAATTATAAACATAAAACGCAGCATTTAAGAACTAGGTACATTGCAAAATGCATGGACTTACCTAGGACCTACCTCATGCGCGAATTTGTGACGAGTTGCGTACTCAGCGCAACCTATTTCTATGGAGCGTTCAGAATTATGTCTACATATCTCAATCTGACTGCCTTTTCTGAATTATTAGTGTCAAGACTATCACATTGGTTAGAAAGGGTTGATTGGTATAATGTATTTTTTGTTGCAAGTTCCCAATTTGTATGTAGTATCCGCAAGTTGGTCTGACAGCTGGCTTTGTTAATTTAGGAGACCCGCACCGAGGCAATTATTCATCTGGAGTTCTCGACACGTGTTGGTAACTTTTTAGCGCAAAACTGACTTCAACTTTCGTACGTTAGTTGCGTTAAGTCCTTCTGGATTTTACAGGTCACGTTGCTATAAAATATAAAAAAAATACATCATACTATTATAGAATTCTAGATTTGTATTGAAAATCAGTTTTCTATAGTCGTGATTTATGGAAAAATCTTAAGAGGCCTTATTCCTATATATTTTTTATATTATGACAAATTGATAACTAAATGAGTAAATAAATACTAAGGGACAATCAATGATCATACACAAATCGACCTAGTCCCAAACTAAGCAAAGCTTGTACTATTGCTAGACAACGATATATATATAATATATAAATACATAATTGTATAGATAACATCCATGACCCAGGAACAAATACACAAATATGTTCGTCACACAAATATTTGCCCCGGCCGGGAAAAAAAACGGACAATAAAACGGTTTTCTGCGTGTATTTTCGTAATTTCGAATAGTATTTGAAAGAAAAATTATCAATGAAAAATTCTAACTGTACTTAGGTTTTAAATATATACTAATAAATCTCAATAGCCCTGTTCTAAGTAGTGATATTGATGATATGTTAAGAAACATGTTTGATCATAGAGAAAAATGTCTAAAGCAATCCGCATTTTTGAACGGATAAGCCTTAAAAGCGTGATGCAGAATCGTATTTTGTTTTGTATGGGCAGGAGGTGCCATGCCAGTCTGAGAACTTTCTTAAACTCGGTTATAAATGACATTTGGGGGTCTAAATTAAGATGAATCTGTTTGCGGCTAAGGGAAGTTTTCTCACAACGATTTGATCTAGGTTACATAAATAAGGTAATTAGAAATATATTTTAATTTTTTAACAAGCTGTAGCTGTAGGTACAGCTTGTTAAAATATCGGTATCGATACATACAAATGGATCAATCAAGAACACGCACTACGAATGGAACTATCATTAAATTCCGACTGTGTCGGCGCTTATGAAACCAGCATTTCTATCAGACCCTATTTGCAAATTCTCTTTGAGCAGCTTCGCCGCGGCTTCCTCGGCGGGAGCGTGCGAGTGACGGCTGAATCGGCCCGTCACCTATCGGGCTGACGTGTCACCCACAATGGCCCTTTCAGGCCTGCTACAGTATCCCATTGACGTGTGAGCGAAGTTTATTAAAAGTTTCATCTTATTTCCTTGAATGTATGTGATATTGTAAATGTCAGACTGTTTGCATTATGTTGTTAAAATTGGATACCTGCAAAAAGTTATTCGTTTCAAAAAAAATCCTCAAAAATATATTTATTAAAGAATATTATTTATTTATTGTATGGCATTACAAAACACTGGATCAGTAAAAAAACAATCAAATCATATAAAGAGAGAAAACTTATGATTAGAATTTAGCCCGTTTCAGGTAGACAGCTGCCGCGTTGGAGATGATCTCAAAGTCGCCTGAATGGCCTGTGTATTTAGTTAGGGGACACTCCCAGACCAAATGGTCGATGGTCTGTTTGGGGTGTCCGCAGTCACAAGCTGGGGTCGGCATTGGCGTATATAGGGGGGTGGCCGGGTGGGCTGTGCCCACCCCAGTATGGTCTAGTGCCCACCCCAGGATTTTGGGCTTCCCATAGAAATTCATGGTTTCATCTCATAGGCCATGGCCAGGCCCACCCCCGGGCCCACCCCAGGCCCCCCCTGAAAAATAATGTTAGATACGCCAATGGGGGTCGGGCTCCAACCCCATTTGTGCCAGTGGTAGGCGTAATTTCCCACTCCCGTCCTCAGTCGGTTATTAAAGAATATAATACATGTTTTTGTGTCAAACTTTTATCGACGACTGTGCTTTATTACCTACATAAACGTCACGACTCAAGTCGATTCAAAAGAACTCGAATTCGATGGGATTGAATCATTTTTGTAAAGTTCCCATGACCACCCTCTGGCTCCATTATCATCAGACCTGATTCATGTAGATTCATGTAGATTCATGAGATGCATGTCATTGGATTTATATTGTGTACAACTTTGGAGTAGTAGGGCCTCGTGCAGGGTCCGTCCGGATTGTTACTACCGTCTTGCCTACTAACCCACCGCCACACAGCAATGTTCGCATTGTTGTGTTCCGGTGTGGGGGTAAGATAGCCGGTGAAATTACTAGCATAGAGGCATTCAGATCTTCGTCCTCCGGGTAGGCAAACACTTGTGACTCCTCTGGTGTTGCAGGTGTTTATGGGTGACGGTAATCGCTTTCCATCAGGCGATACGTTTGCTCGTTTGCCACCTATGACATAAAAAAAAAATCAGGATAACTTGGTCTACAATCATATTTCGTCACTTTCTTTACTTTTCGTTATTGTCATATAGTCCACTGTTCTGATTCGTCTACATTCCTACCACCAAATTTCTCAAATTTAATGTGCCCTATTATAAACGGGACAAGGGAAACTAAATAAAAGATGTAACAAAATTGAAAAATATTTTGTTTACTACACAAATGCAATAAATACTTCTATAAGTAAATTTACGACTATTTGTAGAGATGAAAAATCTGAAGAATTGAGAATATTATTTTATATAAAAGAAAATATCACTGACGACAAATTAACTGCTTCCTCTGACATGCATTGTTGGAGCAAGACGAAGAAATAACATATTAAGAGCTTAGAGCAAACTTTACGTTCATCGCAGTTTAAATTAAAAGAGTCGGAAAGCATAGTTCCCAACACGTATTTTTAATAGAATAGCGTTCCTTTAACGTTTAAAGTAGGGTGAGTAATGTTAAAGCATTCACTGCCAGCAACGCATATATGCGTTCGTCTCCCATACAAGTTTGTTCCTAGGCCACACCCCCTGGCAGGGAATGCGTTATGAGGAAATACCTCTGGTATTGTTGCAGGTTAGGAGGAAACGTTTGAGAAGGAAACCTTGATTTGTACCCGTTTAACCCGGTTACGTTCTGTTTCGACCTCATTTGTCTCCGAAGCCAGATAACCAGGTGTAAACTTAACGTAAACTAATGATAGTATGTAAAATGAGCAGTGATATGTCCTCTTAAGGCTACAATAGGCTGGTTTCCTGGATCAATTCAGCTTCGGTGTACTAACGACCCGCCCCGGCTTCGCATGGGTGCAATGCTGATAAATAATGCATGTATTATACATATAACAATTCCTTTTGAATCACTCTATCTATTTAAAAAATCTGCATCAAAATCTGTTGCATAGTTTTAAAGATCTAAGCACACATAGGGACAGACAGCAGGAAGCGACTTTGTTTTATACTATGTAGTGATATTTTCGAAAATTATATTTAGTGGTTAGTGTCGATAAATATGAATTATTGTCTTCAGAAGACTAGCCTATTGACCACATTGATATGATCATCCCATTACATGTATGTAGTAATTATTAAAATTTTCTTATTACAAGTACCTACACTCAAAAAAATAAAAAAAAACTGAAAGTGTTTCATTAATGGGTTCAGAAAATGTATCAATTCTACTGATCCTGCTACAGCACTAGCGTATCGTATGCTACACTCAACAAATGTACTAAACTTCTGTCAAATTCAATCATAGGTACATGGCTCTTTAAATTTTATTGGTATATTTATGTACGGTTGTAATAAACATGTCAGTCGCATTATCGAATTATCGATGGTTATAAAATATTAAGCATAAAGATTCTGCGAATACATGCAGTGTTCTTTCATATCAGAAACAAAAATATCCTTACTCTATGAACATATGAATAGGGCGCTTGATGAAATTGGCGCAAGGCCACTAATGCGCTAAAAATTTGGCTTAATTTATAAGCGAGCCATGATGGATCTCAATACTCGGGTCGGCAAATGATGATCCCAAGGGCACATCACAGAATGTTATTCATCGATCACACTAATATTATAAAAGCGAAAGTTTGTGAGTATGGTTGTGTTTGTTACTTCTTCACACTCATGCGGCTGGAATTATTTTAATAAATAACGTTTTCTCAAACATGCAATGAAATATCGTCATAACGTGCGTTAAAACAGGCGTTGAAGTGTCAAGTTTCGGGCGGAACAATTCGAGAGAACTGTAATGGAATTTCATACAAAGTTGAAGGCCTAGGCCGGGAAGTAATTTTTTATTTTATTTTAATGTGAACATAGCCTCGTGTTCATGAACAGGCTAAATAGCTGAAATATATTTTTAATTTTTTCTTCTACTGGCTGAATGGGTATCGGACCAACAATATCCGCGTTAAGACCTATTACACACGAACTGATGACTATATATGTAAGTCAACAGAGACCATAGACAATATTAAAAATCCGCTGCCTTTATTTTATCTATTACTAGCTTTTGCGCGCGACTACGTCCGCGTGGAACTTGGAAGTATGGAAGCTACCTCGTACGAAACGATAGATATCCACCTAATCACCTTAATTAATAAAAGGGATTATTAAAAGCGCCTAAGCAAAATGTAAGAGCAATTGTGTTTTTGGTCTAATCATTACCTTTCCTACAGGGTCATCAATGTCATCATGAATTACTTACTCACTTTTCAATCTTTTTTGGGATAATTTCCAGCATGAAAACTATCCTATGTCCTTCCTCGGATCTTAAAGTATCTCCATGCCAAATTTCATCAAAATCGATTCAGCGGTTTAAGCGTGAAGAGGTAACAGACAGACAGACAGACAGACAGACACACATTCGCATTTATAATATTAGTATAGTATGGATAGAAATTAAGATTCTTATTATCAGGTTGTGTATCATGGCCCTAATATTCGAACGTGGACGACTTCCGAAAGAAAAAAATGTATGGAGGGATTGGAGGGAAAATTAAAAATACTTTTTTTAAACATGGCGTCTGTATTCATGAACTGGCTGAACAGCTGAATTATGTTTTTTTGAGTGGTGTATTTTTTAATTTCATTGCATATGTTTGAGAAAAGCACTATACATGACTTAGCCGTGAAATGGGCTTGCCGACTTCGTATCACTATCCGGCCTCCCTTACGGTCGGCCGTCTATACCTACTCAGTCGGCAAGCCCTTATTTCCCGGCCTCTGCAGTAATGTACTATAAGTGGCACCCTGGGTTAACACAGAGGCTACTTTATATCTCGAACGAGGGTAGCGTCGCGGGCACAGCTAATTTTTAGGAGTGGCTACGAATGTGCGCCGTTTTTGTCCGAACACAGGCGGAAAGACGACACTAGGATAGCCGGGTGCACGCTGGTGTGTAGGCTATTTGGCGCGGCGCGGCGTGTACACGATATTTGGTTTGGTGAGATGGCGCACTACATAGTGAGCTATCTTACCAAACAAAAAAATCGTATAGGGTTCTTGCACGACGAAGGTGCTGCCGATCCGAATCTTTAACCTCGACATTGACATTAATAGGGCTGCTAAATACCTGTAGTTCATGCACGTTCTCTTGCACAACGGGTTACTGCATCCTTAAGAAGCTATAGTGTAATAATAAGGTGAGTGTCAACTAGTGCAGTTAATCTGAATCCCTCACCTCATAATTACTTGAAATTCATTCATTTACGTTCGTGTACGTTCCCTATAGATACTTTATGTAGCCGACCTATATCGGTATTGGGTCAAATAGCATAAACGGGGCGCTGAACGTAAATACCGACCGTGAATCACGAAGCATTTGCTTTATAGCATCCGATGATTACAACATGGGAACTGGATCAGAATCTTAGAATAAGAACTACTTTTACGTCTAATCAAATAGCGAATGAAATATTTCGCTGTTATAGCTGGACAAAAAAGCTCGTAAAATCTTTGTACAGGTTCGATACTTAATTATGTTGATTTTTTGTCTATGCAGATTTTCGAAATTTTACAAAATGGCGGGTTTATAATGTCCGCCTTTTGTACGGTGAGTTTTAATTTGTGCAATAAGATTAAATAATTAAGCATCGAAAACGTAAAAATGAATATATTTCAGGCATTTTGAAACAGACTCTTCAGATGACAGAGGAAAAACAGTAGAGAATTTATGCCCACTGGCGGAATCAATAAGGAAGGGTCGCCAATATTTCAGAAATAAATCTTAATATCAAGATTACAACGCTATCTCTTATCAAATTTCTTTGCAGACTCATCACTTCAATCAGATGAGCGGGTAAACCAATTTCGTTGCAAAAATAGCAGAGCTGGTCATGGCCGTACAAACAAAAAGATTCGAACCCAACACATCAATGTTGGGTTCGAATCTTTTTACACAAAATTAACAATTTTAAACAAAAGACATAAGGCTGAAGTGGATCTGAAATCATTTGTTTTGCAGCAGATCTATGTTTAGCGCAGAGGACGACTCCAAGTTACGACAACGAGCCCCTATTGAATTCATGCAACTGCGGCAACTTATTGGGGAACGCGTCCAAAATCATGCTTGAGCTGTCTCGCTCGCTCTTACGCGATCCAGATAAGAACCTCTCAGTCTTCTTTTCACCCGAATGCGAATCGCAGTCCGACAGCTCACGGACTTTACCATATTTTTGGCTTGTCTTGGCAGTAGGTACTTACCTTTATTTTGTTTTGATCCATTTTTTATGTAACAAAGTCACTTCAAATAACAAAGGCAGGTACTTAACAATAATAATTGGACATAAAGACCATAGGGTGATCGAGTTTTTGACCGACATCTAATGAACAAAAAATATGTATATGAGAAGCCCGATTTCTTGGTACCTCCAAAGACAATTTGAGTGAGCCAGTCAAAACTGTCAGTGTCAGTTGATTCACCATTAAATCGATCAGTAGAATTAGCAATCTATTATACTTGAAACTTAATATCAGTTAAATTGATGTTTTCAACCAAAACAGCCCACTTTATTTTGCATCTATATGCCAATAACCTGTCAACGCGACCTAACTAAGCGACAAAGTGGTTCCTTTTGGTAGAAAACATCACACATCATATTGATCCATCCATGAAGGGAGGAAACGTACGCTGCATTTTATAACGTGTATTAGTTAAATCATATCAAATCTACGATACGGAATATAAACTGTAAATAAATCAAAAACAAGCTCGTAGGTACCTCAACCGCTTTAATTCCGACGATTTGCTTTATTTGTTCCAAGCGCTCGATATCAAGCACAATACTGTTTCAATTATAATCAAATAAAGCAGGAAACAAAAGAGTTCCCGCAACGAAGTTAATATTGTTTCGTGGGTTGTTTCATCAATTAGGGTTATAACCCCGCATCCTTCAGTGAAGGAATGTTGATATGATTTTATTTATATTTTCTTATTTTTTCTATTAACCAGGTACATGTTATAAGTACAAATCAATGATAGCAGTTCAGACCTGTGACCTTTTAACTGCATAACTAGAGTCAATGCCTATTTTGTAGGTTAGTAAAATTTTACTTTTTATTCCCGTTTTTCGAGTTACTTTTAAGGCGAGGTTCTTCAAGCGCGCGACGCGAATTTTTACCCCGCGCCCCTCCCGCGCAACAACTACGATCGCCACTCGCTCCGTGAACTCTGCGGCGGAGGTCACGCGCGTTGGCCACAGTGTAATATAATTTACAGTAGTATAAGTTGCGATCGAATTTACATAGTTTTATACAAAAACTATGAAAATATGAGGATTGGTTTGCGTTGCTCCCTGAGTTTCATACGCGCCATTTTTAGAATTCAGGGAGATGACTTTGAGGGCTGACGCTTGTCTTGCAATGATTAATCAATTTATTAATTAAAATGGTGCATACGACATGTGCTTTGCGACAATGCATGTCGTCATCTTCCATAAATAAAGAATTGCTATTCCATTAGTTTCCACGCTCAATAGAAAGGTAAATATTAATATTGTTCATATTATTTTATAGTGATATTTGTAAATTTTCTCATGTTATGCTAACGTAAACAAAATGGCGGATGTAAAAGCGTTACTCCTGCCAGTAAACATTGAAATACCGCAAAAACATCGCTAATTGTTTGTTTCTGTGTAAAAAATATATGATATGACATGAATTGTTTAATTCAAAATGTCGGACATGTTTATTAGCTTATTTTAAGTAATTACGAGTTACGTAGTTTAAGACTTTATTTAAAAAGCAAGAAATAGTTTCTTGCTTCCGTTTCTATATGAATAATGTAGTCTTTGATTTTTTAATAATTTTTGAAGGTCCTCGGGGTGTTGATTACGAAAGACATCCATTTTGAAAATGGCGGACATAAATTTTTCTTAAAAATCCATATTGGTGTCATCTCCGAGGTTCCTCGCGGTGCCGATTACGAAAATGACATTCATTTTGAAATCCAAGATGGCGGACGTCACTTTTTAGGGTTCCGTACCCAAAGGGTAAAAACGGGACCCTATTACTGAGACTTCGCTGTCCGTCCGTCCGTCTGTCACCAGGCTGTATCTCAAGAACGGTGATAGCTAGACAGTTGAAATTTTCACAGATGATGTATTTCTATTGCCGCTATAACAACAAATACTAAAAATAAAATAAAATAAATATTTAAGGGGGGCTCCCATACAACAAACTGATGGTGGTGATAGTGTTGACGATGATGATGATGAATATGGTGGTGACCGGTGGTGATGGTGGTGGTCGATGATGATGGTGATGAATGATGACGACGATGATGGTGATGAATGATGATGATGACGATGGTTATATAAACTATTAGGTGTGATGATCGTGGTGTGGATTTTGATCTCATGGTTATGAATGATGATGAATGATGATGATTGTAATGAAAATGCCTATGGTGATGGTGATGATGACTATGGCCACAAATCACTACTATGGTTATAAAAATTATTAGGTGTGATGATGGTGGTGTGGATTTTGATCTCATGGTTGTGAATGATAAAGAATGATGATGATTGTAATGAAAATGCCTATGGTGATGGTGATGATGACTATGGCCACAAATCACTACTATCACCACGATCATTATCAACATTTTCATCACCACCGCCACCATCACCACCACCACCACCACCATCACCACCACCACCGCCATCACCACCACCACCACTATCACGATCGCCACCACCACCACCATCACCACCACCATCACCATCACCACCACCATCACCACCACCACCATAACCACCACCACCACCACCACCACCACCACCATCATCATCATCAGGAACCTGTAAAAAAAAATTGATAGACCCGTAGGTACGTACTATTTTTCTTTCTATACTGTGTAGGCGCGTGGATGGTTGTTCTGCCATGCTACGGCAAAAGGACGTATCTTACTATGACATCCGTATAAAGATAAGACCTTTTATCGTTACACGGCAATGTTTATTTTTGGTCTGCTGTTTGTTTTGCCATGCTACGTTAAAAGGACGTATCTTACTATGACATCCGTATAAACATATGGCCTTTCACCGTAACACGGCAGTTACATTTTGTGAGAGCCGGTTACATTGAATGGTGCTGGTACTACCCACATCAAGGATATTTAGCAATGATACTACTCAAGTCAAGGACATTTTCTCAGGATATTTGATTCGTAATGTTTCACATAAGTATATGTATAAATAAAAATTTATACGATTTTAAATTTTATATACGTATCTTTTCTGTTTACTTAACCTCCGGAATGCCGCGCGGAATACCTCAACTTCTTTTCATGTCATTATTTTATTTCCCATTTTTAGTCAATCCTCGATCGTAATATTACGGAGCGCTTCAAAAATTGGCAAGCGTCCGACCTCCAACGCGTTCCGCTCGGGACTGAGCGGCGAGATGGCCGCGGGGCGCGAGTAAATTACGCCGTGATTTCGTTAATTTTGAGTTAAAGTTTATTATGTTTTACGATATTGACAATGTTAATCCCGAAAGGCTTTACATCATTACAGACGTTTATTTTGATGTGATTTTAAATACATAAAGTAGCATATTATTGAAATGAAATGAGTTTTAAGGTACAAAATAGGGGTATGTTTGGAATTTTTTTCTATCGAGCGAAGTTTGTCCAATTATGTAACGAGTACCCGAGGTGCCTACAGAAAGGTCTTAAAAACAACATATATTTTTTTCACGTGTTTAATCGTTACCGTTTCTAAGTAAAATGACATTAAAAATCACGTTTCTTCGTGGTACCTCGCCTTAATACAACGGCAACTCTTTGCGTGTATTCAAGTTAGCTGAAATGTATTTTGTTTGTCTTGGTCTGATGCACTAATATTTTGTATCTACCTGCCTATATAGTATACAGGCATTACATTTGGTAACTAGATACGACCACTGCTGTTGATAAAACACAGGACACGAGGTTAAGCATATATTTTTATATATTGCGCTTAGCACGGCAGAGGCTTAGATAAAAATAAACTTCAAACAATAGACAAATCAATTTTCATAGACTACATGTAAATTTTATATTCAAAACAGTGCGGTTGTAATTTTAGATCGTTAGAAAATATGTGCATGACAAAACTTATTATGAGTCAATGTACGTGTTTTTGTGCAGAATTCCGGTCTTTCTCCAGTTTACTAGTTACTGGATAATTTTAATCGGGAACGTCCTAAATAATTGAACTGGTATACTTTCGTACATTCTGAAATAGATATTCTTCATAGTAATGAATTCAATATACTCGTAGATGTAAATCGTCGAAAGCCCGTGGCATTTTTTATAACTAATTATTTTTTACTACGTGTGGCAGTTTATAAATTTATAAAGAAATATAAAGAAAAGTACATGGGCTGGCCTAGGCCAGGCTATGACTATTTTAATTTTGAGTTTTAATGACCCGGGTCACTTCGTTTCTTTGTCTATATTTCAGTGAAATGTATTGAATAAACAACCAGCATAATGCAAGCCCCAAAGGCTCACTCGGCTACTATATCACAGAACAAACACCACAGGAGGTTCTGAGAACTGTATTTTATTGATTTTTTGCTAAGCGATGCAACGTTATCGACCGATTTGTGTGAATTGCCTGTAGGAGTTGCTACGTACGCATGCCGCATTCTTCCGGTAGAGCAGAGTTTATTTAGCACGTGTAGTGAGCCAGTCTTTACTAAACCTTAAAGAACCAGTAGTAGTTCTTTTTATCTGGAAACACCACATTATTTTATTGAACCTTTGATACAAAGATCAAAAGTAAAAAAAAAAATGTGTCGCCTGCTGTAACTGAGTGGCGTAAGGTGTGAATATTAGCATGTTCACATAGAGGCTAAGGTTTAAAAACTTTCAAATTACCAATACAGATCAACACACAAAGCGTAACGAAAAATTTGAGAGGTGTCCTGGTGTTGGGGTAATGGAGTGGTTGATATGTTGGACCGGCAATCCAGAGGTATCGGATTGGAATACAGGTCGTTTCTGTCAGTTCGCGCATTAACATTTTTCTTTGTGCCAGATCTTTGTATCAATGTTTTGATATCAATATATTCGAATATCTTACCGGCAAACAAAGCCACATTATAGTATAATACTTGTAACAGAGAAGCTGTGGTCAATATGCCCTCAATAGTTCTTTGTAACCGTACACCTACTTGAAAGCGAGCGATGCTTCTAACTATTTTAATATTAAATGTTGTAAAGTGGTCTTTCAACAACTTATCAATCATTTTCTTTGAGAACTTTTCGAAAGCAAGTTCATGTTTTGAATATTTAAGAGGATTTACGAGTTCTTTGGCGGTTTTTCTTTAAACTGTATTTACATAAAGCAAATAAAAGATTTTCATAACGAATTCTTTTAATAACTGAATAGTAAGCATCAGTACTTATTCATTATCAGTTACAATCATTTAAAATAATAGCACATAACTGCAAACGCCTGGAAAGAAGGGTTTGCTGGGTGAGTAAGTATAGTGCAGCTGTCTACTGAGCCGAGGCCCTGGGTTCGAATCCCGGCAAGGACGAATATTTGTGTGATGAACTCGAATATTTGTTCCTATGAGCCATGGATATTTTCTACGTATTTAAGAATATATTCTATCTAGCTATGTATGTCGTCATCTAGTGCCTAAAGACAAGCCTAATATGAGAGCTGAGCGCTAAGAGCTTAATTTGGGACTAAGTAGATTTGTGTAAGGCTTCCGATATTTTTATTTTATTTACCTACTATAGTGAAAAGGTGGACTTACAGAATTCTTTACGAATCTACTTTTTTTTTGAGCACAGGGTATGTAACACTGGCTCTACTCAAAATATGTGTAGGGTGTAAAAGTATAAAGGTAGGTACAAATAAACTATCAACGATAAAAGGCAATTTTGCAACAATTATAAGATATATGTATTTTTCTTTTTAAGATCAGTTTGAGACATTTTTCCATTTTGTAAAGTATAATTGTATGACTGTCAACCAGAAAAATCTTGTTCTGTGCTAAATATCCATATAAATACTGCTACATAATTATATTGCAAGTGTTACAAAAATACTGTACTAAAGAAACAACATACAAAATAGAACTATGCAAGTAAACATTAAGAAACATAGTCGAATTCAACCTAATTTAACTGATTGGGACCTAAGCTATGTGTACTTCAAGTATCTGAAAGATAAAGGTCGTAGTGATCAATACTATCAGCTACGGCGGGCTGGCTGGGCTCCAGCGCACAGTCGATTCGGAGCGAGGAACGCAATACAATAGCTTTGAGATCTTACTAGGATACTCTTACCTCTACCTTGAATCGAACAGCTGCATTTCTTGTCACATACTGTAACTTAGCTATTTTACAGGAGCTAGAAGGTCGGGCTTCGTTATGTAGACCTAAGTCGCTGATAGGTACTGTCTGTACTGCGAAGGTTAATCTTTAATCTATATTAGAAATGTAAGAAATACTGACTGAAAAAAAAATAGTAGTAGTCCAAATGTTAGCTCCTAGTTACATAAATCTGAGGGCTGACAAACTGTGGGTTACTAGTAACCAAAATAAGTTATATAAAATTAGTAAAATTCTGGTTACTACTTTGCAAAATTTGGCTATTTCTAAAGTAGTTGGCTAGTTGATTGAGCTACGTATTTCTAAACTAGTAGTTGAAATATTTATTTTTTTCAGTGCGGGCGACTGAATGAGTATTTTTTATTTTAAAAGATCATCATTTCAAATATTTTTTTATTACATTTATTTATTACCTACTAGCTTTTGCCCGCGACTACGTCCGCGTGGCACTTGGAAGTATGGAAGCTACCTCGTACAACACGATAGATATCCACCTAATCACCTTAATTGAGTGAATCAACTTCTAAGTGCACCTTGTTGCTATGGTTAAACAAAACTTGTCCCTCGGACAACCTAAGCATTTTTCTATGAAACAGTATGAAGATGTCACTTGGACAACGGGGACAGAGTAAACAACACAAAAACGTTGATTCACCCAATTAATAAAAGGGATTATTAAAAGCGCCTAAGCAAATGTAAGAGCAATTGTGCTTTTGGTCTAATCATTACATTTCCTAAGGGTCATCAATGTCATCATGAATTACTTACTCACTTTTCAATCTTTTTAGAAATAATTTCCAGGATGAAAACTATCCTATATCCTTCGTGGGATCTTAAACTATCTCCATGCCAAATTTCGTCAAAATCGATTCAGCGGTTTAAGTGTGAAGAAGTAACAGACAGACAGACACACTTTCGCATTTATAATATTAATATTGGTATGGATTTTATTTAATGGTCCATAGTTGAGACTGCGGCGGAACCCCTTGGATAATAGGTACTCGCGGACACACAGGGGCCAGTGAACCACAGGTCAAGAAAAACTGGTGTAGAGAAAACTTTCCATTACCTACAGCCAAGTTATTAAAACAATAATCGTGGTCTGTCCTGCTATATAAAAACTTGCTTAAGTACCGCTTCTGAAAGGATTATACATTATGAAGAAAGTGGGTCGCTACGGCGACAGCACCGTATTTATCTGTTTTAATTTTTCACTGCACTATTGAATTCTGCATTTCCAGTTGGAACACAGCCAAGCCATTTTTTGGCTGGAATTTACAGATCCTTGGGACTTAAATGAGCCAACTGAATAATGGTTTAACAATTTATCTTATATTGTAAACGTTTTATAGTCTGTGTTTTTGTCTCCTTTTCATCGAGATAATTTAAATGATGAAAAATGTAACTACCAGTGGTTTTAGACAATTATACCAGAAAAAAAGAGAGCTTGAAAAGAAGTTCACAGAATTTTGTGAAACTCTAATTTTCTGAAGAATATCTTTAACTGGGTAAAAAGGTTTTGGATTGTGAAACGCTTTTTAGCAGCAAATTTTATTTCATTCATATGATATGAATCCACACCTAAACATAGATCGAATACTCCTTATTTTCCCCCAGCAATTACTATGCTTGATAACCTAGTAAAATAGATAGTAGTGGGTACACTAAATATATTTGGCGGTTAAAAGACTCCATTTCTGGACCTATCTACCCCACATACTTATTGTTTTAGTGTAATTTAACCTAAACTAAAATTTCAATCAATTTCGGTTCATAAATAGTTAAGCCACCCTTCCTCATGCGCCATATTGATTCCCCATCCATAGCGTTTAGTTTTTGGTATGGAACATTTAACTTCCACTCTCGCCCCCGCGGAAAACGTGCGAGTGAAAATTTCATGAGTGTTGACAGCCAGGACGCTCGCAATATATAGCATTCACGTATACGTCCTTTACTAACAGCATTAGTTTGAAAAGGACAAGCTATGTATACGACAAATTTGATAAGTTAGCACTCCAGAAATGTGGGTCTGACCTAGTACAAGAAATTGAACTAATCCATTATTCTTAAATTTATGATTATTTCTTAGAATCACAACCTCTACCAATACGGACTATTTTTTAGACATTTCCAGTAAACTGACAAAATATGTGAACGCTGTTGCCTACTAGCTAGGCAGTTGCTCCCTAATAATTACCTTTTTATTTTTCGTTTACCTTTTTATTTCTAAAACAATTACCTTTTTATTTGTCGCTATTTGTTTAGGCCATCTGTTGCAGAAATAAAATATATAAAAAACTCAATCGTGATATTTTTTGAAATACTTACCGCTATTTGTTTTAAGAACAATTGCAAGTCGAAGCAAAAATCGATTTGACATATTCCATTTTAAATTTTGGTGATGCCATTTGACATTAAACTTAAGTAAATATTATTACCCTCACCTATTATCTTTTGTGTATGTCAGAAATCACTAACGCTCTTTTTACTGTAAATATTTTTTTTATATAATACTTAGGTAATCTGATGACAAAAACGTTGTTACGCTTTTAAAAGTTTGGCGAAAGCCTTATAAGGAAGGCGTCACCAAACCAAGTAGATACTTTGGAAAACTTACTTAACCTCATTGCCACAACTTCGAGGCTGTACTCACTCGATGAATGTAAGACGCAATTTTCTCACGTTTAGGTACTTCTAAATACTTATAATTAGTGGTTTTATTCGGTTTTATCAGGCGAGGCGCACTCCGCGATTAACATTTCCCGCTACAAGTACATGCCGGTCGCCGCATGCATGCGGACTATTCAGTGGCTGACACGCTCTGTCTCGGAACGCACGTACCTACACGATTTTCGCGCGCGTCTCGCTCACGATTTACGTCGCAAGTGAACGTTCCGCATTCATCTGTTGATACCAGTGTTATATTATAATAGTGTTTAAATGAGTAAAAAGACAGCGAAAAGATATTGTACTTATCGCAGCGGGTTGTAGGAACAATGATCGAAATTGGAATCACGCGTTTTTCGTTTCGCGAAGGATGCCGAAAGGTAAGAAAATGAACATAATTACATAATATATAATAATTAGTTACTGAATTATAATAAAAAACATATTGCAGGTGTATCTACTTCTATATTTAACACTGGTAATACTCAGCTCATAATTAATACACTCATAATTTTAATTGTTAAGTACTTATGTAATTTTGAATTGATTATTTGCTGCTATTTGTCAATTTAAATTCTAGTAAAATAAATATGTCTACTACTAAATCAACAATCATAAAGGTTTTTATAATAATATTTGATATCACGTTTGTAAAATTACTAGTAATGAATAAACGATTGAGTGATAGTTTGATAGGTAAGTATATAAAAATATATATAAATAACTAGCTGTTGCCCGCGACTTCGTCCGCGTGGAATCTTATCTTGAATAGTTTACATCTTTATTATATTATTTTCAGATCTAAACAATGTTGAAATTACTTTTCTTTTTTTGCAAGTTAATGATTTTGATGTTGGTTACTGTAATTCAACAAAAAATAAATAATAATAAATATTGAAGTGCTGCTCCCATACAATAAACGTGTTTTTTTTGCCATTTTACACGTAATGGTACCGAACTTCGGACTCGCTCTCGGCCTCTTTTTAGTTTTTTTTTCGGCTAAATTGCTCTAATTACGCGGAATCATTATGAACTCAGGTTTCAAGTCAAATAAATATTTGATCTTCAAACAAATTTTCAACCCCTTTTTCACCACCTTCTGGGCTAAATTTTCAAAAACTGATTCACTTTTCTTGTATTCTGATAATATACCCTTATACAAAGTTTCAAGTCCTGCGCTCAAAAAAATGTTTGATCTCAATACAAACTATCAACCTCCTTTTTACCGCCTCAGGGGTTGAATTTTCAAAAACGCTGAAATTACTTTTTTTGATTTCTAATTATATGCCTTTATACAAAGTTTCAAGTCCGGCGCTCAAAAAAAGGTTTGATCTCCATTCCATTCCAAACATTCAACCCCTTTTTAGGGTTCCGTACCCAAAGGGTAAAAACGGGACCCTATTACTGAGACTTCGCTGTCCGTCCGTCCGCCCGTCCGTCTGTCACCAGGCTGTATCTCAAGAACGGTGATAGCTAGACCGTTGAAATTTTCACAGATGATGTATTTCTATTGCCGCTATAACAACAAATACTAAAAATAAAATAAAATAAATATTTAAGGGGGGCTCCGATACAACAAACTTGTTATAGATATATATTGGTACGGAACCCTTCATGCGCGAGTCGGACTCGCACTTACCCAATTTTTCACCATCTTCAGGGCTACATATATTTTCAAAAACGCTGAATCACTTTTTTGTATTCTAATAATACGCCTCTATTTAAAGTCCCACACTCAAAAAAATTTTTAATCTTCATACAAACTTTCAACCCCTTTTCACCACCTTCAGGGCTGAATTTTCAAAAACGCTGAAATTTTTTTCTTGTATTCTAATTATATGCACTAATACAAAGTTTAAAGTCCCGCGCTCAGAAAAAGGTTTGATCTCCATTCAAAGTTTTAACCCCTTATTTACCAGTTTCAGGGATGAATTTTCAAAAACACTTAAATCAGTTTTCTTTTATTTTATTTTAGTACCTGTTTACAAAGTTTCAAGTTCCTAGCTTAGAATTAAAATTGAACCCCGAGACAAACTTTCATCCCCCTTCTAACCCTCTTAGAGTTTGAATTTATAATGACGTTAAATCAATGTTATTTTGTTGTTATTATTATATATGCCTTAGTCAAAGAATTTGTAATGGAATCAAACTTTCAACCCTTTTTAACCATTTTAGGGGACGAATTATTGAAAACGCTGAAATTACTTTCCTTGTATTTTAATTATATGCCTTTATACAAAGTTTAAAGTCCCACGCTCAAGAAAAGGTTTGATCTCCATACAAACTTTCAACCCCCTTTTTACCACCTAAGAGGATGAATTTTCAAAAACGCTGAAATTACTTTTGTTCCATTTTATTTGCATAACTTTTTACGAAGTTTAAAGTTCCTAGCTTAAAATTAAATTTGAACCCCAAGACGAACTTGCATCCCCCTTTTAACGCCCTTAGAGGTTGAATCTTTGATGACGTTAAATTAATGATATTTTGTTATTATTGTATATGCCTTAATAAGAAGTTTCAAGGAATTTGTAATGGATTCACACTTTCAACCCCTTTTTAACCCTTTTAGCGGACGAACTTTTGAAAACGCTGAAATAACTTTTCTTGTATTCTAATAGTAGGCCTTTACACAAAGATTCAAGTCCCGTGCTCAAAAAAATACTTGATCTCCATACAAACTTTAAACCCCTTTTTTACCCTTTTAGGGGTCGAATTTTTAAAAACGCTGAAATGACTTTTCTTGTATTCTAATAGTATGCTTTTACACAAAGATTCAAGTCCCGCGCTCAAAAAAATACTTGATCTCCATACAAACTTTCAACCCCTTTTTTACCACCTTAGGGGATGAATTTTCAAAAACGCTGAAATGAGTTTTCTTTTATTTAATTTTAATATCTTCTAACAAAGTTTCAAGTTCCTAGCTTTAAAAAAAACTTGTATCCCATACAAATTTTGCACCCCTTTTTAACACCCTTAGGGATTGAATTTTTCAAAATTGCTTCTTATCTCTAGCCCACGTTATAAAAGTAACCTACTGTGCAAAAATCAACTCTCTAACATTAGTAGTTTCGGCTGTGCGTTGATGAGTCAGTCAGGACTTCTTCTTTTATATATATAGATGAGTTAAAAGAAATGTATTGGAAGAGATCCTTAATAGGGATAATTTCGCCTTTGTACATGTTTTATTTGTTACTAGCCCCCGCTACTAGCCGCCTAGCTACCTACCCGCCCCGGCTTCGCACGGTGCGTCCGTGCGTATTTTTAAAGATCTAAGCATACATAGGGGCAGACAGACAGACAGGCAGGAAACGACTTTGTTTTATACTAGGTATGTAGTAATGAATATATATATGAATAAATAAATAAATATCGGACAACTAAGCAAAAACAAAATGAAGATCAAGAATTTAATTGCATGTTAAGGTAACGCATTCGTTACATTATTTTATTATATTATACGTATTAAAATGTTTAAAAGTAAAGCTAAAATGTTTTGCGGCCTTGTGGTGGATTCAATCCGTCCAAATTCTGAGATTGTTAATTTTATAGTTAAATAATGAAATTATAAATATAAAGTATGAATAATATAAATATATTGCTCTCTATATTGAATGCAAGAAATAAATGGGAAATACATTTTTATTTTTAGTCGTTGACAGCCCTCGCTCTCGGCGACGCGGCAAGCGAGCCAATTCATTTTCACCGTTGGTACGCAGCTTTAACGTTCCGTTTGGCTTGCGCTGGGGACGACGACTTTAGAAGGGCCATAAATCATATTTTTTCGGCTAAAAAAAGCGGCTTTTGTAAAGATCAAAGTAGTGTGCCTTCTGTACTTGTACTATTATCTATTCTGCTATTATCTATTCTGTGGTTTTACCAAGAGTGGCTTACTGAGAACCTTAGCGCACTAGCGAAACCCATTGCAGTACATGAGCGTAACATTGAATTACTCCATTTTAAACACAAAGTAAAATTAGAATAAGCATTTAGTGTATTAAACGTATTTTAGTATTATTGACTTCATCATTTTATTTGAACTAGTTGTCAACCCATTAAGGCATTGGCATTTAGTGACACACACACAAACTCGAAAATGAGGCGAGCACGCAGCGAGCTCGTCGCGAGGTCGCAACGAGTTCGCCGCAGTACAATATGGCGCCTCAGGGCGAACTGAAAAGGAAAAGCCTGACGGCGGCGAAAAGGCTCTAACGGCCCGGCTCCGACTTCACGCGATCTCCGGAGGGGCAGCCATTGGTAGGAGCGGAAGGTCCGAGCGCGGTGTCTCGCTCACTCCTATGGCCGCCGCTCGCCGTTCCGCAGGCCGCGCGAAGTCGTGACCGACCGGGACGTACCTACCTAACTTGCGGATCTATGATAGTTGCATTTATCATGTGACAAATAAATGATAAAGCATCACTCACACTCGCTCAGTGACTGAACGTGGCGCATGCTATGTCACTTATTTATCGCGTGATAAAAGCAACCATCACAAGCCCGCTGATCATTTTACGGTGCACCGTGGTGCACTGTAAGCCTTCCGCTATTGTACGTGTTATTTGGTCTATCATAAGTAGTCGCGCGCGTCCGTCGTTCGCGTCAGTACGAGTACTCACGACCAGTATCGTCGAGTTGAACAGAAACCACCAATAAAGTAATAATTATAGGGTAGGCTAACTTCTGTTAAGTTAGCTTTTAGTGTTAGGCGACTTCTGAAAATGTAATTAAAAGTACTGTGTCTTGTAGTTAGTTCTAGTTAACGAAATATTTTTATTGACTTTTTCATAATGAATAACCCGGTACCTATCCTAAAACGTAAATACTGTACATGTTATTGATTTAGGATCGTATTTAATTTCCTTTTATTTCATTATTTACCACGTGTTTTATTCAAAACAAACACGTCGAAAAACACTCAATCGAGGTAATTCCAACCATAAATCGAAGAATGAATGCTTTGTAGATAAACGTCTAAACTTTGGTCTAAACCACGTATAAACACGTCCATCCTGTTTAAACTGACCAAATGGAAACACACTTTACCAATCATTCGGCCGGCATTCATTCAGATATAATCGTCAATTCAAATCGAATTATCAAATTGAGTTATGACATCTCAAGATGATGCTAGTTTCCTTTAAACGTTCGCGAACATGGCCATTTTGAAAATTGCTTGCTGTGGCACAGGCAAAAGCAAAACCGTACTCGTAAGTAGCACAAAAAAAACTACGGCCACAGATGGACTGTCATATTTAATTGTTGTTAAACAGTGTACCGTAACTGCGATTTCTTTTATATGAAGTTTCATATAGTATGCGACTTCTCTCTTATTGTGGCAGTACGGCCTTACCCGTAAAGTCAAAACTCCTCATCAATTCATCATCTTTATGTGGGTACCGAGTGTCTAAATTCAAAGTTACCCTGAAGCTGTTGTTGTGGCACTATTAAGGAATAAATACATAATATAAATTAATAAATATCGGACAACCTCACACAAATCAATCTAGTCCCACAGCAAGCTCTAGCTAGTAGGCTTGTGTTATGGGCACTAGACGACGATAAACATACTTATACCTATAGATAAATCATACTTAAATACAAGTCAACAAAATGTAGTTACAATTATTGTTTGCACGCTTAATTAAGCCGAATTTGGAGATGTACGTAACAATATTATGTAAAACCATCTAATTGTTAACCGTTTTGGCAAATAAATCATTATCATTTATCATAACATCCATGACCAAGTCATAAATATTCGAGTTCATCACACAAATATTTGCCCTTGCCGGGAGTCGAACCCAGGACCGTAGGCTCAGTAGGCAGCTGCTTTACCACTGTGCTAACTGTGTCGTCAAGCTTGGGATGTGTCAAACTCGGCACAAGACACTTTCCTTCATGTTAATGTTATGAGAAGACAGGTGTTGAGGTGTGAATGGAGTAGCAGTTTTGCGAAGATAAAGTCACCGTTCACAGCAGTGCTATCATTACTACGAGGGTCCTAATTTGGGTACTACCGTGAAAATGTTACCCCTTTCGATATCCCAGCCTAGCGTCGCAAATAAAGGGATAGCGTTCAAACGGTTACGAGTACAGTAAAAGTTATGAGGGCTAGATGCCCTTTACTTTCACTTTCACTTATCCTTAGCTAACCGCACAATACGACCTTTGACTGGTCGTCGCTTTGTATTGTATGTAGTGCTCTATTTTACCTACTACTTTTTCGCTGCTTTATATTTTATTGTTGTTGTTGTTGTTGTCCTAAGGCACCCCGGAGGTGCAGAGGGCCTTCATCAGCTCGCGCCACGCCTTTCTATCCTCAGCAACTTTTTTGGCCTCGCTCCAGCTCATTCCAACGGCTCGCAGCTCGCTCTCCACGGTGCGCCGCCATGAGTGTACAGGACGTCCGCGTCTGCGCCTTCCGTCCGGCGGCTTCCACTCGAAAGCAATGCTTGCGTTGTTCGCTCCTCCACGTCGAAAGGTGTGGCCTATCCATCTCCATTTTATTAATATCAAATAATAGTACCTACCTACTTCACTGGATGCACTACTTGCATTGCATCGCATTTGTGAGAATTGAATGCCAATCTGGCAGACTGATATCAACAATATTCATCTAATAGGAGATGGAATTTAAATAAAACTATAGAAAATGATTATGTGACGTTTTAACCCCTCGTATGCTTACACACGGATCCGTGCGGGACATTTGAACCTTATGTTAAATGTCAGTTAATTTCAATTTGATTAGCAAATTTTTGACGCCGCATACGAGGGGTTAAGTTTCCGAAGGTTCCGTTTTCACGAGGATTACACGGTTCAAATTAATAGCCGAAGATAACATTAAGCAGTTGCAATATTGGTAAAATGGCCATCCTGTGTGTAGTGTATTGCCAAATAAATGGACACTATGGCTGACAGGGCCGGGGTTGCTCTCTCTCACTCTTTGGAGAGCGGTCAAGCGAGCTAGACTGTCTGACTGTTAAATTGTTATTTTACTGGTATACAAAGCGAATCTGTGTACACTGTGCATAGTCTATGCCGCAGGATGTAAAAAACACCTAGATGTACCTAGGCTTAACTTACGTCTATGCCGCATAACTACAAAGTCATTTATTTGCTACAACTACAGGCTATTGAGTGTATTGTAAAACTCCATTTAATTTCCCCTTTTCTATAAATAATGACACAAAGGTAAATTAAGAAAGAAAAATTGAATACGATCTTCTACAATCGTGCGTGTAAAACGCACATCCTAGGGTATGGCTAATGCGCAATAAGCATTTCAAAAACATATATGACGCAGAGGGCGCTCCAGTAGCGTAAAGGATTAAGGGATGAAAGATTTGGTGTGATCGACGTAGCGATCGGATAGCTCAGTTGGGAGAGCAATGCGCCGGAAACGCAGAGGTCGCGGGTTCATACCCCGCTTCGATTGTAGAAGATCGTATTCAATTTTTCTTTCTTAATTTATCTTTGTGTCATTATTTATAAAAATAAAAATGTGGTATTACCACATAAAAAATATAGAATCGATGAAAAGATTCTATACAAATATTCCCCTTTTCTACTGTCGATGTTCGACATAGATAGATGAGCCATAGCCACGTGGCTACTGCGTGTCTATAGACGTCTGCATGTAGCTATAGCTCTTGGCTGACACGTAGCTTTTTGTCGTGCAAAGCGATCTACATTCTCATTCACAGACTACATGCAATTCCCTAAAGAGTCTTTATTTGCGATAAAAATATATAATCCTGACCTTTCTAAGACCACAACGGATAGGTAGGCATGTAGCCCTTCAAGTGGCAGAAACCGGGAGCCGGACCCTACGTCAAGTGGCAGGCATCCGGGAGCCGGACCTGACAAAACAAGCCGTTGAGTGGCAAGGTTTCTGATTGCATGACAGGAGAAGTGGCACAGCCATCTTGGCAAAATATACCGTTAAGTGGCGGGCCTCCCACGGGTAGTCATCGTGAATTTCCGCATTTACAAAAAATATCTTTTCTCAAAAAAAAATTACAGATGTTGTATACAGGGTGTAACCGACAGCGTACCGAAAACGAAAACTGTAGTTTTAGACCATAATCACGAACTGAAAACGAGTGTTCATTTTCTCGGAAAACTCAAGGATAAGATTTTCCAAAATAAATTATAAAACTCGACGCGCAATGTATTGCGTCCAATTCTCTCGGGTGCAGACGCGCAGGGAAGGGAGCACGCGGCAAGCATCGACCGCTCCACGCGCTCCCCACTCCACTCACGCGTCAGCGCAAAACATACCGTTACGCCAATGCTCATCGAATGACGTGAATAAATGCAACCACAAAAACAACGCAACCACAGATCACAACTAGTGTACTACCTAACACCAATAACAACTGACCGATAAATTAAAACAGTCTAACAAGATTATTTTCATTCAAGCAAGTAAAGCAACTAAAATGTGCGGGTAGGTAAACATTAATGCGGGTAGGTAATTAAAACAGTGCGAGCGCACTGGCCTGGCGGATCGATGACCGGCCAGTACTGTTATCTTTCCCACTCCATGCGCCTGTGTTGTACCGTAAAGCTTACATAATACTGTTTGTGATACATTGCGTGTTTTGCGGAAAATGCTATTTTCATGCGATTTTTCATGAAAAATTGTTACCGGTAGAGTTCGATTAACGGAAAAATAAAGAAAAAATGAAAACTCGCGAGGAAAATTTGTGAATTTTCTCAAAGAAATTTCCACTATTTTCCAGCCCAGAATAATGGTCTGAAGCCATGGTTTCAGTTTTCGGTACACCGTCGGTTACACCCGGTACTATATGACGTTGGATTCATCATAAAATGCCATATTTATTGTATAGAAATTAATGCCATTCCATTTATAGAAATTTTGCTAGTCTTGATCAATCGTCGAATGACTAAATTTTAACAACTTCACTACATAGTATAAAACAAAGTCGCTTTCTCTGTCCCTATGTCCCTTTGTATGCTTAAATCTTTAAAACTACGCAACGGATTTTGATGCGGTTTTTTGACGTGACAACGTCTTAAATTAGGTTGCGGCTCGGAGTCACTCATGAAAAAGTGTAACGCCCGCTCACGGTTGATCGCTCACGGTTGATGAGTGAGAGAGACAAAATATATTTCTATAGTTAAAATTTGTGCAATTCTTATTTTCATTTATCGAGCATTACTGTAACAAGAGGGAAGAGGGCGGAAGAGGGCGGAAGAGGGCGGAAGAGGGCGGAAGAGGGAAGAGGGAAGAGGGAAGAGGGAAGAGGGACGAGGGAAGAGGGAAGAGGGAAGAGGGAAGAGGGAAGAGGGAAGAGGGACGAGGGACGAGGGACGAGGGAAGAGGGAAGAGGGAAGAGGGAAGAGGGAAGAGGGAAGAGGGAAGAGGGAAGAGGGAAGAGGGAAGAGGGAAGAGGGAAGAGGGAAGAGGGAAGAGGGAAGAGGGAAGAGGGAAGAGGGAAGAGGAAGAGGGAAGAGGGAAGAGGGAAGAGGGAAGAGGGAAGAGGGAAGAGGGAAGAGGGAAGAGGGAAGAGGGAAGAGGGAAGAGGGAAGAGGGAAGAGGGAAGAGGGAAGAGGGAAGAGGGAAGAGGGAAGAGGGAAGAGGGAAGAGGGAAGAGGGAAGAGGGAAGAGGGAAGAGGGAAGAGGGAAGAGGGAAGAGGGAAGAGGGAAGAGGGAAGAGGGAAGAGGGAAGAGGGAAGAGGGAAGAGGGAAGAGGGAAGAGGGAAGAGGGAAGAGGGAAGAGGGAAGAGGGAAGAGGGAAGAGGGAAGAGGGAAGAGGGAAGAGGGAAGAGGGAAGAGGGAAGAGGGAAGAGGGAAGAGGGAAGAGGGAAGAGGGAAGAGGGAAGAGGGAAGAGGGAAGAGGGAAGAGGGAAGAGGGAAGAGGGAAGAGGGAAGAGGGAAGAGGGAAGAGGGAAGAGGGAAGAGGGAAGAGGGAAGAGGGAAGAGGGAAGAGGGAAGAGGGAAGAGGGAAGAGGGAAGAGGGAAGAGGGAAGAGGGAAGAGGGAAGAGGGAAGAGGGAAGAGGGAAGAGGGAAGAGGGAAGAGGGAAGAGGGAAGAGGGAAGAGGGAAGAGGGAAGAGGGAAGAGGGAAGAGGGAAGAGGGAAGAGGGAAGAGGGAAGAGGGAAGAGGGAAGAGGGAAGAGGGAAGAGGGAAGAGGGAAGAGGGAAGAGGGAAGAGGGAAGAGGGAAGAGGGAAGAGGGAAGAGGGAAGAGGGAAGAGGGAAGAGGGAAGAGGGAAGAGGGAAGAGGGAAGAGGGAAGAGGGAAGAGGGAAGAGGGAAGAGGAACAAAATATATTTCTATAGTTAAAATTTGTGCAATTCTTATTTTCATTCATTGTTCCTATTGTGCAATTTAATAATATTCATATCAATAAATATTCTACCGAGAATAAGACGTTGTCACGTAAAATCTTCCTTCGCCCGTAAAACCGACTTTACAGGCAACCATTTTTTTTTTAATAGATAGAGTGATTCAACAGGAAGGTTTATATGTATAATACATGCATAATTTATCAGCATTGCACCCGTGCGAAGCCGGGGCGGGTCGCTAGTTATGTATAAAAATAAGTATAATTAGGGAAAAAAACAGTGATCCGTAGAAAAAACTAACTTAATGGCAAATCTATATATTTATTTACACCTATAACCCTTTTTATTACACCTCACTATACAATATTTTCTAACCACAAGGTTTTTAAAATGCTCACGGCTCGGCGGTCGACGCGTAATGGTCGGGGGGTCGGGAAGATAACGCAATTTCTAACGAACTTTGCTTTGCGCGTCAATTCGACCGTTAGTGAATGCCGTCCTTGCTTATTGACGAATGCATCTTACAAGTGTGAGCAAGCAAAATATAGTTTTGACGGTTTTATTTCGGGTGCGAAATAAGACATCGCACAGGGTCCGGGAGCCGGATCCTGCCACCCAACGGCTTGTTTTGTCCGGTCCGGCTCCCGGATCTCTGCCACTTGACGTTGGGTCCGGCTTCCGGTTCCTGCCACTTAACGGTAAATTTTGTAAAATAGACGCGCCACTTCTCCTGCCATGCAACTGGTGGCGCTGCCACCTGAAGGGATACTTAAGCGCACAATAGGAGACTACAGAAGAATCTCGTTCTTGATCATCGCAAAAGCTGCCTGAGAACCGTTTTTTGACGTAACAACGTCTTATAATTCGATGGAGCCGGCTGCACGCACGAAAAAACTTGACTCATGCGGCGTTAACTCGCTCTGAGGCGTTCCATTTAAGGCTTGAAGTGCAAGCGAGAGTGCGGAACGAGCGACAAAGAGGCACAATCGGCCTCCGCGTTCAGTATCAGTATTTTCTTATGACGTTGTCACGTTCAACTATCGTCAGTAAACCGACTTTACAGACAACCGATTTTTTTTGTTGTTTGTGCAAAATGAGGCGTAATTGGTCAAAGGAAGGCAGAACCGAGCACTATCTAAGATTTGTGCCCTGGTGATGCGCACGCTGCTAGCGGGGTTCACAGTGCGTGTTGACCCTGTTTTGTAAAACAAAACATAAATGCCGTCAATTTGAGATCCCCCTCCTTTTTTGAAAGATAGTTGGATTGGAAAGAGCTCTGGTTGAAGCCAAAAGTCACATTACCTAATAAGTACGTGCTTTAAAAACAGTCACTCAGTTGGTGTGCAACCAGGAGGTTTTACGGATTTCATTTTAGGTTGTATTTTAATCATGATGAGCGCTACCGGGAGTTATTTGCCAAGAAAACTTCGCAAGTACATTTCCTCTCGGAATGTAACGAATCAAGTTCAATAGGTTTCCTAATTATCTCGTTGTTAAGTTTTCCGCTAACATTTCACGGAGCGCTAATTCTTCCGCCCTAAAACGGTCAGCGAACTTTGTCCGACGTGGATAATTATTTCGTTTAGTTTTCCTGCAGTGTTTCGCCATTAATTTTACCCGATTCCGTCCGATAACTTGACTGCAGCTTACTAAGTTAATAAGAGCTACGGACTTTTGTGTCAAGTTGAAAATTGTTAGCTTAACCGACACCACACCAAAATTACTTTAATTTTAACCTAATCAGCAATGATCATCAGTATCTCTGATCTAGATCAGGAATAGGTGGCAGTGTAGTGGCATCCATAAAACTTGATTCCCACCGGCTTGCTTACTTCAGGACGATTGAGAACTATTCTCTATTGCTACGGAATAAAAAGTATACCATGAAAAATCTACCCCGCCTTATGTAAGGACGGAAGATGATCAAAGGCGGTTACAAAATGGTGATCAGATGAGAAGGTAGCTGAGAAATTATGGATTAGACAAGCATAATATACTATAAGATAGGGCAAACAGACGTGAAAGTGAAAAGGCCTTTACGCCATATTAAAAGATAAGTATATAAATTTAAATTTTAGTCCTCATGGTGATCCTAAATGATGACTACAGATGAATAATAGGTAGCTTACTAATTAAATACGTCACTTTAGGTAGATATTGTGTACAGTCGCCATCAGATATACCTATTGACGCAAAATATAAGGCATTTATAAATATTTGAACATGTAGGTACTGTAACGACCAGTCAATAAGAGTCGTGCTCAGATATTTATTAACGCCTTATATGCTGCGATATATCTGATGGCGACTGTACCTGCCTACGCAGCTATATACAAACCAGCTGTAAAAATGAGCCGTTCTGAAGAACATTTCCCATACAAAATGAGGAAATTTTCCGAAAATTCTCGGAAACTTATATAAGTACCTAATTCTTAAAAATGCGAAAATAAGTCAAACGTCACAAGTGTTTGTGATTCATTTGATGTTTTTTTTTATATGGATTTAAGGTTATTCCCTTTTAATCACATGAAGTAATTCGCATTTTATCAACAAAAAGAACATAATTACAATCAGAAAATATAATCAAATGCTGGCAAAAACTTTCCCTGGGTATTATTTCAGTTATAAAGTTACAAGTAGTACTTATTCTGTTGACAAAAAATAATCGAAGAGCCTCAAAGCGCCGACGAGTGCTCGTAATAGATAAGTGAAATGCTATAGATATGTTTTAAATGAGTGGCAGTGAAAAGGGTTGGGACAGATAAGAACGGACGGTCGTCGACGGATCGTAAAGCTATCGTCGAGAAGCAGTTTATCGCAAATCTTTTGCATATTGAAATGATTTCCTTGAAGCTTACAGATAATGGGGGAAACGGGGCGTACATTTGGATCTGGGTTCAGTAGATATTGAAGGAAATCTGCAAGTTATATACCTACTCAATGACGACTTTCACGAGAACTGAGCCTTTCTCCCGGGATACAAGGAGTTATGTATGTTGAGACCTAAACAAATAAAGACCTGTACCCAAATATATGGGCGTGAGTAATTACTGTATTAAATTATTAAGCATAAGTACTTAGTTTTTTACGGCTTCTGTTTGCTCGTAACATAACTAGCAGTATGTGTCACTTTCTAGCTCTTCTACCTCTAAGCAAAAAAAAACCACCCTGATTTGTTGCTCGTTAGCGTTACGTAAAAGCAATACCTACACAAATATGGATAAAGTAATTATAAAAATACAAGGATTTGCTACAATGCAGTAAACCATTTTAATTGATACACTTGAAATGGCGATTGAAAATCGAGCAACGATAGTACAGGTAACATAAAAACCAATTCCACTAAATTGAAAAGCAGTTCGGTGCATCGGAAAACAAAAAAGCGCAAAAACGCCTGACGAATTGAACCCAAATGAAGAATTAAAAACAAATGAAGGAACTGTAGTACTATCGATCGAGACTTCAATCTGATGCCCTTCACCGATAGAGCACTTATGTAGCCACTTGAATAAGGAAATCTCTCCCGTTCCGACCGTCTTGCATTTGTGGAACATTAGCTCTAGAATTTCGGAAATAAGCGAGCAATTAGTATGAATTAGAGTCAATATTAGAGCGGTGAACGGGGCACACTTGTTCTTTGTTAGGGCTTACGTCATTCCCCGTTTTATAGTTCATTTGATACGGGGTTATACTGTGGGTCATTGTTCAGGGGGCCTACACCCGTTCGTACTCGTACGTATAACCATAAAACGCCTTTGTAACACTATCCTCTGCAGGAATTTCATTCTGAATGTGCGATTGTCTTTTGTTTTTTGCAGTCCCCATAGTCTTTATACGAAGCGGTGGAAATTGAGAAGGTGAAGCTATTGATATTGCTCGGGTATAACGACCCTTTTTTGAATATCTCGACCCACAGTAAAGTGGCACGCTCCATGTTTATTGTCATAGACCTTGTGGAGATAAATAGTTAGGTATACCTAATAAAGTGCTGAATGATGAGTTCGGTTTCTTGGGATAATCTATTACTTAATTGAATAGATTGACGATTTTTTTAGTTCCTACTTAGTTGTCAGTATTTCACCATTTAATGCTGACAAAACTATAGTTTCTGCTTATGCTTCTCTATTAGCTTCTTTATTAGTGTTCTCTATATTTCCTATACTATTTAGTAGGTACATATCTATAGTAAATCTATCGACATAATAAACGCCATATCTCTTCGTATGCCCGCATGTTTGGATGTTCAGATTTGCGTACAGGCAAGGGGGATTCACTCTGCGCCGCGTGTCAAGAAATATACCTACAAAGGGTTTAGCAGGCTAAGGAAGGACGTGTGGCCCCTGTCAGGAATATTCGAATTGGTAAATGTCAATTGTTGGCGGCCTCATAACTAGTAATCACTCCAACTTTTAGCCCTCTATCTTGAACTGTCACAGAGATAATGTCAAAAATGTATCTTTATCCCATTTTTTTTCAAACTCATGTATCTTCTAATCCAAACCAGCTTAGAGCATTGATACAAAATCACAGCTATGTAAGTTTAGTGGGAGTAGGTATATCCTGTAATTTTATTAATATTTTATACGTGAGCAATAAAAGAAATAAATGTCAATTTATTTTTCGACAGCTCTTATCAACAAGTTTTTTTGAAAGTACAACTATAAAAAAAACATATGTATTGCTTCTAGTATTAGCTACTAGCATACGCAAAATCAATTAATTATATTTGGTGGAACATACTCGAAAAAAATAACGAAAGTATTCAAGTAATATAAGGAGTCTTTTCTTTTGAATTTTTATCATATTCCCATGATACATGACATATACTCGTATTAGTAGATTGTTCAACAAGGGACTAAAACAAGCCATAATGACACGAGATGTTTTAGCCACCCGAGCAAAGCGAGGGTGGATAATAGTTCGAGTGTCATTATGGTTGTTTAGCCCCGCGTTAAACACTCTACTTTTCACTTTGAATGCGAGGAAAATAAACGACGTTCAATATAAAATTACAATATTTATTATAAAACAGTTTCTTACAATTACGTAGTACAGTCGTTAATCTAACCTCAGAAAAAATAAAAGAGCAATTTGTACAATTCTTTACATTTAAATATATGGTTTTCTCCTGTAAATTAAGCTGGGCTGGGTATTTGAGAAGTATGTTCAATATTTTCACTCGAAATCGAAGTAAAAGTTGAAGAGAATGGAGAGTATAGTAGAGACGTAGACCTTTCCTCAAAACGGTTGCCGATGGTTATTTCATTAGGCTCATTCTCATGCCGCGATGGTGATGAGCGTGGGTCAAATGTTGGTTGTGATTTCTGCTTTGAGGATATTTTAATTCCCTAAATGTATTCGATAGATATTGTATTTATTTTGGATTGACTCCTTTATATAGCCTTCAGCTTTAATTCTTCTTCACTGGAAGATGATGATTACATATTTTGTCCGTAATTTATAAAGTCACACAATAATTGGTCAAATTGGTAACAATTCAAGCTTAATACGAGTAATGGACACATACCCATTCAAAATAAATAAAAAAATGTTTTTTTTTTGTAAAGTGACGCTTTAAATGCTTGCATACCTACTTAGCCAACAGATTCAAACTTGAAAACTATTTTATTTAAGACTAATATGGACTTAAGGACCATGCATGATTATTGATTAAATTAATTCATCTTTAATATTATTAAATACATTCGTATTCGTAATAATTAATCGTGTTTCATGAAATAAAATCTTTTATTTTTATATTTTTAAGCAGTTGTAATTTTGAGGTTATTTTCACGCACCAAAAAGTTTGTATAGGTACATATCAATGAAAATGACTATAAACCTTTATTGACAAACATCGTGATTGGCTGTTTAGGGGTTTCCAAAGTAAATTAAAACAATTTTACTTTAGTCCCTAGAGATTAATAAGGAGCTTTAGTCCCGATATGCAGAGACTAAAGTAACATTTTAAGAGCATGAGAAGTGAAAATATTATATACATGACAGCTATACGTTCAAGATAATATACCCTTAGTTGCTAAGCAACAAACAAAATCTTAAAACGAATTTTCAAAAGACTTGACTACTTCGTTATTTTTTTTGAGTATGTTCCACCAAATATAATTAATTGATTTAGTAGTTAATACTAGAAGCAATACATATGTTTTTTTTGTAGTTGTACTTTCAAAAAAACTTGTTGATAAGAGCTGTCAAAAAATAAATTGACATTTATTTCTTTTATTGCTCACGTATAAAATATTAATATAATTATAGGGTATACTCCCACTAAACTTACATAGCTATGATTTTGTATCAATGCTCTAGCTGGTTTGGATTAGAAGATACATGAGTTTGAAAAAAAATGGGATAAAAATACATTTTTGACATTATCTCTGTGACAGTTCAAGATAGAGGGCTAAAAGTTGGAGTGATTACTAGTTATGAGGCCACAAACAATTGACATTTACCAATTCGAATATTCCTCACAGGGGCCACACGTCCTTCCTTAGCCTGCTAAACCCTTTCACAATGTCTCAATTGTGACCCGGTCCGCCCATCGCCTCGCCTTTCTTCAGCTAGGGTCGACACGTTCGAAGCGAAGCCAACGTATCGATTATATTTTTAATATTATATATACAGATTGATATATATTTTATAACCGACTTTAAAAAGGAAGAGATTCAGTGTTTTTCTGTATTTAATCTTTTTGTAGGTACGTATGTTCATCGATTTTATCCGTAATATGTAAATGAGCATTTCTCAGAAAGTTTGTCCACAATTAAGACCGATAATTAAAGTCAATATAATTTTCCAGTTTTGTTACCAATTTTCTTTGTGCTTTCCAATACATTGGTATCAGATTATATAGATATAATTAAAAAAGTATAAGCATACCAGAACCTAAATATCGAACAAAGCCATAACATTGATATAATATTACTAAAATAATTGGTAACAAAATAGGAAAATTATATTGACTTTAATTTTCCGTCTTAATTGTGTACCTAAGTACAAACTTTTTGAGAAATGCTCAAACATATTAAAAAAAATCTTTTTATTAGGTAATACTATCTACAACAAAAGCAAAGTTTTAAATTAAGAATACAAAAAACAATAAGCATTCTTATTCGTATTTGTATTCTAAATTCTCATCTCGATCGTTATCCATTTCGCTGCCCATCTATCTTTACGAGATGAATAGAAACGCCAAAGAGCTGACATACGGATTCCGTATGGAAATGTTTTCGAGAACGTTCTTTCCTCAGACAAATCGGGGAACGTTCTGGAGAACGGCACATCTCTATAAGGAACTAATTTGTTTGTGTTCCCTTTAAAGTTAATAAACTGTTGAGGCAAGTTTGGGAAAGGTCCTCTTTACATTATGCTGGTGACGCGCGGTCTCGACTACAAAGAAAGACTCTATTTTAGGTAAAGGAACAAACACTATCAAAAATGTACAAATGCATTACGTATTAATGTTGTTGAAGTACACTATATAACAAAATACAATATCTACAATGGTTTTCTTATTTGATGATACTAGACTTAGTCTGTTTTAATACTTAACAAAATAAACAACCATTTAGTTCAGCTACTAAGATCCTTCAATCTGGACGATCCGGCTTGAGTAATTATAGGGATCGTAAAATGCAAGCAAAATCACGACGACCCTATGAATTTCGCTCGCATTTTACGAACACTGGTAATCATATCTAATATAGGATGCTGTTAGTGCTATTTAGTACGTAGTAACGTAGTTTCCTTTCGCTAGACGACATGAAATCATCTGTAGGTACGCATTTTTGCTAACTTGGATAGGTGCACAACAGAATCTCGGCAAAGGCAACATCATCCTAATTTGCCTTGTTGTACTGAACGCGAAGGGCATTGAATGCCTAGTGTGCAAAGGCAAAATACGTAGACGTAGACATACTTATCTAAAAGATAATAAGGAGCTAAGGCGAAAGCCATTAGCACCGGTGACTTTTATTATTTTATAGGTACCCTTAGAAGCCTAAATTCGTATGATAGGTACCTACATACATACCTAATATGAGATTAAGATAATATTACTGTAATTGTTAGGTACCTATCATTTACGAAAAAACTACCTGTTAAGTTTTTTTCGGCGTTTCTTCTCGACTGTGGTCTCCACCTGTGAAATGCCGGTAGACTCAGATAATGTAAAAGTGCCCTTGTGGCCTACTTGCAGAATAAAGTTGACTATTTCATTACGCACTATCAAAATAGGAGAATCAGTAATCCAACCTGATTGACGCTCACGAAGATGTTTAAAAATAAGAGATGTGGAATTTAGGATGCATAGCACCCGGGACTGCAACTGTAAGGCATGTGAAAGACATCTCTAATCGTACGTATATATATCAGTCGTGAACGTGGAATTATTATTTATTTATTATTATTATTCCTCAGGCAGGCAGTTGACACCAATAATAAATTAAATTTTTTGTGGTACAGTCAACCAATTTGATTTCTAGGCCACTATAGAACCTTGTCACAATGACAATGATATGAGATTTTAAGCGGCTTTCATATTGACGTTCACTGTGACAAGGTACGAAATGGCCTAGGAATCACATTGGTTGACTGTACTCTGTACCAATGAAGTTGTTTGATCACTGAATGTATCTGCTATCCCTATTAATATCTCATCTAAATAATAATTTAAAAGATAAGGCTAACAAAATATTCAAATAGTTACCCGAAGAGTGTCTGATCATAATTATGACACCTTGTCTAATTTTCAAATTCAATTCGATAAGGTGACGCACATGTGATACTTACTAATATTATTATTCATATATTTTTATAATTATGGCTTGCCGTAGTACGATAATAAAATAGATAACGCGCCTAAAATATATTTTCCTACAGAATTAAAGGACTGAAAAAAGTTAAAGCTTTAGGTACTTACCTACCATGCTAACAGCCGCAATAATCATGAATCATGAAATTTAAGTTAACTGCACAATATTGCAGCTTTTTACCCCGCAGCGATATAAAACCGCATAGACAATTATCAATCAACCTTACCTGCATTCACTATCCCAAAAAGCGTCAACACTGCACTGAGTCACAACACTAGTTCAGTTATAATTACACCGTACAAAATGCACATGAAATCGAAACATCTTTCATGTTCCGCCTTACTGGAACGGAGCCGGCTTGCTCTAGCAATCTGTTGTCTTTCAATACATAAACAAACTCGAACCAGCCTGAAGCTAGCCACGGACGCGGGGCTACCACGAAGTCTGCTATCGAGATACTGTTTTAAATTAAAGCTACTGAGAGGCTGGGTTGAACGCGTATCGTGCGAAATCTGCGCGTGAATGACGAAATGTTGCCAATTTGCTCTATTTTCCGCGTTCAAATCAATGAGATGACTAAATTCAGACGGAGCAATTAATGAAGCTTTTAAATAGCCAATGTTAGACGACAATTATATTAGAACTAGAAAAAAAATACAAAAACAAATATTTCTTTCGCGGCTAATTGCTTTGCTCCAATAACAAAATGAACATCAAACTTCCACGATTGATTACTTCCGTTCGAATCTCGAATGTATGCAATTTTAGCGACAGTTAAACGACAGCGGAGACTGGATAGGCCCCAGATTAGCGCTACAGTGACGTTGCTTCCGCGTCTGCGCCCTCCGCGCTGGGGTCGAATGCCCAATATCACTCCAATCCGAACCCTCTGTCCCGCCAATAAAGTCCCCAAATTTCCGAACACCGCATGGTCACCCTATATTTCAGGGTATGAGGAAACGCGGACCATAAAGCGACTTTACGCCGTCGCGTTGAGGATGGTTTCCGTTTGTTGGTTGTAGAAAAAACGCAGCACCCGCATTTCGTGTGTGTACATCACGTGCGTTTAAAGAGGGGCAGATGATTGCAGTTCGTCTACACCCCAGTTTCGGGTTGCTAACTAAATAGAACCGCGCACTAATATGAGATTTTATGAGTATGAGATGCACGTTATTACATTCCGTATTTCTACTAGTTATCTGTATAGTTATAACACTTTTTACCAAAAAAATACCGACTTCAGCGCAAAGAAATGGTGTTTCCGCGAGAGCAGCTGAGCGAGTTACTAAAAAATACCCAAATCAAAATCAAATTAGGTGTGCTTTTATTATTTTCTTTATTACAAGAGTTGCACCAGGTTTTTACATCTTCAGAATAAATGATCTCATCAGAATGGGACATGGGACCTACTGACTAGAAAGTGTGTCCTTTCAAACTAACAGAAATATCCCTATCTCGCGTTAGCCATCTTCGAAATGTTCCCCATTAGGGTTGACCCGTAAAATTTGTCCGTGAGTGTAGAACGCACTAACGCTAGTGGGTCTGTGAGCTATTAGACCTCGAAAGCTTTTTTTTCGAAATAGTTGAATTTTGTATTTTTTAGGTGTTCAACCCTTATTTATCTCCGCCATTTTGAAAAAGTTCGATAAACCGAATCTACTAAAAAGTTTATAAATAATTAACAAACCTACTCACAAAATTTCATGAAAAATGTGACCTCTAGGCAAGAGTAGCAAGGAAATACAAAAAAATGGGCCAAGCTGAAACGACGCTGACGCTTCGCTCGCTCGGTCAATGAGATATAATGAGATGCACGTTATTTCATTCCGGATCCCGACTGGTTAGCTCTAAAATATATCTTACAAAGCTACCACAACTGCATCCACGTGTGCCGTTTAGCAGAACTCGGTTTTCAAGGAAATTAAACTTTGTAGCTAACCTACATTCCTTTATGAATGAACGGTATTTTTAGTCATGCGTGAAATGTTTACGGCTTAAGTTGGTCCTGCGAGCCGGATACTTGTAAACATAACTTACGAAGCATATTGTTTACCCACTGTGGCCAAATATTAAGGTAACTACTTAGTGTTTCTCTATTAATTACGTACCTAACCTAATTCACATTTTGAACGGCAAGCGATGAAATAATTCACCGTGCCCCTGACACCTAAGACAAAATTACAGAAGTGCTCCAAAATCAATAGAGATTGTAAATACATGTACTTAGGTAGGTGTTTAAATTACGAAGTTTTTGATCGTTGAAACTTCGTTTGACGACATTTCGTTGGTGCCAGCGTAGCAATTCTCTGATGACGTGACTGGTGGTATTCACAAGGTTAAAAAATTGGCCATGTGCGTAAGGATTTCTACAGACGAACGGGAATTCCTCATTTTTTTACGTTACCATAATTAACACCTTTTAAGTTACCATGATTGATATAGTACTCAAGGTGGTCAAAGGAGTGCAACTTCAAAGCAACTGCATACGAGTAGAAGTGTTACGCCCCTTTGCGTGACAACGCCAGATTTTTGATGACAACTCAAAAAACCGGCCAAGTGCCAGTATGACTCCCGCACCGAGGGTTCCGTACAAATACTCATCCCATCTTAACTGGCCGGGTGAAGTTAAGTTTGCACCTGGAATGTATGGCGCCGGATACAAAAGAGGTGCAAAGTTAACGCAACCGATCACGTTTTTTGTATGTATAGGAGCCCCCTAAATATTTATTTTATTCTGTTTTTTAGTATTTGTTATAGCGGCAACAGAAATAGATCATCTGTAAAAAATTCAACTGGTTATCACGGTTCATGAGATTACAGCCTGGTGATAGACTGACGGACAGCGGAGTCTTAGCAATAGGGTCCCGTTATTTACCCTTTGGGTACGGAACTTTAAGTAAACGGTTTTACCAGTCAAAAATGTTCATGTTAATTATTAAAGATCTTACTGCCATGGAACTTATCGGAGCGATTGTTTTGAAATTTTTTTTAGACACAGCCAATTCAAAACTATCTGTGCCGGCTAAACACTTTGGGACCCTCAATTGTCATGTAGGGTAATGTCAACCCGAAATCATTATAATATTAGCCTGGACTATCAGAAAATAATACAGTGCGTCGCGCTGTGCTCTTAGCCGCCATCAGGGCCTATAATATTGACCCAAGCCTGTCTCTGTCGTTAAAAAAATTAACCGCATTAACCTTTTCACCGCCACAGTCTATCACGATATCTAAAAATTGTGCCACTGACGCGGCACTGATGGCACTACATGATGTTGCTTCTTGAAAAATTTCATGATTCCAGGTCAACGGGAAGTACGAGGGCTGTTCTGAAATTTACTAGCTACTCAAAGAAAAGTAAAGATATGGTTATTATTTATTTAAATCTTTTCAAAATACTCTCTTATGCAACATTGTTACACTTTTTCATTCGTCCAAACCAACTATCAAAACAAGAAAAATATCGATCTTGCGGAAGGTCGAAAAATGCACGTCTAAATTTATCAACTGCGTCATTTGGGTTGTTGAAACTTCGGCCTCGCAAGTTTTTTTTTACGGTGGGAAACATAAAAAATCGCACGAGGCCAGGTCGGGGCTGTATGGTGGATGCGGTAATAATTGAACACCGGAAGTGTGAAAAAAATCGAGGGTTCGACCAGCAATGTGAGCGGGGGCATTATCCTGGTGAAAAATAATGTCGCGGGTACCGCTCCTCGGACGGTCTTCGCCGAGCAGGCATACTCCTGTGTTACTATTCACTGGTGACAGTTCTTCTGTCTTCGAGAGGAGTGTTGAAAAGAAAAAAAAAATAACCCCCCCTTTAGGCGAGAGAGAGGTACCCGAAAAAAAATTTTTTTTTTTAATTTTTATTTTACCGTTCTGTCGGCGTTATACATACACACTCATACCAAATTTCAGCTTTCTAGTACTAATGATCACGGAGCTAAGCCGCGGACGGACGGACGGACGGACATGGCGAAACTATAAGGGTTCCTAGTTGACTACGGAACCCTAAAAAGGATTTAATTGGTGGTAAATAATGTATAATATTGCAATTTGGTTTCTCACAGTTAGAAATTTTCAGAACAGCCCTCGTATATAATATTTTATAGGTTTTGATTCCCTTTGGTCTTGACAGACGGACAGACTAACAACAAAGTGATTCTATAATGGTTCCGTTTTTACCGACTGAGGTACGGAACTCTAAAGGAGAAATTGTTAAGAAATTACTAAAACAAGTGTTCATCGCAAGTAAATTTTAATTAGTAGATATATGTATAAGCACTCACAAATTCATCACACGTGCAAATTAATTTGACGCACATTTAAAAATAATATGGCGGTTGAACCAAAATCACCCCTTGACCGCCACTTACATCCAGCTAAATTCTCCAGTTTGGTTCCTAGGCCACTGTAAAACTATATCACAGTGAAATTAATGCATTTTTATTTTAGATATATGTAGGCGTTGTCGTTAATTATCTCAGTGTGCCCGAGTTCTTTAGTGGCTTAGGATTCAAAATGGCTCACTATAAATGCGAGCACCAATAATATATATAGGTATTAGTCATTTAAAAAAAAAAATACTTTGTTAAGGACTATAAATACTATAATAGAACAAAAGCTTGATTGATTTGCTTTGTGTTTATAAATAATGACACAAAGGTAAATTAAGAAGGAAAAATTGAATGCGATCTACTACAATCGAAGCGGGGTTTGAACCCGCAACCTCTGCGTTTCCGGCGCATTGCTCTTCCAACTGAGCTATCCGATCGCTACGTCAATCACACCAAATCTTTCATCCGTTAATTCTTTACGCTACTGGAGCGCCCTCTGCGTCATGTATGTTTTTGAAATGCCTATGCGCATTAGCCATACCCTAGGATGTGCGTTTTACACGCACGATCCCCAATCCCCATTGCTTTACAGCAAGTGTGAAGACTGCTAGAGAGATGGCGCTGTTCTAAATATTTGTATAGAATCTTTTTTATCGATTCATATTTTTTATGTGGTAATACCACATTTTTATTTTTATAAATAATGACACAAAGGTAAATTAAGAAAGAAAAATTGAATGCGATCTACTACAATCGAAGCGGGGTTTGAACCCGCGACCTCTGCGTTTGCGTTTGCTTTGTGTTACCATTACCAAAATTATCCATATGTTTTTGACGCAATTGTAGTTTTATTTTTAAACCAAGTAACAAGTAACTGCAATAAATAGGTACAATCTTATTGAAAACGACTCATTAACGAATTCGTACCATTATGTAAAACTATTTTTGTGTTTGAAATTTAGAATATCTATAGGAAAATATGTCATAAAAACATTTTTTTCAATTAACCAATCTCCGTAAAAGTCGTTCATTACGATACTCTGCCTACTATCTTACGTACACTTGTTGAAATATAATTTCAGGTAAGTCTGATACCGTTTCGTGCAGGAGTGCCAAATCCAACGCTGTTACTATGACTCATAATTCATGATTTTATTTAATGATATAGGTATAGTTGTACATAACATGTTTCATAACTTTTCGGATACGTTACATGATAAGAAACATCGTTAGAAACAAGACTATATACTTATTACATTTGAACTCCAATAATATATGAGCACAGTGAGCATGGAGATGTTAATAATTTATGAAGATATTGGTGAAATTACAGAGTAAAAGGTAACCTAGTTAAATCACCGCTCTTATAAATTAAGTTATTAATTCGAGTTGGTACTTAGTGTATTCTTATTCAACATAGGTAAGTACATGATATAATTCGCTGAATAAAGTTACAATACATAAGCTTAAAGCCAAAAATCTCAAAATTTATTTATTCTTATAATATTTATTTTCAATTACATTATAGTTTTAAGATGCTTATTTTTTAGTCATACAAAACACAGAAATATCAATATCCACAGGTGCCATAACCATAATGTTTAGATATATTTTATAGAATTGTAGAAATACTTTAATGGTCAGTCATACTTTTGTACGGTGACAAAAATCTTCACAAAGTTTTATTCAAATGACTATGCTAAAACTTGTCTTATAGTACTCAGATTAAATATATTAACTTGATAAAATCCTTTAGAAAAAGATACTTCATATCACTGTCATGTCATGATATGGGAATTGATTACTTATAATTACCATTTTCTACCCTCGCGTTCATAATTACCACGACTGATTTAATAAATTAATATCGGACCACCTCACACAAATCGACCTAGTTCCAAAGTAAGCTTTAGAAACTCATTCGTGACCCAGGAACAAATATTCGAGTTCATCGCACAAATATTTGCCTTTACCGGGATTCGAACCCGGGATCGACGACTCAGTAGGCAGCTTCACTACCACGCCAACTGCGACGTCAAAGAAAAATAGAAATAAAGGAACTCTAAGTAAAAATGTTAATATCCCTTCAAGATCATCCTTCCCTTTTTAATTAGGGTACTTTTGACCATGGTCCCTGTTTTAAATGATTAAGCTACCTTGGGCCGATTACCAGCTGTGTATCTGTCTGTTTAAATAAACTCTGCTGAATTTCCAGAAATTTCAGATGTTATTTTTCAACTTCTGGGAAATCGGTTTTTCATGAATTGCTACCATCTTTCTTTCTTTCTATATTGTAATTACTTTCAATAAATAAGGTTTCTTTTTTATTCGTTGGTCAACAGGTTGGTTAGCGTTGCCTGATGACAAATGCTTACAAGGCTAACTAGCTGGATCATAATCCATGCCTTGCCTTGAAGAGATCTAAATTTTGTACAAATGTGGGGTTCTAAGAAAAGTTCTGTTTTCATAGACTTTATACTAATAGATTCGTCAATATTTTCTAATACTTTCCTTCAGACATTAAAAAAAACTTGATTTATGTGTCTCTCGCAAGTTATTTTACTTACAACTAAATAGCACAGTATAATTTTGTTAAATATGGCATTTATAAATACGTATAATCAAATTAAGGACCTGCATGTAGGCCAGAAATATCTGGAATGTAGTTGGTCCTAAATATAATTTTATAGAAAAATGGATTTTTAAATTGTCATACTACTATGTCAATAATACCTACAAACAATACTATTCTTACTTAACTTATTCTAGTTATAATTTAAATATGTAATAATACGCTCGCAAACAAAATCGTGCAGTTTTTGTGTGAACCCAAAACACTTTGTGCCACAAAAACTTATGTGTAACAATGTTTAGGGTATAATAATTTGACTAGATTAAATTTTGACCACAAGAAACCCTGGTATCGTAATAGTATGATAAAAAATAACTAACATACAGGATACTTTTACGAAAACAAATCGTATACCCGATTATTCGAAAAAAAAAAATGGAGTAGACTTTAAATTATCATATAATTTATCACATTTGGCTAAATGATGACAAATTCCCATGGTTTGTCTTCTCTGGTCTCACAATTCTCGATGCCCGCCCTGTCAGCCATGCTTAACTGAAAGTAGCTGTTTACTTTTTTTTTTAATAGAACTGTCATGAATTCATCACTTGTCGCACGAGTACCGTGGCGTAACAATAGGGTGACAATGACTAGTCAGAATATAGTCGTAAATAAAATTCTATATGCCAAACATATACTTTTTCAATATTTCAATCCTAATGCGCCACCCTCACTCCACTCCAGTGGTAAACTGAAGTTCAAGTTCTTCAGACAGTCTATTAAGTACTTAGGTTACGTAGTAGACGAGTTTATCACATTTAGCTTGCGTACAGACCCAGAAAAGGTGTCCGGCATCTTGAACTTTCCCATTCCTACGACTTCTCGCAAGGTGAAGATATTTTTAGTGACATGCTCATGCTATCGTCGGTTTATCCGAAAATTTTCGAGTATAGCTGCCTCTTTAAATCGCTTGAACTCGAAGGGAAAGAACGCACCACCATTCGTTTGGTCTGCAGAGGCCGCGAACGCCTTTAACACATTGAAGAATGCGTTAGTGTCAGCACCAGTTTTAGCTGTCCCTGATTCTGACAAGCCGTTAACGGTGCATTGTGACGCTTCTTCGTATGGAATCGGCGGTATGCTCTCGCAGACGATCGATGGTCAGGAGTAGTGATGGGCCGTTTCCGAGAATATTCCCCAGGCGAGAATATTCTCGGAAATATTCTCGGAAACATTCCCCATGAGGGGAATATAGGGGAATTTAGGATTTGTATATGAATAACATTTATTTTATGACTTTCTCTATATAAGGAAATGCTTATCTATTTAATAGGTTAACAATTCAATAGAAAAAAATATAAAAAGTCAGCTGTAAATGTAAATTTCCTATGTTCTCGAGAATATTCTCATTGTTCTCCGGGAATATTCTCAATGTTCCCGGGAATATTCTCATTGTTCCGAGGAATATTCCGCAAGTTTTTAAATTGCTCTCAGGAATAACATGGTAAAATAAATACCAGTGAGACAAGCAAGTTAATTTCTGATAGAGAAGGAATAGAGAAAACACGTCTGTTGTCAACGCAATTAGCAAAATAATTGTATTTTATTTAGTTTTTATCGTTTTTATGTATATATTTATTTCATTATTTCAATAGTATTTTAAATAGGTAGTGTATAGTAGTACCAAAGACAGGCATGCCATAATTCATTACTTAAATACACTGCCAGAAACATAAAATAAAAAAAGTGAATATCAGCATTTAATCTTTTGCAATATTTGATAAAATTATTTTTCTTTATCAGTTGGATCCAAGCCAATGTTGATGCTCCAGGCAGGGTTCCATAGCCGCTATCACAAATATATTACAAGATCAAGAAGAGAAGTCTTGTTTTGGTGCGGGGGCTCATCCCCCCCGAGCCCTCCGCTTCGTAAATCTACTCGTGACTTGAAAGTTCAAAGTTGTGTTTATTATCTAAATACGGGGGCTCTGCCTCCGAGAGTGTCTCTTGTAGTCATCGTCTCATCACTTTGGATTTAAGCTATCATGTTTCTGTTCTTGGTAGTTGCTTTGATTTGAGTGCCGCCACCGCTTGTCCTAGCTCCACTTGTGACTTCAAAGTTATATCTTAGTCATCGTTTCCGAAGTTGACTTAAAATAATCAAAAGACTAACAATCTTGTTTCCCTTCTGTTCGGTTTCTCCCCTAGGCCCCTCCCCTATCTTATAGTCTTCGACTCCTCAGTAGATTTTACGGAATTAGAAGACATCTTCTCATTTTCATTTTCGGATTCAACCGTAACTTATTACTGGAAACGTTATTCGCCCCATCAATGAGGCGCATATTTGGCGCACTTTTAGTGGATTATTTCTGCCATGTCTCTGTAGCGGAAAATCATGCCGACTGTTTTTCGCGCGGCTTGACGTCTTTAAAGATTCCAGGCCAACTTCTGGTTTCAAAGATCTTCTTAAATGCAGCGAGATCCTACCGACTGGTCGGTAACCTCGTTTGATCCGTCAGTAGTTTCAAAACCAGCCAAGAGAAGACACATGCATTGATTTCAAATCCGTTAATTGACTTACCGCTCTTCCTTGTAATAGCTGAACAGATATCATCTTGGTCGAAGTTGTTGCGCTGTGTTGTACACGTCTTCGATTTGGAAAACTGCTTCCACAACTTCAATATGTGTCTGCTTCAGATTTAAATTTGGCGCAGTCTATGTCTACAACAGTGTCATTACAAAATGAGTTTGCGGGAAGATAACCTGTGTTCAAGAAATTTTCAGCTCTTAGAATTATTTCTGCAGCATGGTGTTATTGGAGTAGGAGGTAGCTAGGCGAGAAGCTTCTGAATTAACCTACCAACAAAAACACTAGATCATACTACCGTAAAATGGACACAAACACGAAACCAATCTGATTGCAGATTCATAAAATATGTCATGCTGGGCCAGATGAATCGTTTTGTGGCAGCGCGTCAGTGTTAATGATTTTTTTCTGCTAACTGCTAACAAAGTCATACAAGTTTCAAGTTTTACTTCTCTAAGTACCCTTTATGAGTTGGTTGACTATTATTACTCGTAAACTTGTAAAGCCTACCCTAGCAGCGTTTATATAGCCAATACCCAAGAACTCCCAAAATTTGCAATTTATAGTTTGATATTTCACAAACAGATCTATAAATCGGAAAATTGTTGCAACAAACCTGCAACATTTTGTAAGGCCTATCCAACGACATATCACACCATGGGGTAGACTAGAAAAAAAAGACATCCCCACTTTATTATAGGGGGAGGTAAAGTAAAAAAGTATTTTTCCAAGAATTTGTTCTACCAATTTGTCAAAATGACTTATATGTATAACCATGCCAAATTATAACTTTCTGGTACTAAAATTCTCTCTAGTACTAAGAAAAGTTCAATGTTCCCCATTTTGGAGAATATTCTCGGGAACAAAGGAAATTTCCGGAAATATTCCCCAGGAGAATATTCTCGGGAACGAGAATATTCTCGCGGCCCATCACTAGTCAGGAGCATCCCATAGCGTATGTTAGTCGTTCTCTTAACAAGTGTGAGCACAACTACAGTACCACAGAACGGGAAGCGCTGGGAGTTCTTTTCTCAGTCGAGAAGTTTCAAGCTTATTTAGGTTCACGTCGGTTTAAGGCGATATTGTCCGGCCCTACGGCGGAATTGAGGGGGTGAGGTGCGCGGCAAGACGCGGAGCGCCGCCCGCGCGCCCCGACCCCGCTCGCCGAGTTCGCTAACGCGAAATTGCGATGGCAATGTACACTGTAGAGGGGTGTCACAATACAGTGATATCAGTCGGCAGTTTTTTAAGTGGCCGGTGCAAAGCGGGTTATAATTTATGTTCAAAGTGAAATGCGAATTCTTGCTATAGAAGTACTAAATATTATTTTTCGTTTTAACTAAATGTTTGTTTTAACTTAATTTATTTTTTATAGTTTTTACTTGCGACTGTGTTCTGTGGAGGAATTACGGAATAAGTATCCCACCAAAAACATAACATGTAGAAAATTGCAAGTCTCGCATCGCAACCTTCTACCGCTAAAAGTTGTGTGATTACAATATAAAACCAAGTTGGTTAATTTATTCAGTCCCTATCAGAGTGACCCCCCACCTATATGACAACTTTGACATACATTTTCACCGGGTTACATAACTAAAAACATATTACCATGGCCGTTGTAGTGTTTGCATTAATATTACACATCTTTATCTTTATAATAAATGTAATGACTTGGCCATCGCACAGCAACATACAGTGCGACACAAAAGAGTAGAAAATAAATGAGGGTGCCACTTCCTTCGCAAGTGTCACATTTTTGACGTAAAGTGCTTGAATATGGTAACAATTTTGTATGAAAAATTGTAGTTCCTTTATCATCCGTTTTCTACTCTTTTGTGTCGCACTGTAAGTATGTACATAGGAACACGAGTAAATCTCCTTTTAAAGTGATTATTATATTTTTAGCTTTATCTAATAGTTTACAATTTAGATAGTTTGGCCATTTCGTTCGGTGTTGAGCTCTGCTCCTCCCGTTTTTTTCGGCTGTTTTTACTATCTCATCTTCCTCTATTATCTTCTGTCGTCCACTTTTGCCCGTGTGGCCAGGTCCATCTTTTATCATAGTAAGGACGGCCAAGATGAAACAATGAGTAGGAATTTACGCATATAAATTAAGCGTGACATTTAAAGCGTTAATGATATTTGGTAGATGTTTTCATTATATCTAGAGTATATTACCGTGTGCGATTGCCAAGTCCTTAAATTTTATTATAAAGATAAAAATGTTTAATACATTACATTATTAATGCGGGCACTAAAACGGTTATGGCAATATGTTTTTAGTTATGTAATTCTGTGAAAATGTATGTCAATGTTATAATATAGGCCGGGGGTCACTTAATAAATAAATTAACCGACTTGGTGTTATATTGTATCACACTTTTTTGCGGTAGATGGTTGCGAGACTTGCATGCATGTTATGTTTTTGATGGGATCTAATTTTTTTTAAGTGGTCCTTTTTTTGACAAGCCAAGACGGTAAATACTTCTTATTCTATTATACTCTGCAGTTGCGGAGTCGACGTGAACTAGATGTAAACCGCACAGACTTGTCACTTCCTCTTATGATCCATATTGATCACTCTCAATGATCCATAACGATCTCATGGTAAATAATGACTTAGCGGAGGCACTGTCGTGCCCCTAGATCCTTCTCATGATCCCTCTTAGCATCCATAATGATCTGTCTCTTGATTCCTCTCATGATCACTCTCATGATCCATAATGACCCATCATCACCACAAGGATTGTCATCACAATCATCGTCATTATTCATCATCAGTCATCACCATGACCATTACCATCTGAATCAACACCGCCATCATCATTCCTAATCACCATCATCGTCATGACCATCATTATCATCAGAATCATCAACAACAACACAATCATCAACAACACCACCACTATCATCATCATCATAAGCATGACCCACAACACCACCATCATCATTATCATCATTACTATCACCAACAGCATCATTATTTGACGAGTCATCATTATTGTTCTACCTATGCCTGTGCACACGACCATTTCAAAATTATCTACGCAGAAAAAACGATTCCAACTCACTGCCCCTGCGGGGTGAGGTAACTCAATTCGGCACGGGGGTGTGCGTGTCCATTTTGTATGTATAAATTCTGTGCCTGAGGTTTTAGTATCTAAACAGAAGGTTATATGAACCGCAAAATCAACTTTGTAGTCGAGTATTTTTTATAGGGTTCATAAGGAAATACAAATTTTCCTATGCAGGTCGCATAACTGTACACTAAACAGTAATAGAGTTCAAAATTTCAAGCTTGTGTGTCTGCTGGAAATATCTTAGAATTCGTATGATCGTGTGTAAATGAGTCAGTGAATTAGTGAGTGACAAAATTAAGGAACTTTGACTCGCAATAATTCTTAACTTACTAGTTCAAATTGAATGTAACTTGGAATATGCCTAGGTTATACTATGCCCACCTAGTTACTGAAAATTCAGGCTTCTAGCTTTGTTCACGACGAAATACAGGGGGTTTGAAAATGGTCTGAATGGCTTCGAAAAAAGGAAAAGGATGTTGCGGTGTGCCGGTAAGCGCGTTTTCTCGAGTTGGAGGGGGCAATGGCGTGCCTCTAGATACAATTAATAAAATTATTTGTTTTTTTAGATACTTTTAAATGTGAAATAATCTCAAAGGTGCTATCATACATAAACAGACGGCGCTAAACACATTACCCTCCTTTGCGTCGCGCTGTCGGGTAAAAATATACTACATACCTTACCTAGGAGTCGATTGTTGCTAAAGGCCTTAAGAAAGAACAAGTACTGAGGAGCATTTGTAAAGTACAGTTTTTTTTACTTACCTATATCTAGGTTACATAACATACATAATCATGCCTTTTCCCCAGGCAGGGACTTAAAGTACTGATATATGTTAACTGTGTACTAAATCCATGTTCCAAGTTTGACAAGAGACATAAGTCAGAATACGCAAAAAAACTTAATTCAGATGAAAAATATTTGTGGTAATAAGTTCGTAAGTCAATTTGACACTTAGTGCTTTGAGCAATGAGTTCTTTTGTAGGAAGTAATTATGTTGTTTTAAATTATGAATAAAGCGTTATTAGCATATACTTGAACATGTCAACCGTGCCACTTTTTGACATTTATGTTCAGTTCTGTTAATTTATTATAAATAAAACATTAACTTACTTTTTGGCATTCCTTGCTCGAGCATTGTCTTTTTTTATTCGTTTTATAATATGAAAAGCTTTTTGTTTACGTTGCTGCTTTATTTCTCATTTTTTTGTAACAATAATTCGTAAATGCGATCACGTGGTCGCGCGGAACAAATTGACACAGGTCCATCCCCTTCAAGCGCCGAAGCGCGACTGAAATGGCACCGCGAGCTATCGCCCTCATAGTTTTAGTAGATATTTCGTTCTAGTGATTAAATAAATAATTTTATTCAGAAAATCCCATCCACTTCAACTAGATAATGTTAGTATCTATACATTTACGCAAAAAACGGGTAAAAAAGGTTCGTATTTTAGCTATTCTATAGAAAAGATATTACGAATAGAGGTAACTTTGGGATCGTTTTCTATCGACCGAAATTTTTCCAATCATGTTGCTGAACACGATTTCATATTCAGAAGATCCTTAAGTATGATATATATGTTTTTCATAATCTTCAAACACTGATTAAACGTCTACGACGAGTATGAAAATGAGTGAGTTCGGCGTCTACTGGGAAAAGCCCGCCTTAAAGTGATAACCGATCACTCTTCATCGCCGCACCCGAACCATAACCAATTTCAAGTAATTATAAGGTAAAATACTCAACTAGTTGGCAGCATCTTCGTTGTGCAAGAGAACGTGTCGGAACTATAGGTAGCAACACTATCAACGTCACTGTCAAGATAAAAGATTCGTGCACCCATATTATGTATCTGAAACATTTGACACTAAAATGTAACTTAGATAAAAAGCGAGTGGAGGTGCGATTATTTCAAGTAATCGGGTATCGACGTCGCATTTAGATATATTAGACAATAACCATTTTAGCCCGCCAATCATAGCCCATTTGTACTATAAAATCAAAATCAGTCTCTCGTACTGTAGTCCCGCTGTTATTTATGGCTAAACTAAACTTAAAAATATACTGATTCTAATTTTAATATTTTGATACTTAACTTTTTTATAATTTGTGTCTTTGGCACGTTTATAGGACAAAATATCGAAAAATAATTATAAAATATTAGGAGTGTAAAAATCACAGATAACAACTAATCACGAATACTTTTGCTCGCATAATGGCAATTTCTAAAAACGGAAATAAAAATATTTCACTTCAATGTGAAAAATAACCTTTTACTTTGTATAGAAAATGGATGAGAACTACAAATATTTGCCTCCAAAAAACATTTTCTACTACCAGTACGACCCCAACAAGATTCTTACTTAATAGGTATTATAATAAAAAACAAAGCAATAAAAAGTCAATGTTCCCATAGCACACACGTACGTTTTCAGGACGACGAAATGAGGTATTTTCCTTAATAATCGACGAAATGATATAAATTCCTGACACACCACTAAAAACCTTAAAGTTTGTCAATTTGGCTGAACCACTTTATCTCTCACACAAAAAATCCGCTTATCAGCTGCGACGCTGACGTCAGGCACGAACTTTGCTTTTACAAGGTTAACAATATTGCAGTTTTGAGAGTTTGCAGTTATGCGAGCAAAGTTTTAATACAGACATTCTAGCAGGTACACGCCTTGCTGTCTTGCTTCGCCTGCAGTTTCTGCAACGACTGCCGCCGCCGGCCCGACGCGCACAGCATCGCGTACTCTACTGATGACTCCATTCTGAAATTACATCAAATACATATTAAGAGGATTATTTTTAAAATGCTGATTGTTTTAGACATATTTCTCTATGATCAAACATGTTTACCTAGAACACGGCTATTGGGACTTAGGTATTGGTATATATTTGAAACCTGCAGTTTGAATTTTTCATTGATAATTTTTGTTTCAAAAACTACTCGAAATTGTCAAAATTCACGCGGAAAATTAGTTTTTTCAACTTATTTTCGACTGCACGCAATGAAAGCATGAAATAGCTATGTTACTACCTAGAACTCGGGGAAAAGTATTATTCACTTGAAAAAGTTGGTTGAAATTATCGATATTTGTCATAATATGAAAAGAACATTTTTTATAAGGAATAAGGCCTCAATAACCTGCTACCCTATAATAAAACATCGGAAACTATCGCGCAAAAGGCGTGTAGACAATATTTTTTTTGAGGAGTCAATCGATTCTATTTTTTATTGAGATCAAATGGTGACTAACTACACTTAGACTGCTCTAAAAGTCAGAAACGACCGGCAAAGTTCAACATTCCTACGGAGCGCTAAAAACGCTCTATACACATGGCCACCTAATCGTGACGCATTATATGTTTTGGGTACCGTTATTTGTATGGATACAATAAGTAATTTGCGATTTTCACCGTGATAAAGGGCGTTTAAGTTCATGGTTGTTTTACAATTATTGTTTTGTAAAATTATGAGAATTCTGAAAACAAAATTTTAAAGTGACATATTTCAAAAAATATTATGATTTTTGTTATTTTTCTTTGTTTCATGACATATTATTGAGTTAATTTTATTCATATAACTACAGTATGTTGTATAATTCAACATCAGTCCACACCCCTACTCGCGGTAAACTCTAACGTCCCGGCATCGACTTCGGTCTTAGCGGCGAGCGGCGAGCGGGGCGGTAAGCATGCCACGTACACCGCGCCATCCGTGCGCGCGAACCGCCGCACGCGCCGCTCTGAAGGCGTGGCGTCTTTCTTAACCGTCCATACATTTGTTGCCACCGCGCCGCAATTCGCTAGACACAAACCGCTGGAGCGGTACCGCGTGCGGCGGTTCCTGGCATGCATCATACATCGGTATGTTTTTTTTGCCTCCACTCACCGCTGCCGCTGCTGCTGGTCGCGCAAAGTTGTGGCCGTTAGATGCATTGTGCTGACAGATGCGCGCTGTGATGTTAAGTGTATTTAAAACTTCAATAATTAATGTTTTCTAACACGAAACAGCGCGATGCAATAATGTTATTACCCTTAATTTCGAACCGCAATCGTTTGAACTAGCGAACCCAGATGAGGCTCGAATTATGGAAACATAATTAACCCTTCATTCTTTGCCAAATGAAGGGTTAAAAATAGTCATAGCAGTGATATGGGCAGTATATATATTGGCGCGGGAGTGCTTGCAGAATGCGGTGCATTATATTATGACACGTTCCATGTCCTCCGTTCCTTTAGAGGTACTTAGATGTTGCCAATAAAATCTCAATAGACCAGTTTATGGTGTCCGAACTTGGCGCTGGTCTCTTAGTAAGGCAAGTTGTAGTTCTTCGCGAACTCTCTAGATAACAGCATTTGCTGAATTGCAAACATGGAATTATTGACAAAACATACCTAATCATCACTTTGTCGAGTAGAATCTCAATGGCTCTGTCTATATTCTGGCCGGACTTGGCGCTGGTCTCTAAGTAAGGCAAGTTATAATTCTTGGCGAATTCTCGAGCGCGGTTCTGGTTGACCAGACGCTTTTCTTGCAGGTCACACTTGTGCCCGCATAGCACAATGTCAGGGTCGTCGCTTAAACTGTGAGTCTGGAATAAAATAAACTTATTAATGTATGATGAAACTCTAAAAACAAAGTTTGGAAGTTCCTGAATCTAACATTATGCGGTTACATTCAAAGTACCAAAAATAAATAAAACGATTCAGATACCGCCATTACCCTTCAGTCTAAAAATGTTTATAATTTTAAGTAAATGTTAGGAAATGAATGTATGAAAACCGTAAATTCTTACAAGTTTTTAGAAGAATTTTGCATAAAGTTACCTTCAACTGCTCAATCCAGTTCCTAACTTCCAAGAAGGACGCCTCATTGGTCAAATCAAACAAAAGCAGAAACCCCATAGCATCGCGGTAGAAGGCAGTTGTCAAACTTCTGAACCTGGAATACATAATGACATATTTTTAATCACGGCAGTTTTTAGAGCGCTTTCTTTAACAACAACATATAAAAATACAAAACCATTCAGCCCATTCCGATGTTGCCTGACAATACCAGTAATATAAATTATAAACATTTTCTAATAAATTTGGTCACTATTGTCCCCTGGGTCACGGGACAGATTAACAACAAGAAAAAGTTGATCCACCCTAATAGACTATTTCATAATGGTAATTACTGTCCGGCGATGTCCATGTATACAGCCTACTCTACGCAATCACTCAGCATATGAGAAAGTGCTCCCATTTTGGAGCCTCTTTCCTAGATAGATGCAATAAAAAAAAAAAGTGATATCACCTTTCCTGCCCAGCGGTATCCCAAAGTTGCAGGTGTATTCGATGCTGCCTTCCATTTTGTTGATAGATCTGAAAATGTTAAATGATGATGAATGTGACAGCCCTCAGTCCTAGAAAGTTTAACCCAGATTTGAATAGTGAATATTAAAATTAAATTAGTAGGTTCTTAAAACCGACATAAGTATTTTACTGCAAAAAGCTTTGCAACAATTATCATGCAACTTCAGATTTGTATTTTATCTCAAATCACAAGTGATGCAACAAGGGATGAACTTTTTATATAAATACTTACATCAATACTCACAATCACAGAAATACAACAATGTAGATTGGAAGTATAAGGGGTTTAAAAAGCAAACATTTCCTAACAACAATACAATTCCCATATACATTTTATTTATGAAAAATTGAGACTTCTATGAGGCAAATTTGTAAATTTAAGCTATAGAGTACCTGCAAGCACCTTTAGATGTTTGTACATGTACATGTCACTAGTAGACTCTATTTTGGGCTATGCTCTCGACAGCTATGGACTCACAACTAAGACTAATATAGATAAATTAGGAAACATTAAATTAAGATTCTTGAAACTCCTAGTAAACAACAAAACTAGAAATAAATGGAGAATGTGACGCCTAGAGACCATGTACATCTCTAAGAAATCTAAATTAAGTACTTAATTATTTTGTTGCATTAGTTATTGATTTTGACTCCTTGAGACCTTATACATCTCAACGGAATTGAATTATTTCATTAATTAATTATACCGATCTATATTGCGTGTCGTGACGCCTAGAGACCTTCTACATCTCTGAAAAAATCACTTTTAGTGTAAACATTGATTTGGAGACTTGTACATCTCCTCTAACATAATATGTATCAATTACCTAGCTATAATATAATTGTATTAGTTTTTAAGTATAATTCACGAAAAAATGACTTACTGTTGAGTTTCTTTCGGCTTTCTTCTCAACAGCGGTCTCCTCTTGCGAAATGCCGGTAGACTCACAATCTGACTTGTAAAAGTGCCCTTGTGGCCTACTTACTGAATAAATTATTTCATTTCATTTCAGATCTGACTATAAAGAATTCTCTAAAATTTGCAATATTTTACCGGTTAGCTTAAAACATAGTAAGTAAGTAAGTAATTATTTAAACATAAATACCTTCTTGCCATAAATAACCATAGCCGCCAAGAGTATAGCTCAGAAGCATCCATAATCCAACCTGTACAACATATCCATAACACCAAGTCTATGACTTCCGTAAAACTATCGGTACCAAGGGTAAACAATAACTTTGGGGATAGAACCCTATAAAAATGGACTCTGTACCTAATCACTTTACCAGAGGGAATACAACGAGAGCCGAACGAAAACAAATTCAAGAGAATGTTAAAAAAACACTTTTTCACATTACTACCGTAATACATACTTTGTACCTAAATAGAGATTCCCAACCAAAGATCCTACAGTCAAACCAGCCACTGGTTTTGTGGGGCAATGTATTTAGATTTAAGAAAATTGTAAAGTTCCTAGTAAATAAAATAAAGAAACAAGCGTTCTCAGATGTCAGCAACATATCGGCAGCTGCTCTGGCATTGTGAGACGATATGGTATACTTCTTTTGTTTTCCCCTTGTTAGGGAAATAAAAAAACATACTTACCACCGATTTTTCTCGAAAATCAATACCAACTGTCGAGATGAACTGGGTATGGAAAACGCCGTCAGTGTATTTATACAGGAAACTGGTCTTCCCGACGCCGGAATCCCCAACACACAGTAATTTTATGAGATAATCGTAATCCATATTGAATGAATTTTTAATGATATCGATCGTAAATGCACAGATTAAGCCAATTACTGGAAGGAATTCATAATAAAGTTTAAAAGTAAAATATAAAGTTCCGTTTACTTTCAATTAAATGTTCAATTCGATGATTTAAAATTATAGTGATAAAGATAAAAACACACCCATTCAATTTAGTTACGAAATGTCAAATTGACATTGCCACTGATAACAGCGCTGTTCGAAACATTGATAAAAATGGTTAACCTTAATATCTAAAAGGGGAAGAACGAGCACTCTTTTCAAATGTCACTGAATGTGCTCAGAAACCACAATTCAAGTGTCAAAACTTAAATAGCTCGAACAAAAACATAGCAAAGCAGCTTGAGACCCGAAATAATTTGTCAATTTCAGGTTGCATCAATTGTTTTTCCAGCATAGTGTAATTTTAAAGTTTATTTCCATTTCCATTTGTAGAATACCAATCCCTAATTAATAAATGAACAGTAAGTTTTGTTTTTGAACGCTCCTTACAGCTTTCAAATTTTATGTTTGTTTACTTTTAATTTTAATAGTTATAATAATGCGAAATTAATTGTATTTCTTACGAAAAATTACTGCAGTTATGACAGAATTAATTAAGCAAAAACCCACAAGTGTACCAGATGTTGTAAAAGTTGAAGTGGAATATTGGTGAGTAAAAGTATAAACAGCATAAACCAGCCATTTCTAAAATATTATTGGAAATCAAATTATCTTATGAATTCCTTAATTACAGCGGTGTTTGTGACTACGGAGGACATTGCTTGGCACTGGCTCAAACAATTCAAAAAAGTACTCCTAATACTACAGTGTCCTGTCAAAGAGGTCGACAAGGTTTGTGATAATTTGTGATGTAATCATACTATATAAAGGAAATGCAAAATATAAGACCAATTTTTTTTGTTCCTAATTTGAAATAAATTTATTTCTATTTCCAGGTAGTTTTGAGGTTGCCATAAATGATAAACTGGTTTACTCAAAACTCCAAACCATGGCATTGCCCGACTATACTGAAGTCTCGCAGGTAGTAAATGATGTGTCCCATGGAAGTGATCCGAGGGTGATTAAAGGAGAACAACCAATAAATTGTGTAATATCATAGCATGTAATCTGTTAATTGTATACTGTATATATTATCATACCTATATTATAGGTAAAAAACTTCAAGAAAACCTTTAAGGGTGCTCTTTCAGGGCCAGCATTTGCCTGTAATGTAACAAAAAACTATTTTTTTTTCTAACTTTTTTACAGTTGAATGCTTACAGTGAGGGAGCATCCTAACATGTAGTGGTAAACGTATCTATTTATTTTTGTGGGCAATACAAAAAAAATTAAATGTCAATTTGAAATCAATGAGGAATTCTTTAAGTTTTTTTTATCTATAAGTAATAGCTTTAGCAATCCCTGTAATTTACTAGTCTTAACTTGATAAGAAATGCATTCTTATAATTTATAATAATATATCCTATTTAACAAGGATATAAAGAGGCTTTTGTAATAATAAAAAAAAGGTTTCATACAACTTATTGTTGACTGCAAATTTTATTAGCTATTAAATAATCAAATCTTTTGCAATCAGAACAGTTCTGTTTGTGAATACACCTGATTAAACTAAATAGGATGTTAAGAGCAACACAGTGCAATGAACAAGCTTGACATTGAGTCCGAACAAGACTAAACTGATGTATGGCCAACTCAAATTGAATATACACAGGACTATATACATCTAGGTCAGTTAATAACACCATGTAGTAAGGAATAAATAGAATATTGGAGTTTGAAGTGAGTAATGAAGGTCAAAATACTCTATAGCTACCAAATGCAAAGTTTGGAATACCTGCATACTACCTGTCCTCATTCATGATTGCCAAACCTGGTCCTTGCCCCATAATAGCACATACCAACTCGTTGCCTGCCAAAAAGCTATGAATAGGATTATTTTGGGAGTATGGAAAGCGGATACATTAAAATCATCGACTGTCAGATCTAATCACATATATATATTTATAGTGTGTAAATGTAGGTATATGTATATTTGTATAAACAGTGATATATATTTTGTATTTACTTGTATTCTAGATCCTCTCTGTACCATCAGATTTCTGATTTGCACCCACTTCTAGTATCTCTGTTTGGCCTTATGGTTGACTGGTAGAGAATGCCATCGCCATTTGTACTGACTTTTGTTTTGTGCAAAAAAGATTAAATAAATAAATAATAAAAGGTCTATAACATCGTCCAGAAAGTAGGGAGATGAAAGTGGCGCCGGACAGGTCAGGTGATTAGAGGAAAGGAAACATGTTGCAAGGGAAGGACAGAAAAAGAGAGATGGGATGTAGATATTTGCCATGTGGCAAAAACACGGCACAGAGTCACACGCGACAGACATGAGTGGAAGTGGCTAGATAGTCCTTTGCCTAGTGGCAACCAGATTTGGAGCGAAAGAGCAAAAGTCAAATATTACAAGCCATCTAAATAAAATAAAAAAATCAGAATATAAGGCTAACAATAATAACAATTATCAAATCTCCTTTTCTATTCTGTGATATCTATAATACAAATTTCTAAAATTTTATTTAAAATCAGTTTTAAATAAATAATATGCGGTCGAAGTTGCAGACACTTTCTAGTACTATATAAATTCACTCTACACTTACAAGTTTAATATTATATGTATATATATTATTGCCAGGTGAAATATAGTAGCACTGGTACGTAATTTTAGTTGAATTTCAAAGCAAGTAAACAAAAATAATATAGCTCTTTCATTTTAACGGCAGACCAAGATGCCAGGACCTCACACCTTGGGGACCTTCAGGTGACCAAAATATAACTACAAATTAAGCAAATATTCTGAACTTCGTTCTCTCAAAGTGATAAATAAAAACCTACTTTTTTTTATGTCATAGGGGGCAAACGAGCAAACGAATCGCCTGATGGAAAGCGATTACCGTCGCCCATAGACACCTGCAACACCAGAGGAGTCACAAGTGCGTTGCCGGCCTTTCAGGTGGGAATACGCTCTTTTCTTGAAGGTTTGAAGGTCGTATCGGAAATACTTGGGAACCTTTAGATGACCAAAATGTAACTACAACAAATTAAGCTAATAGTTGATAGGTATTTACTTTGTTCTCTCAAAGTATTAAATGAAAGAAAATAGATGATAAACGTACTTGGGAACCTTTAGGAGGTGACCATAATGTTACTACAAATTAAGCTACTACAATTACAGCATTTCCATGTTTCCATACATGATGATGCACTTAAAAAAATATGAACACAGTACCTTTTGATAATGAAATTTACATTAATATACAGTCGCACAATCTGTAAAAAGAAAAATAATACATAATTGGATCTTATTGAAACATTGTCTATTTTTTTCACTACAAAGTGTGTGATTGTTTATTGTATTTGTTTCTTATTGTAACTACTCATTACAAAACAAGTATCTCATCACAGCCAGTCGCATTCCGCAAACAACAAAAAATAATTATATTATTATTATTACTATATAGTCGTGGTTTCATAAAATGTAATTCAAACCGCTACAAGTGCGTTACAACTTTTTTTTTCTATGGTGTCAGTGACACGGTGAGTTGCCCCTTTGACCGCCAAATACGGCAAATCACGTCATCGGGAATTCGTGCCACTGACGCCAACGACGCCTATTGACGTCAAAAATGTCAATGGTCAAAAACATGCTAATTCAAACCACTATCTGTGTTTTTCAATCTCTGTTGATTTTGGAGCACTTTTTTTTGGTTTGGCGTCAGTAGCACGGTGAATTGCTTTGCCGCTTGGCGCTCAAAGGGTTAACCGCTTAGCGTTCATGAAGTTATAGTAGTAATCCTTTTTTAAGGCCGAATTCACTTTGCTTTGCTCTAACAAACAATGGGACCCAATGGGTATCGTGTGCATTATGATCTGCGGCCACTAACTGCACCTGTCACCTTTCCTTTCAAAGTAGCAGTTTGTATGCAAAGCGATTGAATTATTTTGAATTCGAAAGTGAATTCGACGATATTATGCGGTATTCATGTCTTTGGCGTGTACTGAATAAAGCCTTAGTTGAATGAAAAAGATCTAAATTACAATAGTTAAACGCAATAGAAGATACTACGTCATAGCCAGAAATAATCAACAGTTTATACTTCAATGCAACAGATGCAAATGCATTTTCGACTATCTCTGAAGAAATGAGTTTAGGCTTATTTTAATTCAGTAGCCTGACCAGTAGGTAGTTTTCCCAGTTACTTTGACCTACCGTATGGTCATGATTACAACAATATTCAAATTTACTGAAATTAACAGGTCAACTAGGTTAGGTGTTCAAGTTCAATATTTTGGATGCCAATAATCTACAATTTCTAGTACTATAACATACAAATTTTATAGTAAAGTCCACACTACACATCTGTTTTATGTAAGTATGTAAGTTTAGTTATGATAAATAGATAGAACATTTATCGTGCGGTACATGAAGTAGATAAACAAGGCAAAAGTATGCAAACTTTACTTACAAATAGTACTACCAATTTACACAAACAGCAAAGTCATATATTTCACCTGCTTATATTATCATCTTTCACTATCGGTTTGATTGCCGAATTTGTTTTCAGTGTACAATCACCAGAGCCGTCAGTTGCACCAACATACGTTAAATATATGCCAAAACGTAGCTTCCCGCTGAACTGCTCGGATATCGTTCTAAGAGGCTCCACAGTCTTCTCGCCGGTAGACTGGTCTATGCACACCATTTGACAACGGTTACATTGCCCTTCCACCTGGAAAGTCAAATTGCAAATTTAATTACATAATTTTTCCTCTATTTAAATTGCATTATTATTATTTTTTTAGGGTTCCGTACCCAAAGGGTAAAAACGGGACCCTATTACTGAGACTTCGCCGTCCGTCCGTCCGTCCGTCTGTCACCAGGCTGTATCTCAACAACGGTGATAGCTAGACAGTTGAAATTTTCACAGATGATGTATTTCTATTGCCGCTATAACAACAAATACTAAAAATAAAATAAAATAAAATAAATATTTAAGGGGGGCTCCCATACAACAAACTTGTTATAGATTATATATATGTATAGGTACGGAACCCTTCATGCGCGAGTCGGGCTCGCACTTGCCCAATTTTTTATTAATTTATTTTCCAAAATAAGGTGTACATAAGTGCATGCAATTGTAATTAACCCGCCAAACTGCTAAGAAAGTTTGTTAGCGAGATCGCGCTCATCTACATTATTTTCAGTTATATGCACCTAACACTACATATTTACCTTATAATTATATTAACAGGTTAACCTTAAACTACAGCCACGGAAGCAAGAATACATTTGGAAAATCTGCCCTAGGGCAGTTTTTCCAAAAATATCCTTTTTAGCAACACGCTCTGCAATAACTTTTTAAATTGAAAATGGCGGCTACCCAGGCTATTCCAGGTTGCACTGGTGGGCAGCAGTAACGGAGATACCACCACTTTGCGCGACAGCGGCAGCGGTGGGCGGTACGTGTGTCTCGCTCGCTCGTATGGCCACCGTGCTCGGATCTCGCTCAACCGCTCTCCGCGCCGCTGGTCGCGCAAAGTCATGGCAAGGGCTCACAATTTAGATAACAATGCCATTCAAAACTCTCAAGTGGGTTCCGACATTTAAGACTCTTCACGTAGGTATGTATCAGAGTCCCTTTGAAAAAAACCCGAACCTAGAGTATGGAAAATCTGGTTATACAGCTCATATAAGACGGTAAAACTAAACGTGCATATTATTGCTGCTTACGTCGTATCGCTCAATCTAACTTATACTTCCCAAAATAGAAAAATATGAGTAATATCTATTGTTGATTATATTGAAGCGAATAATGTTTCGGGCGGCGTTCGAACCCGCATTTACGGCTTTCCGAGTCAACACGGACTTTAACCTTTTAGACCACCGAATCCATGCAGCATTTAAGCTAGCAGACATTACTAGTTTACCTACATTGCATGACGAGGATGTACGAGACTCTTTGGAACCTATAACAACCAAGAAGACAAGATTCTTACCTTAAATTCTTGTTTTCCTATAAACACCCGTTTCCACTCTCTCTCAACCAGTTCCTCGTCCATATCTATAATTAGATTTCCTCTAAAGCGATCAGTCAGATGATCTACATCATCAGTAAAAGACGGATCTTCGATTTTGTCCTTAAGCCATCTCACAGTAGCCTTATTTATCAAAAGAAATTGTGCTTGGTTGCTTAGCGATAGTAGATTTGTTTCGTTTTGTCCTTTTTTCTTGATCACTCTATCGTTTGACTGTCTTATTAGTCTTAAATAAGAGATTTCTAGAGCTTCGGATATCCAGTCGGCTACTTCGTCACCACAGTCTAGGCCTTGAACCATGTCTGTGCAGACTTTTGAGTTGCATAACATGGTTTTTTTTAATTTGCTCTCTGATGTTGGGTATAGGGGTATTGAAATAGGGTCCTTCCCTGAAACATATATTAAAACAAGCATAATACTAAAATAAAGGGCCAATAAATTATAAAAAATATTAAAATAAGAAAGTCGACTTCCACGACCAGCTCCTCTAGCGCAATTTTCACGCGACTCTTGTCGCGCGACACAGTATTGCCCGTTACTGTCTTACAGTATTACATAGAATGAGATAGAGAATATTTTTCGCGTGAGAAAGAATCGCGTGTGTATTGTACTGGAAGTGCTGTTGTATGACGCGCCATCACAGTGAAGTCTCTGTCCCAAACATTTAAGTCCTTTATTCCTTGCTTGACACACTAGCGCTATGTATTTAGAAGCTTTAGTCCTATAGATGGCGATAGTCCGTTAAGAAATTTAAGCGTTTTATAATGCCGAGTCCACATGCTTGGCAAACAACGACAAACCTACAGGACGCAGTTATACGTTAGAGTGAGACGGAACTACGTCGTGCTCACTCTAACATATAACTGCGTCCTGTAGGTTTGCCGTTGTTTGCCAAGCATGTGGAGCCGGCATGAAATGTATAGGGAACGTGCACGATCTACAGATGGCAGCACTATCAACGTCTGTCATCTTAAAAGATTCGGTTTGGTGGCACTAGGTGGCAGCATCTTGTGCACGGTCCCTTTCACGAATTATATTCAGCAAAAAGCGGAAACGTAGTACCTAAACTTCATTGGCAGACTTCTCTTTCGGTATGCACGTTCCCTATAGGACAGAGAACTCGCTGTAGTAGCGTCATTATGCAACATGTCGGTGGTATATTACTTTGTATAGGTCTATGGTGCATGCAAAAGTAAGAATAGTAAATAAGAATTGATGATCTGTTAAAATTACCTTTAAAATTCAAAGTCAATACATTCTTCTTCAAGTCAATAAACGGTTTTATCAGGCACATCATCAAGTTCTGTTTCTGTGTTAAACAAACTCCGTTATCTTTGACTACCATCCATTCTCTATCATATTCGAAACCTTTTGGTCCTAATTTCCAGTTCCCTCTAGCTTTAAACGCCCCACAAGATTTTACGGGGAAGATATTCATGTCTATTAATTTTATTTTAGATTCTGGTGCCGAGTCTGTCTTGTCATTGGTTTCTAATATGGTGTTTGGAATTTCCAATGTATCTTTGTCATACACTGTATTTATACAAGTAAGCATGTTATTATTTTTGACGCTGATGAACCGCTGAGGTATCCTATATGTAGTCTTGACATAGCACCGACAGATCATAAGAATAAATGTGTCCACATCTTTATACGTGTTATAATATGCGAAAGAGACTCTAATGGCGCCAGTTGGCTTGCCTTGGAGTAAGTCTATCTGGTCTCCGCATTTGTGTCCAGCTTTGAACATGTCTTTCATGTCTTTGTTGGACGCGTTGAGATGTCGCTGGCATGATCCGGAATTGCAGAGGCATCCGGTTCTCACGTTTATGTTGAAGAGATCGGCCATATGTTGAAACTGGAATGGATATTAATTGAAACATATTATATTTGTGTCCCTCTTCGGCCTCTTCCGAGAAAGTAAATACGTGCAGCAATTTTACAATCCTCTGTTTCAAAACCCCTCGGTTTACTCTACAATTTCTTAGCCATGGATAGGAATCGATGGCTAAGAAATTGTAGTGTAAACGTGTGTGTGTAAACGTAAAAGGTTTTGAAACAGAGGTGAGTCGAAACGACGTCAATTTTTCGGATCTACATCCGTTAGCGAAGCAAGGAGCCTGCGGGCAGTAGGGCGCATCAAAAAATTGCAGCTAACATACAGTTACCGAGAAATTGAAGTTGTTACAACTCGCCTCTCTTTTGAAACTCCTCGGTCTCCCCTAACGGATACTCATAGTTAGGTATTATTTTATCATAATTATATCAGCCAAAAACATCGCTACTGTGCAAATGCCTTCCTCAAGGACCTCCACTACGGCCGGTTGCGAGTCATCATCCAATAATTTCCTACGATATTGATGACTGACGATGGATAACTTTTAACTGTACTCTCAGTGTTTAGTAAAATCTGATATAAAAATAACTGCGGGTCGTGCAGTGGCCGGTAAGTACACGTGGACGTGGCTTTTCTGTCAGAGATATTTTAACCCCACTTTTACTATGGTGAAAATACTGGGGGTAGTTAATTCAGCGACAGAGCTATGACGCAAATACTGAGTGCCAATATACCCAGGGTCAAAAGTAAAACTTATCTAGAGATAAATTAAAACTTAGCACTATAAATAAAAGAACACGCAATGAAAGGTAACTTGCGTTATCATGATATTGCCCAGCAGTTTTGAATTTATGGTTTTCGGTATACATACAAATATGTTTACCTCAGCATATCCAATGTATGATCCATCTTCTCTCACCAGATTGAATGTAACATACGCTCCCTGTTTCTTGATATCGGTAAAAGCGCTGTCCATGTAAAAAACAACAGCTGATGCCCCGTTGGGGTGTTTGAGATTCTTTAGCTGTTCATACAGATCTTTGGCCAAAAAATATGTGTGGTGAGATATAGACTCCATGATATCGTCATTTATTGTTTTTGGTATTATTCTGTGCATTGTATCAAAACAATGCTTCAGTGCAATAATAGATAGGAAGTTCACTGTACCATCTTCAAACCTGTAATTTAAAAAAAATTGTACATTACTGTAGACGCCGGGTAAGGGCTCACCGCATGAGTAGATATAGACGGATAGTGATACGAAGACGGCAAGCCTTTTTCACGGCTAAGGCATGTTATAGTGCTTTTCTCAAACATATGCAATGAAATAAAAAAATACACCACTCAAAACAAAAATTCATTGGTTCATGAACACCAATGCCAATGTAAAAATATATACTAGGCCTTAAATTATCTATGAAATTCCTTTACAGTTCTCTCGAGTTGTTCCGCCCGAAACGTGATACTTCGAAGCCGGTTATAACGCACGTAATGACGACATTTCATTGCGTGTTTGAGAAAAATATATATATGGGAAACGAAAAGACAAGTTTTACGCGGACGAAGTCGCAGGCACCTTTAATACTAGTCAAATGTTCATGCTTATCAACCATCAGCCCAAATACTTGTCCTTGCAGGTCTTGTGAGTGTTAAAGTTTATATTTTTTCTGTCCAGCAGGGAATTGTTTAAGTAATGTATCTAGACACGCGGCAGCGTGTCCAGCCAAGTTCACCGCAGGAACTGGCGAGCAGCAGCCGTGTGTTATATCCCATCAAAAACATAAATGTTAAATTAGAGCCAAGTTCTCGCATGCAACGTTGTCGACTTCGCCGACAAAAGAATTGAGATCTATATGGGCGCCAAGTTCTTTGCCCTAAATTTTTTAAATACATGGACATGCGACATACTCAATGCATTTATTTTACTTGGGGTGTAATTCAATATCAAGACTGGACTTGGCTAGTTTTTACATATAAATTTATATTATATTTGTCTAATCATTAATCTATTTTCGTAAAGGTATGTACGCAAGTTAGTGTACGTCCCTGTTACTTATACTGTTAGCTTGATAATAATACTATGTTACTTTGATAAAATTAAGTCAGTTTGTGAAAACTAGCCAAGTCAAATCTTGATATTGAATTACACCCCAAGTAAAATAAATGCATTGAGTATGTCGCATGTCCATGTATTTAAAAAATTTAGGGCAAAGAACTTGGCGCCCATATAGATCTCAATTCTTTTGTCGGCGAAGTCGACAACGTTGCATGCGAGAACTTGGCTCTAATTTAACATTTATGTTTTTGATGGGATCTCATTACTTTTTGTACAGAAATTATTATGATGTGTGAATTATTTAATAATTAATTGTTAATTACTTGTGTGTGTGCTATTCTAGTACATCTTTTAAACAAACAAAGAATTTTCCAAATCGGTTAGTACGTGTTGGATTCTTGTGTGTGTGTGTGTGTGTGTGTAAGAGAGAGAGAGAGCAAGAGTGTGAGCTATGCTAATACATCTTTAAAACAAAGAAAGAATTTTCCAAATCGGTTAATAAATGACGGAGTTCTGAGGCAAGAAGCATAAATAATAATAATAATTAAAAAAGTAAAAAAATCACTGTTTTCGATTTTTTTATGTGTACACACACAATTACCAAGCTGAATGCCAAATTTCACCTTTCTAGGTCACCTGGAAGTGGGTTAGGTTTTTGATTACTAGTCAGTCAGTCAGTCAGTCAGTCAGTCAGTGATAAAAATACCGTTTTTTGGACTTTAATATCTCAATACCTATTTCACCTATATTTATGAAATTTGGGGTTCTAGTTGTTCTAAAGGATCCTAATACATGAGCCAAATTTCATGTTTTTATGTTAAATAGATTTGGAGTTATTGAGGGGTCAAAAGTGGCTCCAAACGGTTCGTGTAATATAACACACGGCTGCTGCTCGCCAGTTCTTGGGGTGAACTTGGCTGGACACGCTGCCGCGTGTCTAGATTACACGAACCGTTTGGAGCCACTTTTGACCCCCCAATAACTCCAAATCTATTTAACATAAAAAAATGAAATTTGGCTTATGTATTAAGATCCTTTAGAACAAGTAGAACCCCAAATTTCATTAATATAGGTTAAATAGTTATTGAGATATTAAAGTCCAAAAAACGGTATTTTTATCACTGACTGACTGACTGACTGACTGACTGACTGACTGACTAGTAATCAAAAACCTAACCCACTTCCAGGTGACCTAGAAAGGTGAAATTTGGCATCCAGCTTAGTAATTGTGTGTGTATACATATAAAAATCTAAAACAGTGATTTTTTTATGTTTTTTATTATTATTATTATTATTGATGGTTGTTGCCTCAGAACTCTGTCATTTATAAACCGATTTCGAAAATTCTTTTTTTGTTTGAAAGATATACTAGAATAGCATATACTTACACTCACACGCACACACTTACACATACATGCACATAAAAATCCAATACGTACTAACCGTTTTGGAAAATTCTTTGTTTGTTCAAAACTTTCAAAAGATGTACTAGAATAGCACACAGAACTAATTAACAAATAATAATTAAGTAATTTACACATCATAATAAATTCTGTACAAAAAGTAATGATATCCCATCAAAAACATAAATGTAAAATGAGAGCCAAGTTCAATATCGCGTGCACTTCGCCGACAAAAGAATTGAGATCTGCAAGGGTGCCAAGTTCTTTGCTCTAAAATTTTTAGATACAAGGACATGCGACATACTCAATGCATTTATTTTACTTGGGGTGTAATTCAATATCAAGACGTGACTTGGCTAGTTTTAAAATATAAATTTATATTATAAATCAAAATCAATCAAATCATTAACCTATTTTCGTAAAGGTAAGTACGCAAGTTAGTGTACGTCTTGTTACTTATACTGTTAGCTTGATAATGAACTATGACTATGAATATGTTACTTTTATAAAATTTAGTTAGTTTATGAAAACTAGCCAAGTCAAATCTTGATATTGAATTACTCCCCAAGTAAAATAAATGCATTGAGTATGTCGCATGTCTTTGTATCTAAAAATTTTAGAGCAAAGAACTTGGCACCCTTGCAGATCTCAATTCTTTTGTCGGCGAAGTGCACGCGATATTGAACTTGGCTCTCATTTTACATTTATGTTTTTGATGGGATACAGAATATCAAAACAATACTATTTGTTCTATGACATAAATATCATGCATGCAATACCTTTCATGGAGGACAGTCCTTTTCATATGGAAATCTTCAGTACTCAAGACAATATCCACTGTTCCACCACCAAAGTACCGTTTATCGTTTAAGACATTTGCGCTACTATTTTTAATTAATAGGGCTCCTATCCCTGTTGGGTAGCCAAATATTTTGTAAAATGAAAGGCATACGTAATCTGGTTTTGTCTTGGATAAGTCTAATTTATTACTTGGAACATATGCCGCTGCATCAAGTAGTATAAACCAGTTGCTGTTCTCTTTGCACAGTTGTTCTTGTAAATATCCATTGAGGCACCCATCTTTTATAGCATCAACACGATCAATTGGATATTTGTAGCCATTAAAATTACTCTGTGCTGGGTACGCCAAGAGTGTATTGCCCAGCTTTTCATGATCTTCTCTCTTGGGTGTAGATTTTGAGGATGCATTCAAAGCATTCAAAAAGGTTTCATGTGAAATATGAATTACATCAGCATTTTTATACTTCGCAACTTCTCTCAGCCCAAGAACTGATGTATGATTCTCTTGAAGGTATGCAAATGTACCGCAATCATTTTTATCATTACTATTGAATTGGAATGATTCTACTGTCAGTTTGAGGGATTGTGTTGTTCCCGATGTGAATACTAAAGTGTATTCCGATGGATCTGTATTGAAATGTTTCAGCACCATGCATCTTATTTGTTCAATGCAGTCTGTGGTATATTTGTCTGTATGCGTGTTCATATACACATTTTTGGATAAATCATTATTCACATGCCGTAGAAGACTCTCAGGGAACATTGCAGCACCAGCATTCTCTAGGTAGCATCTGCCTGAAATTAGGAAAGAAACTTGAAAATATCTTATAATAATGTCTTCATTGGCCTCATGTTGGTTGGCAGACAATATTTGTTAATATTATTTACACAGGTGGAATTAAATAATAGTTGTTTCACTTTAATTTGATGACACATGTTACATACATGAATTCTGTGTTGGATGTTAGCTATATCTAGGGCTGCCATACGTCCAGGTTGCCCCGAATTTGTCCCAGTTTGGAGGCCATCTGGGGGCCGTCCGGGGAGGTTTTCAAAGTGTCCATAAAGTTTATGTGAATGAAAAATAAGGCAATTGTTTTTTAATAATTTATATTCGGATACAGAGATCAGAAAAATTAGTCTTACACCAAATTTCTGGATCAGAAAAAATCGTTTTACACGAAATGTCCGCGTTTTTCTAAGTCTTTGTCCGGGTTCGGCCGATATAGAGATGGCAGCCCTAGCTATATCAAATATGCCCAAGAATGCATATGCACCTCATGTAAGGAAAAGTAAGTCCCTAAAGGTATTTAAAAATTGCCGTAAAGATTATGAAACCAAGGAATAATTTTTAAGCCTATTCTTTTCTTTACCTAATATGTACCTACAGCACCTTCATTTCTTCCTTTTATAAAACTTGTATAGCATAGTACTCAAAATATCATAAACTCACAACTCACAAGGACCAATTACCTATGTAAAAATATTTATTTTAGAACAGTGAAAGGAATATTTACAAGTTCTGTTTCGCAACACAGGCTTCGTCAGGTGAGTTACAACAATATTACCATACAATTCTATTAATTAGTTAATTACATTATTATTACATAATATTTTGTAAATATACTCTAATATACTTTTTTTACGGCCCAAGACTGTCTAAGTAATACATTAGTAAATTGAAATAAATACTATTTTGTTTACATACAAAAATCAATACTTACAACTTTATTATAATATTACCTTTTAATCGTGTAAACTCTGCACATATCTTTTGGATTTGGTCGTAACCAAACACTTTACTTAACGTTGTCATCTCGGCAGTATCTCTGCATTGATTAAATGATTCTGAAACAAAATAAGATCACTAAGCGTCGCACTTTCATTTCACTTCACTGTAGCACGTTGATATGAACTTAAAACACGAAACATACTGGTGGCGGCGGCAGCGACTTTGTAACTGATGAAACCATTACTGATAATTGCTTGTTATTCTGCATCTTTAACCTTGTATTGGCAGTAGTAAACCAAGTGAATCATGAGTGAATCCAACAACACAAAATTAAATTATCTATTAAGATGACATATGATCACGTTTAAGTAGGTCTGTGATAAGATAGCATAACTTTTACTTAAATGTTTACCACTTTCGACTCAAACGCTTCTATTACAATAATTATAAGGGGCATTTTATAACGCGTACTATTTGACAGATATGAACGTACCACAGCAACAACCGAACACTAGCGGGTATTCCCTTGAAATAAAAAAAGTTAGAGGTCGCATAGATTTGAACGTTGTTTTCCATTGATAGTTGATTACTTGTTGGTTGTTCTGCTACCACATAAGTGAATAAATTATACTGTACTGTTACAATAGCACTTGACTTATGGGAGGTAAATATGGGTGCTTAGAAGAGATAATCGATATCTATTTCTATTTATACCTACATTTAATTGTACTTAATAAAATAAACTTTGGGCATTCTTAAGCATGAAAATTAGAGTAAAAACGGAAAAAAACAAATTGGGCTAAGTACCTATTTTGATTAATGTGCGGTTGTTACCGATAAATCCAATATAAATAATTATTCCACTTGTGATTTTTTTTCTTAGCCTACGGGTGTGTCCCTTGCTTGGCAAAGGCTCTCCTCTTCCTGCGCTGCTCATCTATAATAATTATAATTGGCTCTGTATCTCCTTTTTGGTCTGCCTCTGCTCAGGTATTAGCCTTATGCGGTGTGATCTACAATTTCGTGTCTTGGTGCAAGGTTTCAGTCTTCGGTGTTTCTTATTTGATCTGCTGCATTGCATCGTTGGTACCTACTCTGGTTCTGGTAAATTTTGAGCTCGGTGTTTTGAGTTTCAGTCAATGACTGGACTTGCGCTTGATATAATTATGGACTACCTACTAGACTAGTTTCTTTCTTCCATGACTCGATAGGTTAAGATGGGAAGAATATGTCTAAGTATGCGGGATTCTTACAAACACGTAGGATACTTTACCTACCTAAATCCCATGGCATATATGCCTAATAACTGCCTTATTTTACGTCTATTGTACCTTTATTGTACCTAGTTATGTGGGTATCATTTCTGCTCGACGTACCTATATTTACCGGTAGTAATGTAACGACATAGGTAATAATTTAGGTAGGTTCGCATAGTTGTAATTGTCATGGCTAATGAACACGATGCGATTGTCGATAGTTAGACCTATGGGTTTGTAGTGAACACTATTGTCAGTAATGAGGCTTCTTCATTTTGACCTACTTAATTTATCATAAAAGCTAACTTCGATACACTTTCCTAGGTTTCATAAAATATAGGTAGGTACGTGTCAGTTGCGACTTATGGTCTGTGGTGGCGACCTAATAAGGAGGTAGCCAAATTTTACGAAGAGAAGCATTTTTTACAGCCTGATAAAGTTATAATATCGGTAGAAACATAGGTAACCATTAAACTAATCGTTAAAGTGTCACTAAATTACCCTGAACAGGACTTCAAAGCCCAATGACCCAAGTTAATTGTGTCTAACAATATTTAGGAAAATGTAAAGAACTTCCACAGCAAACTATCGCATGTTCTTTAAATTCATCGACCTCTGATGACATCATTAAATTCTGTCGTTCGTCTATCTTGAATAAAATTAGATATAAATTATTATTATTAGGTACAAAACAAAAAGTAAAAGTTATGTCCCATGTACAGTCCAACCAAAAAGATTAGAAATTAAAAATTGGCAATACTGTAGAGTCCTCCCTTTCTTTCTAATCAATATAAGAAAACGGGGACGACACTACAGTATTGCCACTTTTTAATTTCACTCTTTTTGGTCGCAATGTACCTAAATACTCACAATCTTTTCTATACGGGTTTCATCCAGTCTGTATCATATATCGTTACTGCCTAAGTTTGGTTTTTGAACTTATTAACTATTAGGTACTTATCAATTTCAATATGAATTCAACAAGCCATGCCTGGAAGTTTTCACAAGGCACAAAACTGACATCTTGATAAAATTTCTAAAGAGATGCACTTGGCAACAAAATTATGCATGAATCGGGATGCATTTAAATAGCGTACATAACGGTACTAATTTATGATTTAGCTGCAGCGCACACATCCGGAGTACCTTCGGAGCATCGCCTTACTAAATTGCGTTACGCCAATTTAATTATTGCTTTTATGGAGGGCTTTTAGTAGCTTTTAGCAGCAAGCGGTGGCGTGATCGACTCTCCTTAAGTGAATTGACGTCCACGATGGCCCCGTGATACAAAAGGGAGTATTTTAAAAGGCATACTCTGCCAGTTATGATCTATTGTGATGGAGAGCACTGCAAAGGACATCCTCTACTACGTAACACTGTTTGCTTTGGCTATTATTGGTGTTACGATTTGTGTTCAAATATCGATGTTGTACTCGTAAGTATCATCCCAAATCGGCTCAAATATCCTAATATCCACTGATGGTCACTACCAAAAAATTGTATTTCCCTTGAATGAGAACAAGATCTTCAGTTTATATTCTTCAGTCTCCAGCTACTAGTTATATAAGTAGTCCACTTTATAGAGCTATAAGATATAATATATCTTTATAAGATGGACCACCTTTGTAAAGTTACTCTGTGCACATGTAAGGCAATTTGGCTCAAATTACTTTGATGCCTCTTTGCTGGCTATCCGAAAATTACATTGACATCTCGCCCATACTCTGGTGGTAAGGTAGCTTGTATTAGGTCAGCACCTCCGTGGTCAGCACCGCGAAATCAATGGTGACCGCGAAGAGTTGCACCTTGAGGAACTATAATGGATCCACCGATCCCTAAGTAGGTACAGTAGAGTCTGAAGAATCTCACTAGTCTGGTCCAATAATTCGGCACTCTAACCTAGTTTTTTTAATAGTGCCGTATTAAATTATTGTATTAAGCGGTTTAAACCGCTTAATACAATAATTAAATATGTCTCACGAAAGTTTTAATAAAATTAGTGCCGTATTAATGAGACTCTCTTAGAAAATATTCATGGAAGCTATTTTCGACACGCTACAAATTCTAAAAACTGTAGTTTCCGCTTTTCATTCATTGGAGCTAGCGCTAAGTTTCTTCTATCGGTTTTAGCAAACGATACTAAAACCCCTTTTAGTTGGAACACTCACTTGTCAATTACTTCAGGATGAACCGCTTCAAAGTAGGTACATTGCTTGGTCGGACCACTGTTGACTCTCATTGCAGAATTACACACATTAAGTACCTACTAGTCAGGGTTAAATCACTTACGACTGATTCGTTGTATCCACACAAATTACGCACGTAATGATAGGTACACCAGATTACAACAAAATTGCAACACCGACAAAAATAAACCAACTTTTACCTCTGATTAGTGCACTACGGATCCTCACTCGGTAGGCAAATGATTTGCTAGTGTCCACCTCGCTATACTTATATCATTTCAGTTATCAACGGTGGTATCCAGCTATTGTGTAAAACAGCTGCTAGCCTAATGAATGGACAATACCTTAGTATAGTACGCAATCTACGCGTGCCGAGATGGATCGATTGCACAATAATCATAATGATTATTGATTACTCATCGGAGAGGTTTTAACAATTGCACGTGTTTTTTTAATTAATAAAATCATACTGTGGCGTTTGTAAACAATTAAAAGAAACACTCATTTATAAAATACGTAGGAACCTATATTTCTAGCTTTTCCGTGGTCTATTCATTGGATCGTATTGAGGGTTCTGCTTGCTTCTAGGCAAAAGCACTTTTTGAAATGAAGACTTTACCACATTCTGTCGTTTAGAAATGTCGGAGTTCTGAGGTAACAACATAAAAATAGGTACCCGTTGACGTGAGAACCTCCTCTTTCTTGAGGTTGGTTGAAAACAGCGAGTATTTACAAATTTGATTTTGTCGAGCACTGTTAGGACTAGTATGACAGACATGATGTAATTATACCTACCTGCTGCCTGTCCGGCTTGTTAATAATATTGAAGTTTCGGTTTCGGCCAGTTTCGGCCTAAAAAACTTACAAATTCGTACTGTCGGGTCGCGTTCGGCTAACGTCGGGTGCGTTCGGCAGTCGGCACGGCTGGCCGGCGCCGAGACTCCGCCGGCCGCTGAATCACTTTGCTCAGTGAGGTGACCTTTGTGTTTGTTCCCCGAATAATGTTAAGTAACTGACCGAGCAAAATTGTATTTGCTCAAAGCATTTCCATTTCAGCGTGGCCCTGAATTCTTTCGTGTGCCCAGATGTTTGGATGTCCATGCGCTTTACCGGCTGTTGCCTTGTCTTAATCGCATTTCTCAACCGATTCTCATGACCTTGGGATCTTATCTAGGGTGAGACGGTACTTCACGCCGAGACAGCTGCTTCAATTATTTAATTAGTCCAATCATGCATGGAGTACTGCTGCCATCTTTGGAATGGGTCCGCCAAATACCAACTGGCCGCCTTAGATTCAATTGACAAACGTGCGAAGAAGCTCATTGGCGACCCTGCCTTTGTTCAGAAAAAGCTGCAAAACCTCGTAAACCGCAGGAAAGTCGCCTGTTTATCGGTTTTCTACTGGATACACTTTGGTGAGCACTAGCGCGCACTAGGACTGCATGAATTAATTCCACCGTCTCAATACTCGGCGCGGACTTGGATTCCACACTTATGTTGTCGATATACTACTGATTCGTACGAAACGCTTTGCTTCTACTTTCCTTATGAGGACTGCTAAGGAATGGAACTCTTTTCCTGCGCACCTGTTCCCTGAAAAATATAACTTGGATCTCTTCAAGTCGAGAGTGAATAGGCATCTTCTTGCCAAGCATGCTCCATCTTAGGCCTTATTGTTACTTAACATCAGGTGCAATCGAGGTGGAATGCATGGCTATTTTGAAATATAAAAAAAAATGAAATTTTGTGAGTATGTTCGATAAGTATTTAAGTATTCTTTCGTCGATTCAGTTTTTCGAAATTTTCAAAATAGCGGAGATTTGCGGTTAATTTTTCCATTTAAGTACTTTAAATTTACTTAATTAAGTTTTTGCCATGAATTTTTATCAACATAGTGATTTTAACGCAATGATCACATTGGACGTTATTTATCGATTTTTAACTAATTAATATTTTTTTTAACAAACATGATAGGCAATATTGCCATAATGTTATAAGAAGAGTTTAAGGTAATTTAATTGTTTTTTTTTAATTATGGTCGTATATTCATTTGCGTCGTTGTTATACAAACTATTTATAGTCGCATCGTAACATGTTGCGTTATTTTAGGTCGTAGTTTAAGATGCGTCGTTATCAAAAAGTTTGAAGGTAAGAAAAAGCATGTTATTGTCAAAAAAATCTAACGTTTTATTAATATGTAATAACTAAATGCCTTACCTGTATTTACAACCATTTTAAACCATTAAATTTATCGTATTTTTATTTTTATTACCTATATGAACTGTACGAACTTTACCTACTAATAAAATCTACTTATTTAGTAGATGTGAACATATTTATCATATTGTATTAATTTCTATGATGCCGTTATATAATATGCTTGTAACAGTAAAAACAGAAAAAGATAAGAAGGAAGGGCCTGCTCTCGACAGATGTCCACCAAAACTTTTAAACCTAGTTAAATCTTTCCACGCACGGTGCTTTTGGTTCATGACAGCCGGACTTCTGCTTTGATCGACATGCGGAGGAGACTGCGGCCGAGTATTGCCACCGATACTTTCCAACATCTTTTTCCCAGCTTCTGAAGGTTTCATTTGGGAACTTTAGTTTACGGGATATACTTTACACACAAGAGCAGAAGGGAAACTTTTTGATTTTTCCCTGTTGAGGTCTCGTCGTAAACATATACATAGATTCCCTGTTATTTGCCGATGATGCCGCATTCATTGCCAAAAAAATCCCAAGAGTTACAGATTCTTTTAGATAAGTTCGCACACCCTTGTTCTCTCTTTTCCATGTCCATTAATGCTAGGAAGACAGTTGTTCTGGCGCAAGGTTTTTACCAGAAACCAACTATTTTGTTGGATAGTGTCGTTTCCCTTGATGTTGTTGATCAGTTCCCTTGTCCTAGGACTTGTCAAGCAATCTGTCGCTGAATGTGGATATCGGGAGCCGGCTTGGTAAAGCGGTTACAATGTTTGGGAAGCTCAGTGCAGGAGTCTAGACTTAGCTAGCTTGTGTATCAAAGTTGTGTTCTGAGTATAGTTTTGTGTGGAACTGAAACCAGTACGTCGTATGCCAAGCAAGAAATAAGGCTGCATATTTTCCACTTGCGGTGCCTTCGTAGCAGTCTAAACATCACTTGCCGAGACAAGGTCACGAATGAGTGTTGTAAGTCGCGCAGTTTCCCAGCGTTACTGCAATGCTTAAGCAGCTTAGATTGTGGTGGCTGGGGGAGCATGTGCACCGTATTGAGGCCACTCGCTTATTGTGTATATGCATCCATATATGTACCCTGAAATGTGGGGAGGCCCATGTTGCGTTTCAAGGACTGTACTAAGCGAGAAATGCCATTATTTGGTACCAGCAGACTGGGAAACTCTAGCCGACGAGCATAGAAAGTGGAGAAAGTCTTTAGCCGAAGACTGTAAGACTGACGATCAAAGCTGGTTTCAGGTTTTAGCCGCAAAACGCGAGAGGAGACACCATAATGAGAGAAGGGTTGCTTCACCAGCTCGATCATCTAACGACCCTTTATTGAAATGTCAATCTTCATCACTGTCACTCCCGCATCGGACTTTATAGTCATTCTTAATCTTAACACTGCCACAAAAACGCTGCATAGTAAAATAATCATCTAATACAAATTTTAAGGCCTATGATGAAAACAGTTTATGACTTATATAATTATTAGGTCTCAAAATACTCGTTTGTTTCGTAAAACCAAGCTCAGCTCAATGCTCATGTTTTAAGGCTTATCATTAAGTAACAGTTGCATATACTACTATCAAAATCTTTAATACTCTTATCTATTCATTTATTAAGTTTTGTAATACAAGTACGGGTATTTCTTAAACAAAATGTATACTAGTGCTTAGTATGAACAAGTTGTTACTTACTAGCTTCAGTTTATAACGTTTATTTTTTTTGTGGAGTACATATTTTATGGAAAATATTATGTAAGTGATGATACCTTATCATGCCGATAAAAAGTTAATATGTATTATAGGTCGATTCACTAAAGCTGGCGCGAATGGATTGAATGAAAGTTATGTCACTTGTCACTTCGAGTGTTAGTGTGAGTGCCGTTCTTATACAGGGGCCTCCTAATATTTTGTAAACAACAACAAAATTGGTTTTTGTTATTCAAGAAAAATAAAAATTATTAGGTATAATATAAGCATAATCTGCACAATATTTAGACTAAACAAGTAATATATATATCCGAAAGGTATATTTAACTGTTTGATACAAAAATATTTTACTATCATGGTGTTTTATGCAGACGCTAGTTTTTTGACATACTTTAGATTTTGACTGTTGTAAGGCAGTGTAATTGTACATATTGCTTAATATTCATGCAATCTGTGTGTGTATGACCAGAATTAGGATGTGGGATGATACTATTCCATTGTCTCGTATGAGTTTGACCATGTGGGACTATGCAATGGTATTAACGTAACCCACATTTTCTTCTTGTCTTCGCGGCCTGGTAAAGGGTTAATGTCAAGAATTAATAGGTGACGGACGACTAGTTCGAATTATAAAAAACCGGCCAAGAGCATGTCGGGCCACGCTCAGTGTAGGGTCCCGTAGTTGCCCGTCCTTCACAATAGACGAAAATTACGAGAAAGATTTCAAGCCCTATAAAAAGGTCGTACACGCCAAGAAACAGTAATTACTTATTATCTTTTGGAAGTTATCTATTATACGCGACAGATTGAGCGAAATGTTTTAATATAGTTTGGTACTTAACCAATATGTGTAACGTTCGAAGTGTAGTGACACCGCGCGGCACTTACGTCATTTTAAAGAAAATTATGAAATTTTGCAATAACTCAAAAACGGCACGTCCGATTTTATTCAATAATAGTTTTCATTGAAAGTACTAGTATCCGAGGCTAAGACCCATTCGATTCAATAAGTTATGCTCAGAAATGGCTCGGCCCTCCGTCGAGCTAAGATTACTAAATTTTGTTTGTCCGATATTATCCGAAGTTGACCGAATATTCAAAATCCGATTTCATATTCTGAGTCGGAGGACCCAAAAGCCCCCCAATACCGAGTTTCAGCCCCCTCGGAACAATTCGAAATTATCGAGAAAAAAAAAAGTCGCCATTTTGTTTTTTTTTTCCACGACTGTACTCGGGTGGGGGTCCCCTATGATATTTGTATGAGCATCCCCTACCCATCTCCAGCCGTTTACGAGATACGGGACTCTTAAAAAAAAATCTCCATACAAATCTTGGTTTTTTCGATATTTTCCGACTTCGACCGAATTTTCGGACACCGATTTCAGATTCATATTTGTGAGCCCCAAATGCCCCCCGATACCGAGTTTCAGCTTCCTAGCACCAATTTGAAATTTTGGAAAACCCCATTCGTCATTTTGAATTTCATTTGGTTCGATAATATTATATTTTGTAGTACATATTCTATAAACTGCTGAATTTGGGCGGTTATGCGTCTAGTTTGTCTACAAATACGTTTTCAATAATCACTTATTGTATCAACCTGTATGTAATCATTTTGGGACGCACACATAATTATCATTCACTCATTCAATCCATTCGCGCCAGCTTTAGTGAATCGACCTATAAAATTTATAACATTGTTCTATCTTCTTGCACTTACTGTGTTCTAGTAGCAAACCACAGTATTTTTACTCATTGCTGCCTAGTTATACCGGGTGTAACCGACGGTGTACCGAAAACTGAAACCATGGCTTCAGACCATTATTCTGGGCTGGAAAATAGTGGAAATTTCTTTGAGAAAATTCACAAATTTTCCTCGCGAGTTTTCATTTTTTCTTTATTTTTCCGTTAATCGAACTCTACCGGTAACAATTTTTCATGAAAAATCGCATGAAAATAGCATTTTCCGCAAAACACGCAATGTATCACAAACAGTATTATGTAAGCTTTACGGTACAACACAGGCGCATGGAGTGGGAAAGATAACGGTACTGGCCGGTCATTGATCCGCCAGGCCAGTGCGCTCGCACTGTTTTAATTACCTACCCGCATTAATGTTTACCTACCCGCACATTTTAGTTGCTTTACTTGCTTGAATGAAAATTATCTTGTTAGACTGTTTTAATTTATCGGTCAGTTGTTATTGGTGTTAGGTAGTACACTAGTTGTGATCTGTGGTTGCGTTGTTTTTGTGGTTGCATTTATTCACGTCATTCGATGAGCATTGGCGTAACGGTATGTTTTGCGCTGACGCGTGAGTGGAGTGGGGAGCGCGTGGACCGGTCGATGCTTGCCGCGTGCCCTTCCCTGCGCGTCTGCACCCGAGAGAATTGGACGCAATACATTGCGCGTCGAGTTTTATAATTTATTTTGGAAAATCTTATCCTTGAGTTTTCCGAGAAAATGAACACTCGTTTTCAGTTCGTGATTATGGTCTAAAACTACAGTTTTCGTTTTCGGTACGCTGTCGGTTACACCCTGTATAAGCAAGTAATTCGGCAAAATAAGTTCACTTGAAATAATATTCATTTACAGATACCTAAATCTTTCATATTCTATAGAAATATAACATTTTACACATATACGACCTCATAATTTCAAGGGTTATTCATAAAACAAAGACGTATGTGCACATGCGTCACGTCGATTTTTGTAAAATAATGACGGCTCTGCTGATACGTCGGCTGATGCTTGGTAATAAATAGCCGTATGTGCACATCCGTTACATTATTTTGAAAAATAATGCGTAAAATTAAATGGGACATAACACATTTAATTGATTATATTAATATAAACCTATATGCAAAAGTATATGACAATTCGACGAAACGCAAAAATGTTATCAGCAAATTATCACTTGCAGAATTTTTAAACTGCTCTCCTGTAAAGTACACATTTTGCAGATGTGGCTTTGTTTTACCAAGGGTGCGAAATACGACCTCCAGGCGAGAACAGAAAAGCATCCAATCGTCCGTACATGCGAGGGATTTTTGGACCAAACTGAAACACTTAAGTAACTTAGCTCCATCGGTCAGCGAAATTTTTCATTGTAATCATTATTAGATCTAGAAAGAACGGCCTGCTGACATTTTATACAACGTTTATAAAAGGTTCGGTTTCGGTTTCGGCTGAAACTGTAATCAGAACCGAACCTTCGGTTTCGGTTTCGGCAGAAAACGTGTTTCGGTCGGACACTATTTATTATGTACCCCGGGGTTTTCGGCGCACGAATGATGCCTAGCGCCTAGGCGTTAAATAATTCGTGCACCGAAAATCTCGGGGCATGTTCATAACAAGGACGTGATCGTATAGGAGATCCTTTGCCTAGCCGAGATTTTTAGCCGAGATGAAGCATGAAAACGACCTACGCCTAAAGGTATACTGCAAATACATACTCCAACGGTGTACCGTCTGTTATTCATGACTGTTTTCAACATTATTTGTTATTCGATATCTCTGGAGAGTGTTGTGGTTTGAGTTCAATTTCATTCGATATTCGAGCTCCATGATTGCCTATGACGAAGGTTCTCTAACAAGTTTACACAGTGCCGGTTATCCCGATGTGTGCTGAGCTACGTCTAGATATACGGACGAATTCACAGACAAACATGTGAGGCCGTGTTCAAGGAATTTAGGTCTAAGACGTAATAGAATACGAGTAGACTTACCTTGGGTATGACTCTGGTCCATAATTTAGTTAGTGCTTGCAATCTCGGCTGCAAATGAAAAAGCATATGAAAATGTTATATTAAACTAGTAAGTCAGACTAAACTAAATTTTTGGCTCTCTAGCTAGGCTCTTTGAGTAGTATTAATAACACCCGAGACGAAGGAACAGCGTTACAAAATCGCGAAAGTCGCGGCTTTACTCCTGTTGACATACCTACCTACATTTTGCCTGTCGCGGTACTGCAGTAACTAACTACATTTATTTTGTGTATTTGCAGCAAAAGTGTAATATTACTCCATCCTAACCAAAACGATTTAGTAACGTGAGACGTGAGGAACGAACAATGGTGACAATTTACGGTTATAATATTTATGTTCTAATAGTAAAATAATGATGTTTTTCTAAAAAAAAAAATAGCGAGAGGGGCAATACTTTCGAGCAGTGGACTTGACATGAAATACTTAAATTACTACAGTAACAATCGATCGTTGTAGTAATTAAATCAAATGTTATATTGCATTTATTTAACTTTTTATGTAACTACTCAATACATTTTATATCCAATATTTATTACTATTAAGATTGACTATTTGCGGCTGACACGAGGTATTTATCTATTTACTGTAAATTGCTATATTATTGCTAATTACTGTAGTATAAATTGTTAGAGCAATATGCACTGTGAAATTGCACCGCCAATTTATACAGTAGTCAGCTACGAGTAAATCATAATTTACACAGCACAATAAGCAGGTATAATGACAATACTGACATGTATGATTTGTACCCTATCTCTAAACTATGTCAGTTTGGCAGTAAGTAGGTAAATTGCATAGATGTCAGCAATTTTAACAATGTATTATAGAGACGTGATAGAGACGTTCAGCATGATTTTTTTTACTTAAAATGGATACATATAAATCCAATAAATAACCATAGTCTAATAGTACCCATTGTACAAGCATTACTTAGTTTGGGACTAGGTCGATTCGTGTAAGATTGTCCCTTAATACTATTGGTATGTTTATTTATTTATAGTGGCTAACAGACACCTAAATTTGATTGCTCTTTACCGATTACTGTTTGTTTAGGTAATTGTATGTGTCTTGTTTCCTTTTGTAAACTTTTATTGGTGTGCAATAAAGTATTGTTTTGTATTGTTGTTGTTGTTGTTGTTGTACCTCTAATTTGTGCATTGTATTTCTCCTGTATATTTTGTGAGGTGTGCAATAAAGAGTAGGTACTTGTATTGTATGTCGCAACTTCGCATGCTATATTTACTATGGATAATTATCTACTATAAGATGTGTGAGGTTACTGCTCCTTTTTCCGTTTACGTTAAGTTTGCATCTGGTGACTATGACGTCGGATACAAATGAGGTCCAAACTTAACGTAACCGGGTTATACACATTGTGGTTACGATCTCGTCTGTTTCCTGTTCCAAAACTTACAGAATGGGAAATAAATGTTCTGTGTCAGACGTGTTGATTTTTGCGCTATTTATTATAAAATTTGTGTAACTAGGCGTCTGTTTTTGACTAAAAATCCGCCGCAAACGGACACCTAGTACACAAATTATAAAGTCAAGTACTTAGTTTTAATTGTCCCAGATGCCGACGGATAGTATCCAAAATTGCGTAATTTTCCATATGAATAAAATTGTAACGAGTAATTTTCTGATTAAATTTGGCCATAGTTGTGTGGACTGGACTATATTTGGGTACCTAGTTTAACGGTAATTTATTATTTATCATTAACTGGGCCATAATCAAGTGTTTTATAATACCAATTTGAAGTCATCCTTTATAAATACATACCTATTACTATGAGCAATAGTTTTCCTTGAAACCGCATTGGAAGTAGTATCACCACTGGTAGTTACTGAACAAGCAAGTTGAAACGCTGACGCGCTCTCATTATATCGTAATTTGAATAATCTACTCGTTTCTTTTATTAAACGGTTGATACTAGATATCACGTGTAGGTATTTTATGTGTTAAGGGCAACGTTTCTCTTTTTTTTTTACCTATTCATTACATACGTTACATTTTTGAAATAATTACACCAGCTTGGGCTTAACAAGAAGTTGTTAGAATTGGCTGTTAATAATTACAGATAAATACGTTTTTCACGTTATTAACTAGGTTGTCTGGAAGAGATCGCTCTTTAGCGTTTCTTTTGTAAACTTAGTTATTACTATTACTATTGTGTATATACTATTACTATTGTGTATATACTATTACTATTGTGTATCTAGACACGCGGCAGCGTGTCCAGCCAAGTTCACCGCAGGAACTGGCGAGCAGCAGCCGTGTGTTATATTACACGAACCGTTTGGAGCCACTTTTGACCCCCCAATAACTCCAAATCTATTTAACATAAAAAAATGAAATTTGGCTTATGTATTAAGATCCTTTAGAACAAGTAGAACCCCAAATTTCATTAATATAGGTTAAATAGTTATTGAGATATTAAAGTCCAAAAAACGGTATTTTTATCACTGACTGACTGACTGACTGACTGACTGACTGACTGACTAGTAATCAAAAACCTAACCCACTTCCAGGTGACCTAGAAAGGTGAAATTTGGCATCCAGCTTAGTAATTGTGTGTGTATACATATAAAAATCTAAAACAGTGATTTTTTTATGTTTTTTATTATTATTATTATTATTGATGGTTGTTGCCTCAGAACTCTGTCATTTATAAACCGATTTCGAAAATTCTTTTTTTGTTTGAAAGATATACTAGAATAGCATATACTTACACTCACACGCACACACTTACACATACATGCACATAAAAATCCAATACGTACTAACCGTTTTGGAAAATTCTTTGTTTGTTCAAAACTTTCAAAAGATGTACTAGAATAGCACACAGAACTAATTAACAAATAATAATTAAGTAATTTACACATCATAATAAATTCTGTACAAAAAGTAATGATATCCCATCAAAAACATAAATGTAAAATGAGAGCCAAGTTCAATATCGCGTGCACTTCGCCGACAAAAGAATTGAGATCTGCAAGGGTGCCAAGTTCTTTGCTCTAAAATTTTTAGATACAAGGACATGCGACATACTCAATGCATTTATTTTACTTGGGGTGTAATTCAATATCAAGACGTGACTTGGCTAGTTTTAAAATATAAATTTATATTATAAATCAAAATCAATCAAATCATTAACCTATTTTCGTAAAGGTAAGTACGCAAGTTAGTGTACGTCTTGTTACTTATACTGTTAGCTTGATAATGAACTATGACTATGAATATGTTACTTTTATAAAATTTAGTTAGTTTATGAAAACTAGCCAAGTCAAATCTTGATATTGAATTACTCCCCAAGTAAAATAAATGCATTGAGTATGTCGCATGTCCTTGTATCTAAAAATTTTAGAGCAAAGAACTTGGCACCCTTGCAGATCTCAATTCTTTTGTCGGCGAAGTGCACGCGATATTGAACTTGGCTCTCATTTTACATTTATGTTTTTGATGGGATATACTATTACCATTGTGTATATACTATTACTATTGTGTTTCTTTTGTAAACTTTTTTTCTCAAACATGCAATGAAATATTGTCTTTACGTTCCTTATAATAGGCTCGGAAATATTGCTTTTTGGGCGCAACAACTCGAGAGGACTGTTAAGGGATTTCATACTGCTTTTCAGGCCTAGGCCTGCAAAGTAACTTTTTTTTGGTTTCAACAACAAGGTCATTCACACAGCTGGCTGGTTTGACAAAAAGCAGGTTTTGTTTTTAAAGGTTGGTTGTTAGACTAAAATGTCCTATTTGTCAATTAATAAAATGTTGTTCTTTGAAGTATATTTTTTTATTTCATTGTATGTTTGAGAAAAGCACTATACATGCCTCGTCGTGAAACGGATTCCCGGCCTCGTATCACTATCCGTATATACCTACTTGGCCGGAAATCCTCATTTTCCCGGCCTCTGATGTAATGTACTATTGTTGGTGCAATAAAGCATACCTAAATGTAATGTAGTTTCAAGTGGAGAGGCGAACATTTGCGCCTACTGTTATGCTTGCTGTGTTATTATGTTTATAATAGTAGTGTCTTTAAAAACATCCATAAATTAGATAATAAATAATGGAATGGCCGGACATGTTCAAACTCGTATGGAGCTATCGTCATCAGGGACTGCTACCCAAAAAAAAACAGTGACAAAGTTACCGCGTGGCAGTAGCAGTCCCCGATGAAGAGCTCCATACGAGTTCGAAACATGTCGGGCCGTTCCTGACAATTTCACGTGAGTATAAACCGCTTAATATAATAATTAAATATGTCTCACGAAAGTTTTATTAAGATTGAAGTACTAATCACGACTTGATGTGCAAAACCATGTCACTTGTGCATTACTCCTTCCACAGCATAATATCAACATTATAGCGACGACGCGGTTGGCGCACTTTGTAGTCTACTGAGCCGGCGGTCCTGGGTTCGAATCCCGGCTAGGGCAAATATTTGTGTGATGAATTCAAATATTTGTTCCTGGGTCATGTATGTTATCTATATGTGTATTTATATATTATGTATATCAACGTCTAGTACTCATAGTACATGCTTTGCTTAGTTTGGGACTTGGTTGATTTGTGTAAGATTGTATTGAATTAACTTAACCCTTAATATTGACTGCAATGACGGAAGTGTCATTGAAGTCATTTTTAGATTAAGTACCTAAATATTAACTATCGATAATTTAGTTCGTACATGAACAATCACTGATTGTAGCTGCCTTTGTTCAAATTTCATGGTACATAGGTATTTCATATTATATACCATCACTCGGGGCGACGCTTTGGATTGGACCGAGCCGCTTAATTTGGACGCTATCGACTATGCTTGCAGTGATCGAGTCATTGAACACTGCGTCCAGTATAAATCTGATCAGAGGTACGTTATCGTAGGTGAGTTCAGTGATTCGTTCGGATCAGAAGGTGGATAATGTTCCCATATTTATGCCTGTATTTAAGCGCTTAGTGTAGTAATAGTTGCCAGCACTTATTACACTAATACGTGACAGATTACTGACAAAGTTTATGTACAAGTCCTTATCGTCTTCAAACTGCAGGACAAAATACTCTGGGTCAATCTCAGGAGCTACCGTGCCACAAAAATATACACAAAACACTTGTTAAGTTAATCCTAATAACACTACATAACTCCGCAGTTTCATTTGTCCAAATTCGTGAGAATTTTCATAATTCCTAAATCCGTATCTGCTGGAAATTTTGTATTTTTTAATCGACTTTTAAAAAAGGAGGAGGTCCTATGTTCCACTGGATGTTTTTCATGTTTTTCATATCTCATGATGCTGAGCTGATGATTGAATGTAAGTATAACTCCTTAACGGTGAGGAGTAAGGGGATACTTCAAACGAGATGCATGCAAACAAGACCTCCCCGATCACACCTTTATTATTTATTTTAATTAAATCACTAAAAAGCAAAAATTGCTTGTTAATTTATGTACAAAATACATACTTCTAATAATATTTTCGCCAAAAAAATACAAGTGAGATATAATATTATCGTCAGCTCTATTTGGTACATAAATTAGTATTCATTTTCTTCCTTTGTTATTTTTTTTGTGTACAGCATATTATATATCACGTAGGTATATCAATTACACCATGTTAATGTAGCATTATGCATTTTGCCTGTTGCCGCGGGTGGTCAAACTTTACATTGTTTTGCTATTACATATTAACAGTAAATTGCGTATGAAATTTATACGTAGGTAACTCACGTGGATGTGATTACAGGAATATTCTATTGGTAACCAAAGTGTGAACAATATGGAATTTAATTATGCAAAATTGAATTAGCTATTTTGCTGCTTTTACTCGAGAGTTATTCGTAATGACAAGCTGACGAGGTTTTCTTGCGGCTAAACTCCTAAGGAAACCTTGATTCGCCCAAAAACGTTTAATATTAACCTCATGAGGCCCAATGTACCTCTCAGTGCACAAAGTAACACTTATAACTCGGACCCAGATAGTTTGTGCTAATAAGAACGTGTAAACGCCCAGTGTATATGACGATGGTCAAGATTCATTAAGTGCATTCTATTCGTCTAGACCCTAGAGCATCTAGAAAAAAAGAAACTAGTTGAGATTTAAAAAAAAATGTCTTGGGCCGCATGTACATGTAGGCCTTATGTTTTTTTTGGGGCTTGGGCCTCACGAAGATAATGATTTATTTCGTAAAACTTTAATTCCTCGATACCTCTTTTCCCTGAAACTATGAAGCTTTCATAACTTTCACAGGCGTATTGAAGCTAAGATTAGGTACGTTTAATAGTACTTTCCAAAAACTTAACGCTTTTAGAGAAATGATTTCACTGAAATGAGGTCAGTCGGGCAAAGGGACCTACTATTAAACAAATCTAAAAGTGCAGATGTTACGCTACGATCCCACAACTTAGCGTTAATAGTATAACACGTTCGTATTTTTTCAATTATTTTATGGTAAGTATACGCTACTGGGTTCGAATACCGGCAAGGGCAAATATATGTGTGATGAACTCGAATATTGTGGCTGCACAAATTTTGTGCCTGGGTCATAGATGTTATTTGTATTTAAATATTTACTTATAAAATATTTACTTATAATATACAAATCAGTGTGACAGGTAGCATCTAACGTAGCTGACATTTTTGTATGCAAAGCGACATATGCCAGTATAAAAAAAAGCAATCTTTCTATGCAGACCGTCCTTATTGTATACATTGTTGTGTACATACTCGTAACTATTATATCATGTTTCTACCTATTGTCCATCTTTGATCGAGGTAAATATTATCAAAACAATGACGATGGTTGTCCTTAACTATTTGTTATTATTAGGTAATGCTAGTATCGGAAAAAATGCATAAATAGATGAGTCAGCAGAAGGGAACTAAGTGGAGTTTCTTGACATAATTCTAACGGAAACCAGAGGGGGCAGGAGAATTTATCAAATCTTATACAGAACAGGAAAATCATTAGAGGGGAAAAAGTGCTTGCTTTGTCATTTTATTTGAACGGTTTCCGATAATTTTTTTTTAACTTTAAACGCTGCTAAAACTGTGCTGCCCGTACGTACATAAATAATACATAATAGAGGTTACGAATTATTTTTTGCAACAGTAAAAACCTTTTTTCAAACCCTTAATTACAACGTGGCAGAAGGTTACCCATCGGTTGCCCTGTATTTATATCCACGAATCTAATTGGATGCCAACACATTTCCGACTAGGCGGGTGGGCAGGGGCAAAACAAACATGAGTTACCTGCATCGGGTCAAAAATTAAAAACCCGCTGTCGGCCGGTGTCGCGAACAGGCGAGGCGCCCAGTTCAAATTTCTCTGTTTACTTCAACAAACTCACGTTTCAATGCAATTCACTTCCAAAAACAACCTTGTTGCATAATAATAAAGTTTACTAACAAGGGCGGTAAAACAGCGTTGCGTCAGTGAGAAGTGTACGGGCTGTATTGCCTCTCTACACTCAATTTAACTTGGAAAACACTCTGCTTTGTCCACATAATGAACGTGCCGTACATCGGACAGGTCCTTCAACGCTTGATACGACGGTAATGATCGGTTGAAAATTAGTAAAGGTTAAGAGCAAAAACAACTCGACAGTTGGTTAATTAACGAAATCAGCGATTTAATTATTTATCTGATTTTAATTATGAATGAGGATGGGTTTTGTAGTGTTGCTATCCTTATCTCGTGCGCATACGTCAGACCAACGGAGTGGGGTTACTTGCTACCCGACCCTTGCCGAGACTGGTGGTGTGTTGTCGAGCTTAGTTCTAGCATAGTGACCTATATAAACAGCTGTACTGTGCCTGGCATAGGGTTAGGTATACTACAAGTGGCGACGAGGACAAAAGTGAGCAGAAATCTAATTACGCCTTCAAAAAAAAAAACAAAAGAATAGACGGGAACACGACAAAAGCAGTCTAACGTGTACTTGCACAGTAAATGTATAATAAATACAGGGCAAGCTCGATAGTGATATGATACATTGTCATTGAAAATTTATCCAAGTTATAGTTTCACTAATAACTGTGGAACAAAAGACATCTACCTATAGTGGGTAGCGGTGCACTGCTCAACTATCCCAGTACAGCGATCGACTCGTAAACAAGTTTTAGTTCGTAATGGGTCATTCGTTTAAAAAATAACGGTTATTGCACATTTGCGAATAACTCCTGGCGAATCATGCAGTTTTACTTACTTATAGATATTATTTTTGTCCGATATTTACTAACGGTATTAATGTCTAATATTTTTACCGGAAATGCGTCGATACCGCGACTCGTATATTATAAAAGATGTGTAAACCATAATAATTATGTACCTACCTAGGCACAATAAGGAGGTATTGTTTAATAAGCGCAACGTATCTAAGTACCTATCTACTCGCGCCTACAACGGAAAATTAATGCAATTGTACAGTTAAAAACCATTGGACAACATATAATAAATAAGAATAATAATAATAAAGTGTGATAAAATGTTATATTAGTTATGAAATAACGATCTGACTTAGAAGTGCAAGTTTATAGTCATTTATAATAACGGCTTGTAACTCAAGTAAACCAGCTTTAGTAAACAGTTCAGTTGTCAGAAACATTATCATTAATTATAAATAGACCTCGGTTGCTTCTAACGGCATTTGAGGCAGATTAGATCGGGTGCAGTATAAATTGTTTACGGGGTTGATAAATAGGTAACTAACTAACTACATTGTAATAATACCTTGCGCTGCGGGGTCAATATGTATGAAAGTAAACATTGAAGTGTTTAATGTTTATTTCACTTAGTTATTTACGGGAACGTAATATGCACGATGAAATATCCGTGTAGGTATATGTGTTTATGAGTGGTTAAACTGTATGATTGGTGTTGTAAATAAACTTGTAAGCAGAGTATATTGTACCTGGTCATTTAATTGGCAAGAATAAAATGTTTACTAGTCATTATGGTATACTGATCATTCAATTGATGAATAAGACAACATGGTCGTGTACACCTAGCAACTGAAATCAAAAATGTTGTGTCATTTAATTGACACATTGTTTTAACACTTCTAACATTGACCAAGGTCATGGTATAGCAGTAGTTAAGCGGTCGTTAAAACGACTAATGGCTAAACGGCCAGTACGAACATTAAATTGTTTAGCAAGCGGTTAGATGAATGCTCCGCTTGAATCATTTGATTGATTGGTTCCGGGACGCCCCAAAAGTACCCATGGCAGCCATAACTTTGGAAAAAATCCATTGCGAAGGCTTCTCTTCTCTTCTCTTCGATCGGTCTGAGATGGAAGCGATCGAAACGAGCACTCCATGTCTATTTGGAGGTGTCAGCTATCACAGATAGCCAAAAGAAGAGAGCAAGCCTCTTGCATTTCGGAGGAATTGAGCTCTGAGAATTATATTACAATATCCCTGGAGCGGACGCGGAGCCAGGTGTCGGCATAGATGTATTTGCGATGTACGGTCTATGAACGCCACGTATTCCGTTTGATGAAACAGGAACAGGACGAAAAGTTCGACAAATTCCTTGTACGGCGGCGACAAGCCGATAAATGCAATTATTAAGATGAATATGAACGCATCATTGATCAGATCACGGAAAAATGCCTAACAACAGTTACGTAAAAATAAAAAATAAAAAACTATTAAAACACAAGTTTTCGGTTGCTAAATGTAAGATAATTTTATTGTGGGTAGTGTATATTAGTCACGGGGTTCGTGCTGAGGCCTACCCACGACATGAGGCTGAGGCCTACCCACAATGCACCACTGGGTAGAAAGTTGCTTAAATAAATAAGAAAACGGGCAAAGTGATTATTTTGAATATCAATTAGTAGTTGTGCACTCGAAGAATATGAATATTTAGTAGTTTAGCGTTATTCTCGAATGGGTCGTGTTACTAATCTTCGACTACGCAGTGGCGCAGTGGATGACGGATCACAATATAATAATTATGAACAAATTGGGAAAACGATTGGACTGCCTAGGCGTCTATTTAATTTACACGACTTTTCATTTGTGCGTGCGTAATTGAATACGCTACTTAATACTTTCCTATGGAGTGGGCTTGATTGTTCTGAATTCCAAAATATATTGACGGGTTAAATATTATAGTGCGATAAGCTTAATTTTTCTTTATGTTTAAAAAAATGTATTTTTTGGAATAATTATCTAGAATATCTTGTATAGTTGATAAACAGTATGAACATCCAGCTTAAGGGTTGTGCATTAATAGGTACATATGACACGTATAGGTGCATATGTCACATGTAGTCAATTGGGTATAACAAAATCAGTAATTAAATAACAGCAGATACGTCTTGAAAGGTATCGTTTAATATAGGTATAGTATTTGATAGGCCAAACGGGTTTAAAAGTGATATGGAAGACTCATAAGTGCAAAGTCATTAGTCAATATGATAAGCTCTGACTGTATTGTTACTGGAAACTTATAGCTTTATGTCAGGGGTCAATTTGATTTATTTATTTATTTCAAATAATTACACAGCTTTACAGTTAGTACTAATGCACTGTGAATTACAAGAATAATTTAACATAACATGTTACATATTAGGTAGATTCAATTACTGAAAAATTACATCCATCCATCGCCTTACAGTACCTTAAACATTCACGACACACAATTATCCAGCTACTTCCAAAAAACGTCCAAATCCGATGCTGATGCGAGAAGCGCATTAAGTTCTCATAAGGCTCGAACTAGAGGAGAGTTTTCCGCGCTATGGTTCGCGCCTCAGGAGCAGCCAACAGTAGCCGGCAGCGTGGACGAAAATTGAACCCCGATTTAGAAGGGACGAACAATCGGATAACCTGACTGACCAGCTCTGGACAGTCAGAACATCCTCTAGTCAGCACATAATTTCGTCTAACCTCGAGGGAATAGATTGATAGACCACGCTGAATTGCCAATATGATAGGCTAAGGCGTTATGAGGTCAATTTGATATACCATGCTGGATTGCCAATATGATAGGCTAAGACTTTATGAGAGGTCAATTTGATAGACCACGCTGGATTGCCAATGTGATAGGCTAAGCGGATTGTTAAAGCAAGCGAAAGGCATTATGAAACGTCTATTTAGTAGACTGCGGGAACCAAACTATTCGTAAGAAAGATAGTAAGGCTTAACGGCTAAGCAAATACAATTGCATGGAAGGTCAATTTGAAATACCATATGTATTGAACCTTCCTTTAAATTTATATTAAATAACTCAAAGCGTTCATAAACTGGAGTATGTGCTTTTGAGAATCCCATTAAAACTTGAATATCGATGGCTTCGACGCGTCGATTAAATTGAAATATACTGTGCTTTAAAGCTTTCATTCAATTGGAAAAGGCTGTTGTTTTAGGACTTCCATTAAATTGGAATATCTCAGGTATCAGAGGGCCGGTAACATGGGAATATGACGTGTTCTTGACTCCCATTCAATTGGGATACTCGAGGTCTCAAAGCCTCCAGTGAATTGGAATTGATTGACAACCTTAATTGAATTGACAATAATAGTTTGGTACTTCAAATGAATGCCTGGATAAAACTGTAATAGTTTGACATCATTTTTAAATTGTCAAAAGTGGCATTTAAAATGAATGCCTATATTAGGTGGGATTGTTTAACAACCTCCATTATATTGTGTTATTTTGGAGGGAAAAGGGTGCCGAGAAATGAGACGCGGTCGCTTGTCGTAGTGCTATATTCCGACTAACAGGCCTGACGCCGGGTGCAACCGGCTGACTTATATCTACCCCCTATCTTAAACCTAACATCCCTCCACCAATAGTTTTTCGACCACAATAACTACTAACTAAAAGAACTGTCTATAGTTCACCACTTTCCGTGCGCGTTTAGTTTTTTTCGGTTGCTTGCCGTCTTCAACTGCCGTATCTGGAATCGACTCCGAACCTGGGGCGCTCGATATTTCTGTTTCGCTAGAACTAGGCTCCTCTGATTCCGAGCAGTCAGCCCACTCATCCGGTTCTGGTCCGGATCTGCAAACCGTAGCAGTTGTCGCAGTTGGTACGGGCAAGATGTCCAGGGCCCCCGAGCCTGGCGGGTTACCCGACTCCGTTGCCTCAAAGGGTGCTACAGATGATGCATCTGTTAACAACTTCTCCACAGGCGTTACTGAAACACTCGGTGTCTCTGGAACAGCATCCTCTGGTGGTTCATTGGATCCCGCAGGCGCCGCAGGCACACTCGCCGCTGCGGGCGTAATGACTACCGCGGGCATGATTCCCGTCGACGTTGTCGTGGACTGCCGCCCTGACGATGACGGGACAATAACCCTGTGTTCTGAGTCGGGTTGGTCAACCATAGAAGTATCTTCCTCCCTCTTTATTTTGTACATCTGGTTTCTATGCCTTTTTAACAAGCGCCCCGATTGCTCACATCGAACTAAATATGTGGATATTCCTAATTTTTCTTTTACCACCGCTTTAGACCAAAACGCTTTCTGTCCTTGATACACTTTTGTTAAAACTAAAGTCTTCTAGTTCAAAATTAATGTCCCTACTCCCACGGTAATGTCGCATCTGTGAACACTGATTTTTTTGCACGGTTTCATACAATGTTGCATCAGATGAAGGACCCGATAACGGATTCATTAAATCTAACCTACAACGTAGGTTCCTACCAAATAAAATCTCAGCCGGTGATCGGTTGGTAGATGAATGTTTAGAATTTCGGTACTGGAATAAAAATTCGTGTATTTTTCTTTTCACGTCATTTTTATGTATTCCGCTAATTAGAATTCCCTTTAATGCCTTTTTAAATATTTTTACATAGCTTTCAGCCTGACCGTTGCTAGCCGGATTATACGGAGGACTCGTTACATGGGAGATGCCATTTACTTTACAAAATGTTGCAAACTCTGATGACGTGAAAGAAGTCCCATTATCTGTACAAATTGTGTGTATTAACCCGAACCTAGACATTAACTCGCACAAACAATTGATCACAACTCCCGAACCAAAACCACTACTCACGTCAAAAACTTCCACCCATTTCGAATAAGCATCGACGGCAATCAGGAACATGTTATTATTAATCGGGCCCGCGAAATCTAGATGTACTCTATAAAAAAAATGTGGCGGAAATTCCCACGGAGTAAGTGGCGCTCGGCGTGGCGCGGGGCGCAGCTGGGCGCACACCGCGCACGCAGCCACGGCGCTCTCCACGCCCGCCGCCTGCCCTGGCCACCAGAATCGCTCGCGCGCCGCCGCCTTCATTTTAGCAACTCCTAAATGCCCGCGATGCAAATCCGAGATAACCTGGCTACGCATGGATTCCGGCACTACTAATTTGGTACCTCTCATTAAACACCCATCTTCAACAGAAAGTTCGAGCCTACAATCGAAATACGGCCTTAATACTTTGTCCACAATTTTACACGGCCATCCGTTCATCACGTAATTTACTATTTGTGTCAACAATATATCATTATCGGTAGCGCGGCGCACGTCGGAAACAGAAGCGGGCGCCGAACCGGTTTCGACCACGAAGTGGACATAAGCGGCGAGGTCCGCCTCGCCCGGCACCGGCGCGGCCGTCTCACTGCACCGCTCGTCGTTTAATGATGACGTCATGGAGCGACTAAGAAAATCAGCCGTGTTATGCGCACTACTAACATACTCAATTGTGTAATTATACGCGGCCAAAAATAAGGCATATCTCTGCAGCCTGTTCGCAGATACTTCCGGTATCCCTTTAGCTGGGTTGAAAATCGATAAGAGAGGTTTATGGTCACTCCGTATAATAAACGGAGTCGCTCTGCCATATAAATATTGGTGGTATTTGCGAACTCCGAAAATAATGGCGGTGGCTTCTTTTTGAATTTGGCTGTACCGTTTTTCCGCAGCGTTCAAACTCCTCGACATATACGATATGGGTTGCTCCGCTCCATCATCTTCTACTTGCGATAAAATGGCAGCCAAACCAAAAGGTGATGCATCTACCGTTAAAATAATTCGCGCATCCGGATTAAAATGCGCTAGTATATTATCCGATGACAGCGCTTTTTTAATAGCCGTAAACGCATCAGCCTGTTCTCGCAACCACTGCCATTTGATATTTTTTTGCAAAAGCTGATGTAAGGGATGCAAAATAGAGGCCGCATTTTTTATAAAACCCCTATAATAATTCACCAGCCCTAAAAACGATTTTAACTCGGAGATATTAGCCGGTTCTTTTGCATTTAAAATCGCTTTAACTTTCTCCGGTGACTTATGTAGCCCATGCCTATCTATAATAAACCCCAAATAGGATACGGAATCTTGAAAAAAACTACATTTTTCTCTTTTTAACACTAATCCCGCATTCTCAAGCCGCCTGAATACCTCTTGCAACCTAGCGACGTGCTCCTCCCTCGTTTTCCCCGTAATCAAAATATCGTCCAGGAACTGTAGTACTCCGTCCACTCCTGACAGAATTCTTTCCAGGGTGCGCTGGAAAATTGAAGGAGCACTCGCCAAACCAAATACTAGTCTTTTATGAGCATATGAACCTCTATGGGTGTTAATACATGTCAAAGACTGGGAATCCGGATGTAATTTAATCTGGTTGTACGCACCGGATAAATCCAATTTGGTAAACTGTAAACCTCCATGGAGTTTCGAAAATAACTCATCAATACGCGGTAACGGGTATTTTTCAATAATCAGCTGTTTATTGAGAGTAGCTGAAAAATCCGCACATAACCTAACAGTACCATCCTGTTTTAACACGGGCACAACCGGACTCGCAAAATCGGAGAAAGTGACCGGCTCAATAATACCTAACTCTAACAACCGGTTCAACTCTTTCTCCAGTTTATCCCTAATGGCAAAAGGCACCGGCCTAGCTTTAATAAATACCGGAAAAGCATCCTGTTTTAAACGTAATTTTACTTCCACGTCTTTGCAGCAACCCAATTTCTCAGAAAATAAATGCGAATATTTTGCTAAGATTTTTTCGCACTCATTATCTAAATTACATACATTTATGGACGAACATATTTGTAAATTAAATTGGGATATGAAATCTCTTCCAAGTAACGGGGGTCCTCCGTTTTTTACCACATAAACATCTATCGCACCTGTACGATCTTTGTAGGCAAATACTAATTTTATAGTACCTAAAAACTCGATGGTGTTGCCGTTATAACTACGTAATATTTTGGTGCTTTTATTTAATGGATGATAAGAAAAATACTTCCAATACACGGATTCTGAAATCGCAGTCACCGCGGAACCGGTGTCTACTTCAAAAATCAACTTAACATCATCCACCATCACCGACTCCCGCATCGGTTCTCCATGTTGACAGTGAATATTAAAAACTAAGCGCTTACCGTCATCGCCTTCATCTGAGCAAAATTGCAGAAACCGCTGGTTAACCGGGCCGTTCTTTGCTTTACAGACGCGCATCAAATGTCCTCTCACTCCGCATACTTTACACGATGCATTCCTAAACCTACACTTTTTGCTATCATGACCAAAATAACCGCACACCGAACACTGCACTGTACTGCTCTGATCCCGCGAGGTGCTGGCCTGCGGAACTCCGTACTGCCGTGGTGTGCGCGGCGGCGCGGCCGGCGCCCGTGCCGTTAACTTGTGCACGTCGAGGAGCGGCGCGGGCGCCGCCACCGCCGCGCCGCGCGCCGTTCCCTGCTGCGCTCCTTCCCTGGCGCAGCGGATGCTCTCGGCTAACTGCAACGCTTTCACCAAAGTGAGGCCTTCCATAGGCTCGCTGAATAAACGGTCCCGCTCCGGACCGCCCGCCATGCCCAGCACGAATCGGTCTAGTAGTGACTCCTCCAGGCTTGCGACCACGAAATTACAGTGCACCGATAGGCCGCGCACGCGCGCCGCCCAATCCGCCAAGGATTCTCCCGAACCTTGCACGGCACTATAAAACTTAAAACGTTCCGCGAACCCGCATTTTTTGGTTTTAATGGCCGTCGAGAAGGTTCGTTACCGCACTGTACTGAAGCGAGCCCACCTCAGTGGGAAGCGCGAGATTTGTCACGAGTCGGTATGACGGTTCTGCTAAACTACTTAATAAAATAGCTCGACGTTTTGCACTAGACTTATCCGTCTCATCGTTAATTTCATTTGCTAAAAACCATTGTTCAAGGCGACCCTTATACAAAAACCACTCCTGTTCTTCGTGGTTAAAAACGCTCAAAAATCCAACTGACATTGTAGCCATAACCAAGACTACACTGTACTATCCACAAAAATCCACTAACACACGCGAAAAAGTCCGTTGAGATCGTCGCCACTGTTATTTTGGAGGGAAAAGGGTGCCGAGAAATGAGACGCGGTCGCTTGTCGTAGTGCTATATTCCGACTAACAGGCCTGACGCCGGGTGCAACCGGCTGACTTATATCTACCCCCTATCTTAAACCTAACATATTGAAAAAAGTTTAGTATTTCGAGTAAGAGCTTCCATTAAGTTCGAATCGTTTGAAAATATTAAGTAAATTGACAATAGTCCGGTATTTCAAACGAATGCCTCCCTCAGATAGGAATTGTTTATCAACCTTCAATTGAGAATGGTCTGGTATTACAACTAAATGCCGGAATTAAATTGGTATTGGTATACCACTGATTAAAAACCATGACCCAATTAGAAATGTGGCGGTTTAAAAACCTCAATTCAATTGGATTTTCAATTTAGTTTAGTATCTCAAATAAGTGCCTTCATTAGGTAAATAGGAATCGTTTCACAACATTAATTAAATTGCCAATGATGGTCCTGTATTTCAAATGAATGGCTCCATTAAACTGGAATTATTTATCATCCTTATATTGAGAATGATCTAGTATTCTTAATTAATGCCGCAATTAAATTGGAATTTGTTTATCTGTGATTTAAAATCTTGATCGAATAGGAAAAGACGCGGTTTCAAAATCTCAATTAAATTGGACTTTAGTTGCAATTTCGAAAATTTATTTGGATTCTCATATTCTTTTGAATGGTATATATCGTAATTTCAGATGACAAATTATAATGATGACTTTAGTGAGAATATTTAACGAGAGTACATGATGACGTGTTAAAGCAAGTTAGCTACTTAGAATAGAATAGAATAATTTTTATTTTACCAAAAGAAACGTTTCTACATTTAACATAATTTAACAGTGACTTCCACACTATGCACAGCCTGTATCGTGGAAGTCGTATCATACACATCAGGTTCGTTAAGAATGCGGCTATAGACATGCCTTAAACAAGAAATTAAAATTGACAAATGAACAGTACTATGATAAATACATATATACTTCAGTTTCAGTTTCATGGAAAAAAAATTTTGAAGATGGTAAAAGGGGGAAAAGAGCAAGCTATAGTCCTTAAGCGCTTGACAAAGTGGTTGTTGTGAAATAATTATCCAGATAAGGCTACATGTCACAATTCTTAAAAAATCTAAAATGAAGTGTATAACCCTTGTTTTGTATAATTCATTTATTTTTCAAATAAGTTACACAATATTACAGTAATATAACCTACATGCTTTGGAACTACAAAAACACATGCAGACCAAACTTAAAACTAGTTAGATTTAATTCAATAAGCGCCTTAATGGTTTAAGCGACATAATGGCGTGGCTCCTTTGCTTTGTTTGACCTCTGGCATAGCTGTCATGTGCGACTATTTCTCGCGCGAGATATTTGCCTATCTCTTGTAGCTGTGCAGTGGTGTGAGGGAATGACGGCTAGCGCTGTCACGCGACGGGAACCGCGAGGCGTGGTTATGCTAGACAGGCTGGCGTAGGATTAGGCAGATAGTAGCAGCCTGTAGCGGCTGGGGCACGCGTAGCTCAAACGAGCTGAATTGCACGTAGTGACAGGTCTGAAGTGGTACACCTTCATGTCCTGGTGGGACACGGTGTCGCAATCCCAAGAACTGAATTAACCGGCTCGCCTGTGCCACTTAGTGTGCGGGGCACCAAGCGCGCCTTGCTCTTCCTTTCCACCAGTGCGACACCCTCCCTATCCACATTGGTGTGGGAGAACTTTTCCTTATCGCGAACCCGTACGGGGCCAGTTAGCTGCGACAGACTAACCGGCGACTACAGCATATTGCACGCTGAAGCGACTTCGTATTGGTATCCTTTGTGTATCCTCGATGTATCCTCTATATTGTTGTGTCAACAAGGTTCGCGGCAAGTTTATATTGCAAACCTAGTTCTAAATCAAATGAGATCACAAATTAAACTATTAATCGGTCTAGATAACATAAAACAAGACTGATTAAATACTTTATGGGTTTTGAGTGAAACAACCTTTTTATTTAAATAGATAAACATTCACATATTATTATTTATACGATCACCAATTAATCTAATTTTAATTAAAATAAAAAAGGGATGTAGTGTTGCTATCCTTATCTCGTGCGCATACGTCAGACCAACGGAGTGGGGTTACTTGCTACCCGACCCTTGCCGAGACTGGTGGTGTGTTGTCGAGCTAAGTTCTAGCATAGTGACCTATATAAACAGCTGTACTGTGCCTGGCATAGGGTTAGGTATACTACAGGTTTCACTGATAATATGACGTGCAAAAGCATTATTGCCCACTGCACCGAGCTGATAATGTTTGCACTCTTTATCTGTGTTTGTCTTTTAACCTCAAATTTCAAAAGTGACGAGACCAATGCACACACATGAAAATTGGTAATTATACGGATGAAAGTTAAGAGAAGGCAACGCATCAGTAAAGCGGAATAAAGCTGTGATTCGAAACGTTAAAGAATACTGTTCAGGAAATCAATAAAATATTTTTTTTTTTAATTGGTCGCGTGTGCAAAACATTGTGTTCTTGATTAACAGCGCTAGGTTTGTGTAGCGAAACATTTTTAAAGTGTAAATGAGGGTTTAAACAGGTGGACTGCAAATACTGCAATTTCTGTGGGAACACGCTGGCGTCCATTGCCCATACTTGGAATGTAGTCATTTCAACCCTAAAAAATAATCGCGAATATTTTTCGAAAACATTTGTATTTGTTGACACCCTTAAATGTTGCTTACCCATGCACAACGTTCCAAATTAATGAACAGCTCTTATCGCAAACACGCCTATCGGGTTTTAATGCGTACATTGGGTACCTAAGTAAAACCCATGGTTAAATCTAACACCGATACGTGCGCTGCCAACTGAAGCCGTAAGCCGGAAATCCAGAATACAAATTTTACAGCATCGTTCGCAGTAACGGAGCACAATGGTGAGGCCAGAAAGTTCGTTAGAAATAATAATAAAAGTGACCGATGGCAGTCCTTTATATTTCGCCGGCTTCCTCTATTCTTATTGGTCGTTACACGTCGTGGCACTCGACTCACTATATTGCTGCTACCGAAATGAATGGCCAACAAATGTCTATCATCATTTTTTCTACGCGTGCTTATTGCTACAGGCTCCGCTGAACGCCGAATGAAAAATGAAAATGTAATATTTATTCACCAACCCTGCTTAAATATGACATAATCTTTCAGGCGTTTTAGACAGACAGATATCCCGGGCTGCTATTGTATTGGATGGCCCTAATATTTATAATTTCTGTGTGTGTGCCACGCTACAATATTGTCTAAATAAAGACGAGACGGAACGGAAGGAACAGCTAAGTTTATTTACAAATTCATGGTACCTAATGGTTTTTTATTAGTTATTACCATGCATTTACGCTTGAGATTTCTTTCGTTCACCTCCTGCCGGGGCGCACTATCGTGTTGGCATACTATACAAAAATAATTTGTGACACCAAGTACCTACGATCCTGTTTCTTCTGTGAGCGTCTTTAGCCTACATGATCATTAGGGCTATTGAGAAAATGTATCTTATGTACCTAAATGATGATGACGGCTGATGTACACAAAACTAGCGAACGCTAACCGCAGCGGATCAAAGATTGCCTTATCATTTCCCATGCGTATTCAGTGCGTCGCCAAACCCGGCCAAGTTAGGTCTGCACGTAGTTCATACGCAGCGTTATAAATCCCAGGTGCAAACTTTATTCAACCGGGTATTGTAGTAGTACGGATACGGGATAGGTGCCACCGTACGTCGATTTGTCGGCTAGCTTTATTTCCGGCCGTCGCGTGGAAACCCGATAGCGGTTATATTTTATTTCCAATATTTCAGTAATCGAAATAGAAACACGACTCTTTGGTTTGTGAAACGTGGACGTGTGATCGGGTCGCCGTTCGCCGTTGGGTTTATTGCATACAGTAAAGTTTGGATTTGGCTACGCGTGACCCTCGACTAGTCATTATTATTGTCATCATCATCATCATCTCCCTGCCCTTATCCCACTTATGTAGGGATAGTAATTATTATTGTGTGGCAAAGAAATGTGACACCCTCATACCTTTATGTTTGTATGTATGACGAGGTGGCTACTACATATTTGGCTGACTCTACATTCATCGCCTTACCGTGGAGAATATTCCCACACGTACCAAAAAGTTTGGCAATTCCTTCATCTGTCGAACTTTTAAAATATGTAACTCCTTGCCGGCTCATGTGTTTCCTCCTTCTTATAACTTGGGACCCTTCAAACGAAGCGTGAAGAAGCATCTCTCGGGCCAGCATGGCAGCGTCAACTGACATGACACCGTTGGTTTCTCGTCAGTTGCCATTGTGACTTGGGCTCCCCTTTTTGCTTACCATCAGGCGAAGTCGAGCCGCTATGTTGTGCCGTTATATGAAATAAAATAAAAACATTACGTAATCACATACTTTTTACAGTTCCTTACCCAAAGGAAAGTTCCTTCAATTGTCATTATCATTAAGGGATTTAATTAAATTGAATAATTCCACTTGACTGTTCGTGATGTTTTTCTTGGTCCCTACTGTTTTATAAAAACAATTATAAACGTCAGAATGTTTATCGTAGCGGTAGGTTAGAACGCGAAATCAATAAAAATAAATAAAATCACTTATAATGATTTTTCTCAATACGTACATAATAAATAGCACTAGTACATTTTCATAAGAAAATAATAGCTAATGTAATTTCTATCTATGAATTCTCAGTGGCGCCGCTGCAGAGTATGCTCCCCAACGGCGCCACAAACAATGTCCATTACTTCGTTCCCTGGTACAGGTACAGTCGAAAGCATCATACGTACATGGTTTACCTTCAGCGTACATCATTTCACCATATAATTAATTGATTTACATTATGGTGGCGCCGCCACACGCAGCACACTGTAGAACTATGAAATTCGGCAAGTAGGTAAATAATAATTTCTGATTTTATTTACACTACAAAGTATAGGGAACAATCTGAAAACTATACATTATATAATAAATAATAGTCTTTATTTAAAGTACGTAAAACAGTTTTCTAACGGTAAAGTTGAGTTTGTCGCTCAGAACAGTTTACCTTTTCGTTAGAGTACTTCCATAGTTCGCACGGGAACCCTCGGTGTGCGTGTCCCATCTCACTCGCTTTTGACCGGCTTTTGGTTCCCTAAAACCCTTTTAATCACAGCTACAAAATATTGGTAAACAAAACAGCCCGCCATACCAATAATCCTTCATAAAGTAACAAAAAAAAACAATGATCACTCTATTTGCTATACTATTCCGACCAGGCGTTATTGAAACAGAATTTTTCAATATTTTGATGGAAGGGCTTTTGTTTCGTTCCCGGAATCAAATTTGGAGGCGGATGGGAATTCCATTGATCGAAAATTGAAATGTCAAGTCCCATCCAAACCGAGAATACGAGGTGTAACACAATTGTTGCGTGGTTATTCTTTAATTAAAAGCAAATAAAAATCGCCGTCAAATAAAAGATGTTTTGGTAACTCGAAAGTTAATCGTTAATTACAAATAAGGATCAATAATTTTTTTCTGTTGCTTGTTGCAATGGTGGTGTCCCCTGGGTGACTCTTTAAAACTACGTTTTTCGGCGGCAATATTGAACAAAACTGTATTTGCATTTATTGCTTTTGTTAATTACGAATGTACCTATATTTTTCGTATACCTCAAAAGGAAAAAATGGAATCCTTATAAGATCACTTTGTTGACCGTCCGTCTGTCTGTCAAGACCCTTTATCTCGGGAACGCGTGGAGGTATCGACTTGAAATTAGAACCATATAATCAAGTTATTCTTCTAATTTAACGTAAAAGAAAGACACAAAAAACGTATATTTCGTCACTCGAGGGAATCAAAATTTATAGATACTTACAAGTACAGGGAAAAATTTGAAAACAATAATACATTTGTAATGAAATAATAAAAAATATAGTCCTTTTCGAAAATTATATTTGGAGAACCCAGTTTCCTTAACTTTTTGCACCTCATTTGTATCCGTCCCCATAGGTACATACTTAGTGCAAACTTAACTTAACCCATACAGAGATGGGATAAGTGTTTGTACGGAACCCTCCGTGCGCGAGTCAGACTCGCACTTGGCCGGTGATTTATTACTAGGCCAGGTAGCCCAATGTTATTATATGCACAGTTGCGCATGCATGCTAAAAATGATTAAAACTACAGTGATTAAAATCATTTCATTAATATTAAACTGTCAGCAACATGAGTCTTTCCGCAGTATGAGCGATAATATTTAAAATTAATCTCCCAATAGGGATAACATGTTTATTTGGCAGTATTTCAGGATTCAAATAAGCCTAGAAATATAAAATGATAAATAGTACGTAAGTATCTACAAAGTGTAAAAAACAAGCTGGGCGTGACGAAAAAGCGAATCAGATTAAATATGGAAATGTACCACTGTACGTATTTTTTGTTATAATAAGTCCATTTACAGATAATTCATTCCTAATTCTGTTTTAAAAAACAAATTTTGTAGTATTTATTTTTTATAATATATATACTTATATTAGGTACGTAGTTGTTTATTAGTTGCATACGGAAATTGTATTTCTCATTTCATATCATATTCAATGTACCATTTGCCTACATTAAAAGAGTGAATAATAAATTCAGTATTAAGAATATACTAAGTAATATTCAATTCGATAGATTAAAAAAACAAACAATCTTTGTATTTATGCCTTTTCTTGTTTTAAATATTGAGGCACCTAGGTATGTTTTCAGTGACTATCTTTTTTTTATTTTTCGCAAAATCCATGTTAAATATTATAAATACGAAAGTAAGTTATATTCCCTTTTATATATAAATGATCCGTGTCGCAATACTTACCTACCTATTTATTTTCACACTGTACCTATTTACATCTAGGTATGTACACTCTTCTAGAAGAAAAAACAAAATCTACGGCATAATTTTATTTACGTCTGGATGTGCCCTAACACCAAAATGGCGGCATTCCTTTTTAAGAGCACTGTAACAGGTTAAACGGCGTTCAACCGAGAATTCACGTTAAAACAGGCTATAAACAAGTTCTTAGCTCAATAAATACGATCTAATTTGTCTAATGCGATCACTCGCCCCAGCGGTCGTGTGAGCCTCTCGCCTAATTAACCCTTTCAGTCCCCTGCCCTACTTCAAAGTGGTACATAAATAAAACTCTAACCTGCCCAGCCGATATGACTACTGGAGTAGAGCATTTAGGTTGACAAGATCCAATGCATACTATTAAATCCCGTTGAATGCTTTTCTGGCATAGAACATGATGTAATAGTAGGTACCTAAATTACTGCATATGCCGCGAAAGAAGGGCTTGCCGGGTGAGTAGGTATATACGGGTAGTGATACGAATACGAAGCCGACAAGCCCTTTTCACGGCTAAGGCATGTATAGAGCTTTTCGAATAAAAAATACGGAACCCTAAAAACACCACTCAAAAAAAAAATTTCGCTGTTTAGCCAGTACATGAACACAGACACCGTGTTTAGAAAAAAATACTTCCCAGCTTAAGCCTTTAAATTCTGTATGAAATTCCTTTACAGTTCTTCCGCCCGAAAGTTGTTCCGGCCTTTTTCGAGTTGTTCCGCCCGAAAAGTGATACTTCGAAGCTTGTTAACACACGTTATGACGACACTTCATTGCATGTTTGAGGAAAAACTATTTATTTTAATTGGACACATTATCGTGTATATACTTTCTCACAATTTGAATACGAACGATAGCTACGTAGATCAACACCCAACCACACAGCTCACCTCGTAATAGAACTGGTACTTTTTGATTGTATAGATTCAACGTCTCAGCTACTCACTATTTCGGTACCTATTTTTATTTGGAAGGTATTTATTGACCTTGTTCGTCCATTTGACGCTGCTGTAATACGGTAAGCATCTATAATAGCTGTCAATTTTACTACTGATCTAGTTGCATGACTAAAATTGTAAGTTACTTTTGATGCTGACTGTACGAGTGTTATGAAATGTGTTCATATGAAATGTTGTTTACTAGTTAAATAATTCAAAATCACATTTGCCTCCTGAAATATTGTATTCTGTACCTATAATAGATATGTCCATATATCTTACATCTGTACTTTTCCCGTAAAACTAATAATGCAAATGGCCCAGCTTAAACAGCAAATGTAAAATATTTGTTCAGCAGCAATATCAACTGACACGGGCATTTAAAATTCGAAAAGTATATTTTTAATATAAATCAGAGTGAGTGCCCTGGAACCTTTATTGGACAACGGAACTAATTGTTTTAAAAGCTTTTCCCATTGATGGTGGATAACCGTTCGCCGATAAAACCCCCAGTAGAGAATTATACTGGTATATCAAAATATCGTTATTAAAAGGTACATCCGGTGTTTATATTAAGTATTTTTGTTCGACGGTAATAATAGTAATAGATGGAATAAAGTACCTATAAAAATAGAGGAGAGTGACAGCTTTCAAGAAGAAATGGAAAACGTTAGGGCGGCTTATGCCCAATTATATAAATAAATATATATAGGTATATTGCAGCAACATTTCGAAGGAAGTGAATCTAAGAAGGAAAGGAAGACGTGAAGAGAGGCGTATTTCCAACACTTGTAATTACTGTGCGCCTACATTCGAGGTATCGAGTTTATTGTAATGTAAACAAGTCTTAGTTATAGTTAGTTTGTCTTTTGTCTTTAAATAATTGCACCAATTTTGCCATATGATAACCAATAAAAAGATAGCACGGTGCCTTCACGCAGTCGTATATTATGCAATTGAGTTTTGGCTTTCGAAACTGCGAAAGTGATGCCACTTGGTACGTCAGGCGGTTTTATTTCCAGTTTTACTACTCAAAAATACTGTTATTATACTAAGGTTTATCATGATAATTGAAATGATCAGAGAGAGATAATTCGGCGGTTTAAGGATGTCCTCATGCCCTCTCACTAGCTAGTACAGTACAGTAAAAAGTAGATTCAAAGTTGTATTATATTGTTGGACAACCCAGCAGAAATATCTCCAGTTTTCAAAATGTTTAATATCTTAATTATGTATGATGAAATGATTTTCCGGTGATGGAAATTATTTCATGCTCATTTAATGCATCGAAATTAAGGTCAACGCTAATGAAAATTGCCTTCTGAACCGCTGTTGATTTGTGTAGCTTCGGAGACTTATAGGTAAATAATTGAATTGGCTGCCTTTGATATCAGATATAACCAACGGAATGTATGAGGCAGAAAAAATACGAGTATTTTCTTTTCTGTTACCCTTTTGGGGAACGAGATTTCTTTGATAAATCACTGTTATTTATATGAATATTATTACAGTAAGCTAGAGTAGGATGGTACAGTTATTTTGTAGGATATTTTTTTTATGTATATGTCACTTTACGTTAATTAGTTAAATTGTGGAGATGAAAGAGGTCACACGACAGCACAGAATAAACGACAGCGTGATAGATAAACACTTCTTTTTAGAAAGTCGTTCAAAATAGGCGTTAGTATTGGTGTGCGTATCATATAGACCGCATTCATAATAAATATAAGATCATACTATCCTTATGAAACGGTCCTAGAATAATATATGTCTTATTATTCTAGGACCGTTTCATAAGGAATTAAACGACACAACAAAAGTACTACATTTCTTAAATGCACGCTTATAATTAAATATGTCCATGATAAGCGTTAACTATACCTACGTTGTAAACACTACAAAGCAAATATTCTTAAATTCATTAGTGACCCTCAGAACCATAAAATTAATGATGCAGGACCCTGTTATGCACTGGTTTGGAAGTGAAGCATTTTGTGTCAACCCTAACATGGGAGTAAAGGGCGAGTAAGCTGAGGCTAAACTCGTACGTGATAAAGAAACAGTAGGCTTTCTTTAAGAGCTCCCTATCGTTTTCTTGAGCCACTGGTCAAACTTATCCCAGGATATTGTTACGCTTTCTTAGGTTCTTTAAGTTAAAAAGCGCTTCGTTGGTATATTTATTATTTATATACAACCTACACGATATTTAATCTGAATTTCTTGATACTATCGAAACAGTAGGTACAAGTTTTTGATTCCTAAAATTTACCCGTTGCGCCAGTATTGCTTGAACCAGTTGAAGCTCCATGAACTAACAAATCTGCTTTTTGTGGATCAAAATAAACTGGTACTTAATTAGATTGCCCGTAAATAAATATTCTTTCGATAATACCAATTAATGTTATCTTTTATTTATTTTGCATCTAAGTGCATCAATAACGAAGGGAGACACGAGAAATCTCGAGCCTCGTGTAATACTTTTTACGTCACCCTATGCCGTAAGTGGGTTTTTCGGATCAGTACACGGGGAAAAAAATATCTCTTCCTGGCCAAGGCAAGACGTACGTAAAACTTTCGACAAGCCGCGGGCGGTAATTCGCCGGTAAAGCCCCAGATCTCATATTTATCATACACAAACACCTCCGATCTGGGTCTTTCACAAATTCATCACCCTAGGTATGTAATAAAATAAATAAATAAATAAATATTAAGGGACAATCATACACAAATCGACCTAGTCCCAAACTAAGCAAAGCTTGTACTATGGGTACTAGACGACGATATACATAATATATAAATACATATATGTATAGACAACATCCATGACCCAAGAACAAATATTTTGCACAAATATTTGCCCCGGCTGGGATTCGAACCCGGGACCGCCGACTCAGTAGGCAGGTGTCTACCAACCGAGCCAAACGCGTCGTCAAAAAATAAATGCCATGCCATGTAGAATTAAGTTTTCAGGAGTAAGTATAGATTTAAACTACGATTTGTTAGAACGGTATAACGTGTAATAGAAGTATGTACAGAGTGAGTAAGGACAAAAGTGACAGTGCAATATTTTATAAGTGCCTTGCAAAAGTCTGTGAGCAATAGCTGCATCTCGTTATAAATGTTATTATTATTAGTCGCGTTATAAAGAACATTTTACCGGAATGGCGCTTACAAAACATCATTCTTTCGATTTGGACACCAACTTAATATACAGTGAATTTTAGGTCAGTCTCGCGCTTGCGCTCAGCGGTGACGCATGGACGCATTGTAAACAGTGACGCGCGAGTGCCGTAATTATGTCGAGTACAGTGAAATGTAACGTTTGTAATATCGTCATCGACGAAATGTTAGCTTATATCCAAAATAAGCTATCCGTGGTTGATAAAGACACGATAGTTAAATTATGTTCGACGTCGTTTACGAGTGAGGAAATTCAAATCTCGAAGACGTTATTATTTAGTGCGCTTCCAGAATACAGACACAAAATTCAACGCAAAGGAGAAGGCAAAGAGGAACGTGATTTAAATGATATCGTTGGTATATTTCGAACAGTTGAACCTGAAGAAATTCCGGTGTTCGTTGCCCGGCAGTTGGATAAATTGCCACCGCTAACGTTAGATCACATAGACTGCATCAAACTGCTAAAGGACTGTCTTCAAAACGAATTTAATATTGTTAAGTCTACGTACGCTACAACTCAGGATTTAGACGCTCTGAAACAAGAAATGCAAACTATGAAAGATCCTATCCCGCCAGCTCAGTTATCGTCATGTAATGTAAACAATAGACGCGGGGCATGGTGCATGGACAGTGGGCCTATAGGACTATCGAATTTACATAACTCGACACTTAATGATACAGGTCATACCATAATAAACAAATCATCATCACCTAGTAACGTCAATGGAAGTATAAATGACCAGTACCGATCGATTGTAATAGCGGGTAGTCAGACAACTACGAGTACTACGACAAAAGATAAGTCGGTGCCAACCGTTGAACCGTCCGCGATGAGTCAGCGCGCCGATCAGCCGGCTGCGCAGGTTGGTGAGTCATGCGCGGAGAGTGTCGATGCACCTAATAAAATAATACATCTGACGTTATCACAGCGGAGCGGGAATGGCAAACCGTTGTTAAACGTAAAACGAAATCTAATCGCCGTAAAGGGCAGATTGGGATTGCGAATGTAATTGAAAGTAATTTTAAAGCAGCAGAACGTAAAATTCCTATATTTATTACAAACGTCCACAAGACAACTGAGGAGATTGAAATAATTAAATATATTCAGGAAAAAACCAACGAATCCGTAATACTTGAGAAGATCATCACCAAAAAACCAATAGATCACAAAGCATTCAAATTTTTTGTTAATGAATCGAAAACATCGTTGTTCATGGATAAGAATTTATGGCCAAAGGGCATTATATTCCGTAAATTTGTACATTTCAAATTTAAAAGCACGAACAGAGGCAGCTCTGAGTACGGCCCTACTTCTAAACAATAATGTCTGTCACGACTTATAACTTTGCTAGTTTTAACTGTAAAAGTGTAAAACGCGCCGTTGACAGCATCAGGGATTTATGTCGGTCGGCGGACATCATAGCCCTACAGGAGACGTGGCTATTGCCGGATGAAATACCATACCTCAACGATATTGACAGAGATTTCTGTGCCACGGGAACATCTGCTATTGACACGGCGGAGGGGGTGCTGCGCGGGCGCCCGTACGGTGGTGTCGGCTTATTGTGGAGAAGTGCAGTTTTTTACAACGTGTCAGTGATACAGTGTAATAATCCTCGTTTGTGCGCAATCAAAGTAATCACAAATGACAGGCCGCTAATTGTTATAAGTATTTATATGCCAACGAACAATAAGGATAATCTGATGGATTTTATGGACTGCCTTGGAGCGGTGAGTGGTATTATTAGTGAATATGGAATAGAATCGGTCTACATAATGGGTGACTTTAACGCACATCCCCATGAACTTTTCTTCGATGAATTAATGAACTATTGCCTAGAACAGAGATGGTGTTGTGCCGACGTTCAGAAGTTAGGTGTTTCATCGGATACGTATACATTCATAAGCGATGTTTACCAATGCAGGCGCTGGTTGGATCACTTTGTAGTAACGCAGGCGGCATTAGTCTCTGTGCGTAATGTACATGTGAAACATAATGTTACTTGGTCTGACCATTTCCCGATTGTGTTAGAAGTTGATTTAAGTACGATAACACCTAGAGTACAGAATGAAACTTTGATTTATAATCGATCTGTTATGTGGGGAAATAGAACAGCTGAGCAGATATCTCGTTACAGTATAGAATGTCGAGATAAATTAAAGCTTATTGATTTCCCGGTGGAATTACGATCTTGTGCTGACGTTTACTGTGATATAGTGTCTCATAGAAGTGTCTTAGACCGTCTTTACTGTGACATTGTAACTGCTATCACAAAAGCCGCGATTGTAAGCTTAGGAAATCCTAAGCCAAATAATAAAAATAAGAGCCAGGTAACTGGCTGGAATAAACATGTAGGAGAAGCATATGCGGTGGCTAGACAGAAATTTCATACGTGGATCCTGCACGGGAAACCTAAAATAGGTTTTCTTTTTAATGAAATGAGTGAAAGTCGGAAGATTTTCAAATCACGATTGAAATGGTGTCAGGATCATCAGCAACAGATAGAAATGGACAAAATTGCCTCACACCATGCAAAGAAAGATTTTCGTTCTTTCTGGAAGGAATCGAATAAAATGAAATTTCAGTCTGGCCTCCCAGTAAGCGTAAACGGCCAAACTAGTAATAAAGACATCGCTAACCTCTTCAAAAACCACTTCTTTGTTAAATCTCCCTTAAACTTGGTGCCAGAGGAGTTGGCCAATGCTGAGACCAACATCGAGGTAGTTAGACCTGGATTTGCGGCCAGTGACGTGGAAAAGGCCATTAAATCCATATCTGGAGGTAAATCCCCTGGTCATGATGGACTCAGCATTGAGCACCTCCAGCACGCTGGGCCACATATAATAAGACTGTTAGCGTTGTTCTACACACTATGTGTAAGGCATTCTTACCTGCCGGATGATTTAATGAGAACCATTGTTGTGCCTATAGTCAAAAATAAAACAGGCGATCTATCGGATGCATACAACTATAGGCCAATATCTCTCGCAACGGTTATTGCTAAAGTTTTTGACAGTTTGCTTAACTCACAGCTCCAGGAGTACGTACAATTAAGCCAAAACCAGTTTGGCTTCCGCCCGAGGCTATCTACGGAAAGTGCAATCCTGTGTCTTAAGCACACTGTCAAATACTACGTAGACAGGAACACGCCCGTTTATGCTTGCTTCCTTGATCTGTCTAAGGCATTTGACCTGGTTTCCTATGATATAATGTGGAGTAAGCTCAAGGATGCTAAACTTCCACCTGAAACAATACGTATCTTCAGATACTGGTATGGAAATCAGGTCAATGCCGTTAGATGGGCGGATACTCTGTCCGACCCTTATAAACTAGAGTGTGGGGTAAGGCAGGGAGGACTATGCTCTCCTACATTGTTTAATTTATACATTAATGGTCTTCTTGAGACGCTCAGCAGAATGCATGTTGGCTGTCACATTGACGATATATGCGTCAACAACATAAGCTATGCCGACGACATGGTTCTGCTGAGTGCCTCAGTGTGTGGCCTAAGAAAACTGTTGCAGGTTTGTGAAAATTATGTACAGAGTCATGGATTGAAATACAACGTGGCAAAAAGTCAGTATATGGTCTTTGAGGTCGGACGTAATCGGACAGTAGAGGTACCACGCATAGACCTTTATGGTATGCCTCTAGACAGGGTCGATGCTTTTAAATATCTGGGCCATTTAGTTACGTGGGACCTCAAAGACGATACTGACATAGAACGAGAACGGAGGGCCCTGTCGATCAGAGCGAACATGATTGCCCGCAAGTTCAGGCGTTGTTCGAGGGAGGTGAAGATAACCTTGTTCAGGGCTTACTGCACTTCCCTCTATACGTGCAGTCTGTGGTTGCGGTACACGCAAAGGGCCTACGGGGCTCTCCGGGTTCAGTCAATAACGCGTTCCGGGTGGTTGTGGGGCTGCCTCGCTTCTGTAGCGCATCAGGGATGTTTGCGGAAGCCAGAGTAGATTGCTTCTACGCTACTATGCGCAAGAGGGCCGCATCCCTGGTGCGCCGGGTGCGCGGTAGTCCCAACAACATCCTGAGAATGATCGGGGATAGGATCGATTCTCCATATTTATTAAATTGCGACAAATTGCACGTCCCCAGTGTACATAAAACAAAGTAAATGTTTCTAACAATTAGTTTTAAGTCTTACTAACAACATATGAGTGTAACTTACTTGAAATAAACATATTATTATTATTATTATTATTAGGTGATAAACATAACAAATATTTTATGTTTTATCCACGAAAAACCACGGTCCGACTATCTCTTCCGTCTCCTCCTGCTCTAAGTTAGAATGGCCCGGTTCCGCCTATTCACGACGCAGTTCATGCGACTAGTGCGCGCGTCAGACCCATGCAGACGTCAGACTCATAGTGCACCACAGAGATGTCGATAAAAAAGCACCACTATAAGATGATCACTTGTTATCGCGACACGCTTGAGTATTTGCTCTCTCTACCACTTTTGGCTGTGATACAATTTCTGCTAGAATCTCCCTTAATACTTCGCCTACTGTGTCGGTGTTGTTTGGACTACATACTCGTACCGGTGTGATGAGAGGCGCGCTCTAAGCGTGCTCATGAATTATTAACGGACCGACTACCGATGAGTCTGTACTCGCCTTTATTATCGACATCTCTTTGACACAAGCGATCGATATTACTTTATATTTATTTAATCCATTTTGAAAACTGTGTGTTAATTTTATTATTTAATAATTTCACATTAAAATAAGCGTTGGAAAATGCCTTAACTCCTATATACGGAATCAAAGGTATATATAACGAGATAACACTTTATGCTCTTGCGGTTTATGTATACACATAAATCACATAATTAACAAAAATGATAACGCTGATTGTGTAATATTAGTTATATTGGTAAATCGTAGGTCTGGTGAAAAAAAAAACCGGCCAAGTGCGAGTCGGACTCGCGCACCGAGGGTTCCCCCATCTTAACTGGCCGGGTTAAGTTAAGTTTGCATCTGGTATGTATGGCGCCTGATACAAATGAGGTGCTAAGTTAACGCAACTGATCATTTTGTTGTATGGGAGCTCCACTTAAACATTTATTTTATTCTGTTTTTAGTATTTGTTGTTACAGCGACTGCAGAAATATATATCTGTGAAAATTTCAACTATGTAGTCAGTTGTTTTTTTTTTGCTATCACGGTTCATGAGATACAGTCTAGTGAGAGACAAACGGACCGGCGGACAGTGGATTCTTAGTAATAGGGTTCCGTTTTTACCCTTTGGGTACGGAACCCTAAAAAGAGTACTTATAAAAGAAAATGTGTTACCTAAATTAGGTAAAATAAATTAATTAGTAAAAAAGCAGGTACTCTTGTGAGAGCCATTTCACAGACAAAGACATATAAAAGTGGCCTTGTGGCCTAATTGCACAGTAATGTTCATTGTTCATTATTATTTCATCTCGTATTTTCCCTATTTTAGTCGGACCTACGCCTATATAAACAACGGGCCGTGTACTCACAGCTCGATCTTAATCCAGCATTAATTTGATTATCTCGTACATTAGTACGTACGTATTAGCACGTCGCATCAACGGCGGATTACTGCATACGTACTGAAACTACAGAGCACAATAGAAATTGCCCGCTGATTGCTTACAGCGGACATCCAATATTACATCATTACCGACGGGAAATTGATTACCGACTGACTACTGATCTGATTAGTACCGCGACCGTGTTGTAACGCGCTGTATGACCCATCTTATGGACGTAATCGGTTAAAAAGTAACTTATAATTATAAACATTTTTGTATGTCCAAGTGTATTCGTATCAAAATACATTTAAAATTCGTCTAGCCGTGTCTTAAGGCCGTAAAGATAATCTGACCAATAAACGGCGTTGTAATCAAAGTGAAACAGAAGAAGACATGATAACATCATTTCCAAAAAGTGAATACACATAAGAGTCATTTTCAAAAAACGTGTACTTACTTAGTTAAGGGCTTTAATTAAAATAAAACTTAAGTGATTCCTTTGTGTAACGATAGTTACCCATAGCTTTTGTATGAGTAACTTTCGTAACACAAAATACGCGAGGTAATTTTGTTTTTGTTATGCATTCAACTATGTAGGTACATGTTTTTTGAAAATCCATACTATGACTATATATATATACTATACTATGTACTATACTATGTACTATATTATACTATCCATACTATATACTGTATACTATATATACTATTATACTATACTATATACTATAATACTTACTATACTTACTATCTATACCAATATTATAAATACGAAAGTGTGTCTGTCTATCTGTTACGTGTTAAGGAGGTAGGATAGTTTTCATCCAGGAAATTATCCTTAAAAAGGCTGAAAAGTGAGTAATTCATGATGACATTGATGACCCTGTAGGAAATGTAATGATTAGACCAAAAGCACAATAGGTCTTACATTTGCTTAGGCGCTTTTAATAATTCCTTTTTATTAATTAAGATGATTAGGTGGATATCTATCGTGTTGTACGAAGTTGCTTCCATACTTCCAAGTTCCACGCGGACGTAGTCGCGGGCAAAAGCTAGTGACTCATAAAAGGGTTAAATTCGATGTTTTTGATCTGTACCCTTACCATGAGTTAACGTGACCGTGCTCGCCACCGACTGCGTAAACGATTTGTATGGCGAATACTACAGTGCCTCAAGCGGTTATTTTGTAGAACTAAAGTACCGTCACTTATACTTATGGTAAGGGTATAGTCTAAGATACCGCAAACTATACCTCATTTCATTATACATACTATATTCTGCTTCAACGAGCTAAGTATTTCGCCGAATTAGCACCGCGCGTTGATACTTTATTAAAAGTACACTAAATAATAAAATACCGGAATCGTAAAGAAATCCGGACAAATAAAGATGATCGCTAAAGACAGGATACTATTCAGTTAATAACAATAACATAATAAAGTCCGTTTACACGAGATCATATTTGATCTCATCATACTGTTTGACGCTGTTTGAGCCGTGTTGTTTGTGTAACTAATATCCTGACGCCTCCACTCACTCGGTTGTGTTTTACTAGCTGTGTGTGGCTGCGCCTGAGAGGAAATCCTATTGTGGGACCAATATAATTTTTATCCCCTATTTTACCTTTATACAGAAACATCTTTATTTAAATATTATGATAATTTTTGAGAAACTTTTAAGTAGGTATAGTGCTTAAAAATTGCACCATTGTAACTTGAAAAAAAAAACAACTCCCATACAAAATTTAAACCCCTGATTGACTCCCTCAGGAACTAAGAGAAACATGTTTAAATTGAGTAGTTTAGCCGTGAAAGGTAACAGACAGACAAAAAGAGTTACTTAAGCATTTGAATAAAATATCAGTTAAGTAATTATTATGGATATTCAAAAACGCAAATGTACAGACAAGACAAAGTTCTACTACTTTAGTCGTCTTAATTTCCGAACTCGGAGGTGCAAATGTTAGGTGGGAGTTGGAATAATGTTCTTCGTTGATTAATCTATTAGTGTTTATATTCCAACATTACGGCAATGCCTGAGACAGGCACGATAAAGTTCTACACTATCGATAATCTAGTCTCATTTGAAATGGCTTAAGTTATTAATTTTCAAATTTCTCAGAGGTGCGAATATTTGGTGGTATATGGGATCATGTCCTCATTGATTGGTCTATCAATGTTTATATCCTACAGACCACTGTGTTATAGCCCAGTATTACGGCAATGCCGATACTCCAGTGGCCCAACAGCGCGTGAAGTCGTTCGCCTCAAACGTTAACTTGATTTCGCAATAACAGTACCTTACTCTTGTCCACAGAAAGATGAAGATGCAGTGGCTTAACTTTAGACTAGCTATCGATACATTTTCATTGGCCGAGTTGCTAGTGCCGCCTCGTTAACAAAATTTTCAATGCTTTCTGCCATCGGTCAATGAGTTAACTACAATCTATGTCTATGAAAAATAAAAATAAAATACAATTTTCATGATTCATGAGGTCAATGACCACATCTACTGCCGATATCATTTAGTGCGGCCAAATAGTCTGTTTATGAAATTTCATGCAATATTTAAATTGTCTAAAATATCATATGTTTAAATAGGTTACTTTTTTACTAGTTACCTACTAATTGACCGCAGTATTTCAAAGTAAAAATTATTGTCAATTGAGTCAACAATTCAAATTAAAAGTTATAGACTGCATGCTTAAGAATTGCAACGCTTCTTATACACATCATATTTTTATACCTAGCATAACACTAAAAGGTATATATTTATTTACTTATTTATTTAATCTTTATTACACAAATGAAAAACACATCATACAAAAGGCGGACTTAATGCCATTAGGCATTCTCTACAAGTCAACCATCGGGCAAAGCAGATATGTTGATTTCGCAATATATCGAAATATATCGTCCGCGTGGAAGAAAAAGTCATAACCTTCTTTTTTGCTTCTCCGTAGACGGGTAAAAAGTACCCTATACGTTGTCCTCAGATGGTTTTATAGGCTATAACCATCTAAAGATGCGCAAACTACCCATCCTTATACCAAAAGTTTTTGACATCGGTCCAGCCTACGTGATGAAAGGACAAAGATTTATTTTTACAATTTTATAATATTACCTACTAGGTGTCCGTGAACTTCGTCCGCATCGTGAATGAAAAAAAAATTAACCTTCTTTTTGCTCCTTCGTATAAAGTATGATATAACCATCTGGGGTTGCACATCACAGACCGGTATACCTACCAAAAATGTTTTAAACAATTTCAGCCGTTTCGGCGCGATGAAAGGACAAAATATCATTAATTTGATATATATAGATATGATTGTAATATAAGTAAATTACTTATGTACTTTACACTCAAAAATTGAATGGAAATAAAATTTGCAGCTTAATATTTTTATTATTTTAATATCAGTTAACGTTAATTTTCAGTCACATATTTATTCAAAGTATTCAAACTTTAACAATAAAAACCTGTTTTTGTTACAGTAATATGTGAATATAGTTTGCTAATCTATATTCTAACTCACGTAGGAAGTTCTTGTTCTGTCTTTATCTTTTCTGTAGATGGGCAAGGAAAATTGAATGCTAGGTTAAGTCTAATGTACCTACCTGGGAAGAATATTAGTTTTGGCTTCTAAGTGCTCTACGGGAGAAAGTTCGAGAACATGATGGTGAAGTCAATATTTTAAAGGTTAAGTTTTTAACAACTTATATTTTATGTTTGTCTGTTTTCAGTGCTTTTAGCGCTGGTTCTAAAGGGAACCTTCATTTCTGATTCCAGTGATATTTGAAGTAGGTAAACAGAAAATAATGAATATTAAAGTCGACATTTTCTTCGTTTCTCGTCGTTAGTTGAGTCCTGCGGCTTTGCCCGTATGGTATAATAATTTTACTCATTGTTCGAAAAAATATATGAATAAACTAAGGTCAGCTGGTGGGGTATGGTCGAATACGCAGTTTATCCTTCCACTTAATCAAAGTTTCTCGTTTTGTCACGCATTCGTTCAACTATATTACGACGTTTAAGATCGAATTAAAATTCATGGAAAAAGGATATCTGTTCATAAGGACACATCCTCTCAGGCGGCGCGACAGCGCTCTATTAGTCTATTGTCAAAAAGTCGGCAAATTGCGCCACCATTTTACAAAAATCCACGAAGCGATATGTGTTGCTAGTTTGACGATTTAATCTAGAAACTATTTTACATGACAATGTACCCAAATCTTATGTCGTTCATCAATATGAGACCCTAATGTAGGTATTATATGTCAATTAAATAATTTAGATTTTTATACAGCGGGTTAGGCTTACGTTAATAAGATATAGATATAATCAAGGGAATAAGAAATATTACGGTAAATCCGTTACAATCACTTTTAATTAATATTATGCATGCTATGCTGCCTGGATGACTTTCATAAAAACGTGAGAGATGAGACCGGTACACGTGAAGAAATGAGAGACTAATAATAATAAATAATAATGCTGCCAGAAACTTCAATTTTATCGTTATTAAAACGCTATCTCGTAAAAACCCATCCCTCATTCTGCGTCCAAGCTCGCTACCATCACCGCATCGCACTCCGCCCGTGGTCACGCTGGGAGCTATTTGCCGGACTGACGTTGCGGCGCATTTTCTACGATTTCTGTCCCTTTGTATGTAAATTACGATACAGTTGCCGAGAAACTTCTTGACCCAAAATGGCGGATCTGCGCATGCATATTTGTACGTAAATTGGCTACTGCGCAGTCAAGGTTAGGCTCTAGAAGTTTCTCGGCAACTGTACCCTGTGAGCTGCTGCGGTTACAGAGTAACGCGTGCGTCTGTCATATCAAACGTCTCATCTTGGGCTTAATCTGATAACGCTTTATTTTAAAGAACATTATTTATTATTTGAACATGGAAGAAAGTCATAACCCTCTTTTGTGTTTCTCCGTGGTAGGTTAAAAGTTTTCTTTATAGATCTGTGCATGCTCAGCCACCCGTGTACCTACTACAAATAATAAAATTGATATCGATCTAGCCGTTCAGGCATAGTGAAAGCACAAAAACACAAACATACATACACAAAATCGATTCAGTGACCTTGCCATAAGCCATTTAATTTACTCTTCCAATAAAAGCTATTTTAAATAAAATATTTGATACATTTAATTTTACCGTATTGTAAGTTCCTTGAACATTTTGAGACCTTTTTACGACCTTTGTGATAAAACCCATCCTTCACAGAGCGTCCTCGCTCGCCGCCGCACTCGGTCACGCTGGGAGCTATTTGCCGGACTGACATTATCGTTGCGGCGAATTTTCTACAATCTCTGTCCTTTTGTGTCCGCAACTGGTCGTGACATGTCAATTACGATACCCTGTGAGCCGCTGCGGTCACACAGTAACGTGGGTGACGTCCTATCAAACGTCTCATTGTGATCTTAATTTAATAACTCTTTATGTAATATTATAGTCTATTAATTAAGTATACCTAACATTGTAAAAATTTAATCTCTCTACTTTTCAAATCCATACTAATATTATAAATGCGAAAGTGTGTCTGTCTGTCTGTCTGTCTGTTACCTCTTCACGCTTAAACCGCTGAACCGATTTAGATGAAATTTGGTAGGTATATAGATAGTTTCAGTCCCGGGGAAGGACATAGGATACTTTTCATCCCGAATAAATGTAGTGTTCCCGTGGGATGAGCGGGTAACACCGCGGAGCACAGCTTTCATGTGTGTGGAAGAAAAGGGCATAGCCCTCTTTTTATATCTCTATAGTTGGGTTAAAATCAAAAGCAACCTATTATTTTTTGTAGATGGCCCAGCAATCCGGGTAAGTGTCTAAATTGTTGAAATCATACAGCCGCTTAGGTGTGATGAACATACAATGACTCAAATAATTACATAATTAGATATGTCTACATAAAAAAAAAATAAACAAATCAGTGACTTCCAATTTTTTAATGGTTAAGATTATACTAGTTTTTATCTATTTTACATAAGTAGATATATTTGTACAAAATTAGATATCGTAATTTCTCTTAAAGCTGTTAAGTATTCATTATTTTATTAAGTCAAAAGCAAAATTACCTACAAAAAATACTTTTGATAACGTAAGCAGAATATCAAAAGAAAACATAACATCACAAAAAACTAGTAACGGACTAACGTCCGCGCCCTTATCATATGGTTTTCTATCGACTTCCCGTCCATTCAGATAGAAACATCTCCGTGACAGATCAATGCAAGAAAAACTATTGAAACTATGTGACAAAAGCAGTGTAAAGTAGCGCTTCGTGATTTCCGGTGCTCAATAGAATAGTACTGTGACGTGCAAGCCCCGCGGAGGAAATAAGATGCCACTCAACGTGGGTGACGGCGGACGACGCGTATCCTGTTCACAGATGTGACACTTGTGAACTAAATATTTTCCAATAAATTTTGCAGGAAACGGCCATTTTCGGTCGCAGCATTGCATTGGTAGAATAGTTTTGATGGTTGAAAATGAAATTGAGTTGGGAAGTTGAATTTTGACAGAATTTGAATAATATTGGATTTGTATGTCTTTTATTTAAGGGCTGGCAGTGCAAACGCCATACGAATAATACGAGTAGGTAACCGATATTATTAGCGTTTTTTGGTTCATTGCTTTGTGTATTTTTTTTGTCACGCGGCAACAAATCATCGAGAATTTTGCATAAGGGGTTGCTAAATATAGGGTTGGGAGAGTGACCCAATTTCCGAACAATATGCCAAAATTATTACCTACAGCAAATCTACAGCTGAGCAAATTTTGGTATTGGTGATGTCGACATCTAGCTAAGGAAAGATATACCAATCAAAATAATTTTCGGCGAACAACAACACGTATCAGTTGTTCAGTGTTGAAAGATGTGAAATGTAATGTCACAAATGTAAATTTATAATTTTTCAATATTTTTTGCAGAAGACAGGCATTTTTGAAATGTTTATTACAATGAATACTGAATTACTCCGCTCCGCTCTTAATAATTAATGAAACAATACATCATCATGATATTTTGCACAAAGATAAATTTGGGGTTGAAAAGTGACCCAATTCCCGAACAATGACGCAAATTTATATGCTTAACACGTGGGCAAATCTGTAGGAAAAATTACGCCCTTAAAGTGAAAACCAACTAAAAATATTGTTTAAGTTTTGTTGATTTCGCAAGATACTTTTAACAAATTTAAAGACATTTACCTATCAGATCGTTCTCTTTAAGTTTTAACTGCAATTTTGTAACATAGCGGAGCATCAATCCTATCACATTTCATTAAGGCAGCACAAAACACCGGTATAAATGTGACTTTTTCGATACCTATTCAAAACGTTCGCTTTCATGTAAACCTATACAGACAATAGGTTAGTCCGGATGTTAATTGAATTGGCTTCAGATTGCAGGACGCCGTCGGTGCAGTGGTAATTGTGTTACCAGCAAACATGTCCGAGCTGAGAGCTCCTAATGGCGCCCATTCAATGTGACGGTTTTTTTACATAGCGCCAAAGAACAGAGCGGACAGACACTCCGTTTAAATAAAGTCACATATTTACAGGTCACACTTTGTGTAGTTACCGTCTTCTATATACATTCGTTACTTAATACATCTTGTGCCTTATAGTTGGTGTGAAATATAGTACTTATGTAACACACGGTAGTAAATATATTTTTAACGTGGCCTCACTACTATGCGTAGGATTCTACATTAGTTGTACACCCACGACGTAAACACATTTGTGACACCATTTTTATTTCATTGCACATTTGACTAAGGCATAGGGCGGCATTGGAGTGAAAAGGAATTGCCAGAATATTTCCTAACTAAGATGTATTTTCTCAAGTTGTTGGAGAAAATCACCTTACAAGGCTCGCCAAAAAGGAAATTCCTGGATAAGTATTTACTAAACTCAACAACGGCTCTTCTATAAAAAAAAAGTGTGTGTGTCAGCTCCGACGCACGACTGGAGTTTACTCTTCAGGCCAGGCGCGCACCACGATTTTTTTTAGTCGCGCGATAATTTTGTCGCAGAAATAAGCTTACTTATGGGTTTATGAAAATCGTGGTGCGCGCACTCTCATATAAATAAACCCATAGACGCTGACGGAACAATTCTACGGGTATGGCTACGCCGGGATTAAGAGCTGTCCAGGCCGTCAAAGCATCGGAGGCGTAAGGAATGATAGCCTTGTCACCATCACAAGATAAAATTTGAGTGACAAGGTCCACCACCCCACACGCCGAAGCCAGGAAGGCCGGGAGGCTCACATCTCGCGCGCGACGCACGCCCAAACCACCAGTTCGAATCGGCAGAGAAACCTGGTCCCATTGACCTTGGTTAAGGGAGACGTTCAGCACCTTTTCCAAACTCTCCTTCAACACGAAGTCAAAGGAGTCTGTCTGGACAGGGTGCAGCCAGGCTGGCACGGTGCACAAGAAATATGTCAGCTTAGGCACGGCAAAGCAAACTCGCAACATAACGAGGGCTACGTGAGCCGAAAGTTCATTCAACCTCTGCGCAGCCATCAGCAGAAGCAGCTTTCTCTCCTCGAAGGCTTCAGGAATGGCTTCTGGGAATATTGGGGACCCCAAGAGGTTGACAGATCTCGCCGACAACACTTTCAGTCCGGGGAGCAGAGCACTGAATAAGGGGAAAGAATCGTGTGAGTTGGTACTGCAGGGGAAAAATTCGCATTTGCTGAAATTAATATCTAAACCCAGAGTTTTTAAACGAGGCAGGAGCATGAGCAAGTCTTGTTCCACTTCTTCAGGTTTACCACCTAGGGTACCGTCATCTAGGTACCAGATATTCAATGGGGATTTAACCTCTGAAATTACCTTTTGTATGGCCAGACAGAAAACTAAAGGGCCTAGCGGATCCCCCTGCTGTGCACCAACTTGGGAAAGAACAAGAGGACCATTGTAGAAAAGATTAGAAGCGGAAGAATATACTTGGAAAATGAAGGGGTAGAGTGATGGCACTTTATCCTTCACTTCGGACAGTAAAACATCACGCTCCACTGAGTTAAACGCGTTTTTTAAATCAATTTTAATTAATAATAATGTTAATGAAATAATGAACTTTATTCTGCAAGTAGGCCACAAGGGCACTTTTACATGTCTGAGTCTACCGGCATTTCACAAGAGGAGACCACTGTTGAGAAGAAACGCCGAAAGAAACTCAAGAGTCAGTCATTTTTTCAGAAAGCATAAGTACTTAACTATTACAATGATATGAACTTATATAACTATACGTATTAAAACGGATTCTAAGTTTTTGCTATCTACCGAAAAAGCCCGCGTAGCGTGAATTGCAGCCTCGCAGCCCAATCTTGTGCCAAACCCTAATTGGCAAGGTTGCAGATAAGCTGCCATTTCTTCTCTCACTGCACGGCATCCTAGCTTTGCCGTTAAGCGGCGGAAAGCGCTGCCTATGGCAATGGGTCTTATACCACCGTCTTTTTTTGACAGCGCACATAAGGAAGCACCATAAATATAGGAGCAAACTTCAGGGTTTAATTGACCACTGAGCAAAAAATTACAAAGCTTGGCAGAATGTTCCAGGAGCCGAAAATCGGCGTCTCCCGCAGATGCAGACGTAAGCTCCTTAAGATGAACAGGGCGGATACCATCCAAACCGGCGGCCGAACTATTGTTGAAAGAGCTGAGTGCCTGCACCACTTCCTCCGGCTTAACAGTTAAGGCAGAAATAGATATGTCAGGTTCCGGTGGAAGTACCAGCGGCCGGGACGGGGCTGGATGCTTCGACTGCAGTGTAGCTAAAGTCTCAGGGCTCGACGGCGCCACGCCCTCATCCGACATAAGCACTCGCTCTGCACCTGAGATCCCCTTCATGTACTTTACGCTCAATTGTCTTCAGTATGGAGTGTGATCTCAAAGGCGTGGTCTCTGCACCGATGTTCCCACTGATATCAAAAGAAGCAGAGTTAATATTTCTCTTAACTTTCGTGGTTAAATTGCCCGTGGCCGACGCTTCAGGCGATTTGAGTGCGGAATAGGCAAAAGACAGTAAACTAAACCATTCGAGAGTGCCATTGGAGTCGATACACTTATCAATGAGGTCGCTCAATTTGGCCGCTGCCAAGTTTCGCGCCCCTTTGGGGATATGCCGTAACACACGTACTGACTGCTTTAACGTAGCTAGATCACCAAAATCTAGATGAATGGGGTTGTTACCATGAGCTTGCTGTGAAACCGACAGTCTAGGGTTGGAGGGGATGACTTGGGGAAAATGTTTATGCATGTGCCCTATATGCACTTTAAGTCCATGAGGGGTAAAAGTTCGAGTTGAGTTGGGACAATGGGGACAGCGCAAGGATGAAGAAGGATCACTCATATTTATAACTAACACTTACATATAAAAGTAAAAATACAAGCAATTATAATAAAAAAAGATACAATTTAAAAGCCAACATCAAAAACATAACAATTTCGATTTAAACTTCATAGCTTCTTGTCGGTCGGCAAGACTCCCGTCTAGAAAATGAATGGCTCGGTTGTGTTGGATCCTTGATTTATGTATGTATTTATCCTGGAAAGTTTCACGAAATCAAAACCATTCTGCGGCTGAATGCAGGAAAATGAGAGCAGTGGTGATGGAAAAGTATTCACGCCTTCTCTATTTCTAAGCTTAAAGCTGAGTCACAAGTCACAATTAAAGCGGTCTCTCTCTCTACAGCAAGACGTCTTCTTCGATCTTAGCACCATAAAAGCACGGCTTAAACACCAAGAAAACACGGTCTTTGCATTGCACGTTATAAAAGTTGTAATCTTGGATATCACAAAAATTCGTTAGGTTTGTTTGGGAGCTGAAACGAACACGTATCTTTTAGCCGATTGTGTGACGGGCGCTATTGTTTCAAAAGCAGCACATTTTACCCGTTAAGCGTAGATTTGATTAAATTTTATTTTATTTATAAAATTTTGTTGACACTCGACATGAAGTTGACATTGACAATTTTATAGTTTGTTTATGTGAACATAATGGTAGTTTAAAAAGTCGTATCTCAGTATACGATCGGGGTAAAAATACGACTTCTTAATTTAGCAGGTTATGCGTTAAGCGTTATAGACTAAGATCCCGATATAAAACGACCTTCACCGAGATGTTTATTTGATGAATGTATTTTATATTTAGTTTAATATGTCAATAAATATATTGCATATGGGTTGCCTAACAATTTTTAGTCCAGGGTATGTTTAGTAAAAAATAAAAAATATATATTTTTTTAACATTTCACCGATTTGATTATTAGATAAATTCATAATTAAATAATCTTTAATTTTATTCAGTTTCAATTCAATAATCAGACCGTTGCAAAATGCTAGTAGGTATAGATTTACCTGTTTATACCTGGCTACCCGATAGTTGTGACGGGAAAAGAATAGGTAACCTAACGTTTGCATATTCTATGGGCTTCATACTTTCGATTGGTATAGAATTTATCTAATATTAATCAAACCGGTGAAATGTTTAAAACATTTTTTTTTATTATTAATTAAACATACCCTGGACTAAAATTTGTTAGGCAACCCATATGCAATATATTTATTGACATATTAAATTGATTATAAAATACATTTCATAAAATAAACATCTCGGTGAAGGTCATTTTATATCGGGATCTTAGCCTATAACGCGTAACGCATAACCCGCTAAATTAAGAAGTCGTATTTTTACTCCGATCGTATACTGAGATACGACTTTTTAAATTAGCACGGCAGATACGTTCGATTTTATACCCCATATTTTTCATACCCCGGGCTTATATATGAAAATCGATTCTTAAGGAGTAAACTCCAAAAATAATACTAATCTAAGAATTGGGCTTTGATCCATTTGTGTTTTTATTTGCCTTCTTTGTGTAACACGAGTCTTGTTTAAATGTAAGTAACTAGTATGATTTCCTGAGATCTATTTGAAGTGCACTTATAAGATATTAAGTGGCTTACCTCTACTTTTTGTTGAAAGAGTCAAGACGATCTCACTGATCAATTTACCGATATTTTTTGGATCAGAAAAAGACAGTCCTTTTTAATTTCAATTGGAAGCCTAACCCGCCCGTCCCGGCTGGAATGCTCCATTGAAAAGGAATACGAAAATACGATCCTTATCTACGATCTCTAGAGGTGCGATGAAAGACATTTGGTTTTTCTCTTATTCACTTGAATAGCGAGAACCAATTATAACTTGTAAGTAATCCTCTTATCTGAAACTCTGCGAGTCGACGCTGCCCGCCACTCTGAATATAATTCACTTTATCCATATTCAATATCAGATCGTGCGACGGCGAGCAAATAGAGCGATTCAAGTGAGAATTATTATTGGATAAAGCTCTTCTCTTTCCTCCTTGTCTATTTTCAATGCCCAGTGGACCGTAATAATTTTCGTGTTGTATTCGACGTTGCGTTGCCAAAGTGCTTTTGTTATTATGCATATTGCGATTTTTGTTCCTTATTAGTTCTATTTTACCTACCTATATCCGATCAATGTTTAATAAAAAATGAGAACAATGAAACACTTTGGAAAGAGAGTTATTTATTTTGCTCAATACATTTTACCATTTTCGGCTACCTACATAAAATATCTTATTTTTTAAAAAGGATTTACCAAAGATACCGCAAAACAAACTCAACGAAAGCAAATAATTGTCTTAGTGGATAACAACAATGTATTTGCTAGGTCCCATGTTGGGCGCCACTTTTACGTGATACGAATTTTACTGCTTTTGTATCTGAGCTACTAAAAGCTGATCTAATTTTAACAGGGTGATTATCAAAAATAAACAAGGAAGTACCTTAATTTTGTGAAATGTTTATTTGCAAATTGACAATGTTAACATTTTGATAATTTACATACCTATTATCCGTAAGTAATATAATCATAGAAAACGTCTCTCTTTGAACTTAGTCCATGAGTAGACATCCTAGACAGCGTGCAAGTCACAATTAAATTGCTGTGGTAAATTTCTATATATTGGTCTGCCGCAGCATGTTGAATAATGAATATGCATTCGTCATTTTCTGAAATAGAATAATACAATTATTTAAAAAATAAATAAAATAAATTTCTTAAATATTTCTTATGTACAGGATAAAATTTATTAACTTACTGTAGAAAATGTTTGTATAGATATTTCTTCAAAGCCTGGAGCTTGGAGTGGGAGCGGGCGCAGTGATCGTTGCATGATAAGAACCAAGTATGGTCGTATTTCACGACCCGCGTTCCAAAATGAAATAGCCCAGCAAGCATCGCTTATTGATTTCACCTAATAAAAAGATAATTTTTTCATCTAACCGATGAACTTACGCTCACATTTCACAACGTTTTTTAATCTCGATACTCACTTTAATTCCAAGAAACGTACACAAATAGCACGGAATGAACACTAAAGTGACTGTTGCGATACACAGCAAAAGCAGTATAGCATTAAACTCCCCCACGTCTAATTTCTGAAAAGAAAATGAAATATTAATCAACTGAACCGTGTCCGGAATATTTTATCCTGAGAAAGTTAGACCTTTTTAGGTGAAAGTCTTAATGCGTGACGTGAAAGAAAAAGTATAAGTAACAGAATTCTTGACTGTAAAAACCTTAAACGTGGCTTATAATATAATCTTCAAGCTTGTCTATTATTAACTGAAAGCAGACTATGCAAACGAAGCTTTAAAAATAAAAGGTTTTCACTGTCTTTTAATTGTATAAACTGCAAAATGTCGTGGGCAATAAAGATTTTTAACAAGTTTTAGATTGAATTACCTCGGCGGTACAGTAGGCTGTCAAGCAGACAACAGGGCCACAAAGTTTTTGCTCAAACATTAATAATTTCTTGTAAACTCCAGCGTAAGCCTCCATCAAACTGGAAATTTATTACATTTAGCTTTAAAGTATTTATAAAAACCTAATGTTCATTAAATCAGGTGACGAGAGTGCTCTTACGTGTACATGGACTGGTGTTGTGAGACTATTTCCCTCATTCTGTATTTAATTAACTGAGCAAAATGCTCTTTTTCTTCTTCGTTGGTAGCCAGGTGGAAGTCGAGCAAAAGATCTTGGATGGCCCAAATAACTAGATCGGCCTTTGTTGCGATTTGCCTGACCCAGACTACTTGAGTTTGAATCATAACTGTAAATTGTTAAAAAAGAAAACGATAATGAATCCATTCAAAATTTAGTAGATGTTACTCATAGCAAACATACTTACAGATATAGTTATAGGAATACGCTAAAAAGCAATAGTTGGAGAAGTTAAAAGCAATTTCAAAAATAGGTGTTGCTCCAAAGTCCACGTCTCCAAGCCAGAAAGGTACAAGTAAAGGTCTTTTACTGCCGTCATCAGGTGTTCTTGTAATCAGGTAAAAAACGAGAGACATCACCGCAAATGCCACCATGCCAACAGAAATACCAGTAGTGAATATAACTGAGGCTAAAGATACTTTCCAGGTATCCAATTGATTTACGAAGAACCTTTCCCTGCAATGTGCAAATTATTTAGGAGTTCGCTGGTAGCTAGGGAATAAAGTTTATGCCGTAACAAGATTTTTCTTTTAGTATTAGCAGCTTTCAAGAGTGTAATCTATTTGGAAAGATGAAGTGAATACTGAACAGTCATCAGTTATAAGTAAAAGTATAATACTTTTTCGCTTAATGCTGTAGCAATAATTATGATAATTCTACCAAGCTCATTATTAAAGCCTGCTGAAACAGAAGCATATTTTTACGAATAAGCGTATAGACAATATTCTTATGAAGATGCCAATTGATCCTAACTTTTATTGGGATTTAATGTCTATTATGGGATTAAATCCATTTAGAGTGCTCTAAGAGTCAGAAACTATTGTTAAAGTACGACATTTCTACGGAGCCCTGAAAACGTTCCACACAAATAAATCTCGCCATAAGAATATATAACGGTCTGATATTTAATTAAACAACATACTATAATTATATATATATATAAAGAGTGCAACCCGATCAACAGCTAAGAACAAGCTACTTCTTACTATTTTACTTTATTGTGATGTGCTACGGGTTCAAGCTCTGGGTCACGGCAGCGGAATACCAGCGTGTTCATACTCCAAAAGCGAACCGTGAGAATCATTTCGCACGCCGCACATGGTAGGGGTGCCCATCGACTATTTATAGATAAAAAAATTATGACATTGCCGTCTCAGTACTTTTAATATAATCAAGTATGAAAGATCGAATATTTTTTTCTCTTCTTTTTCCTCCAATGACATCATACAGCATGCTTCTAACCAACAGAATTAAAAAACAAACTGGCCCCTACATGTCCTCATTTAGCTAAGGCGAGCAAAATAATTTCTATTGTAGGGCCACGTATCTACAATAAAGTACCCGATCTCATTAAACAAATTGAAAATGGCGTAACATTCTAGTAAAGTAAAAATAAATGGCGTATGTCTAGAGCATTTTATAGCATTGAAGACTTTTATAATTATTGTGACATATTACTATGAAATTTTAATGTATTTATCTAATTTATAGACTAATCATTATTGTAAACTGTAGTTGATTATTTAATTCTAATGATTTTTCACCATTATTTTAATTTTGTATTGTATTTTACTGATTGATTGTTTAAAATGTAAATCGTTATTCAATTTGATCATTGAATGGCATAATATAATTTGATATTTTAATAAAAATACGTAAGTATTTGAGCCCCATATTATACAGGGTGTAACCGACAGCGTACCGAAAACGAAAACTGTAGTTTTAGACCATAATCACGAACTGAAAACGAGTGTTCATTTTCTCGGAAAACTCAAGAATAAGATTTTCCAAAATAAATTATAAAACTCGACGCGCAATGTATTGCGTCCAATTCTCTCGGGTGCAGAAGCGCGGGGAGGGGAGCACGCGGCGAGCGACCGGTCCAGGCGCTCCCCACTCCACTCACGCATCAGCGCAAAACATACCGTTACGCTAGGGTTGCCATAAGTGTGGGGGCTCAGACCGGGACATTTTAAGAAAAACTGGCCAAGTGCGAGTTTGACTCGCGCACCGAGGGTTCCGACCAAATTTTTATCTACCTATCCCATCTTATTGACCTGGTTAAGTTAAGTTTGCACCTGAAATGTATCGCGCCACATACAAACGAGGTGCAAACTTAACGCTACCGAGTTCTTCGAATATGATACTGTTTGAAAAGGAATATTTTTTATGATTTTATTACGAATGTATATGGTTTCAGATTTTTATAAGTATTTGTAGCATGTAACGACATTACTTGCAAAATTTCATAGTTCTAAGGTCTTCGGGATGTACCCTATCATTTTGATTCCCTTGAGAGTGTCGAAATGAATTGAATTGACAGATAGCTTAGTTAATGTTGATTTCGTAAAAATATTTCTTTTTACCAATATTTTGTAAAATTATCAGAATTAACACAGCGGCAGCGGCGCATGCAACGCGCTGCGCTCGTAGCATTAACGAACAGAAAACCCGACTGGCGGCTTGCTGGCATTGAATGGCTGTGTTAACAGTTGTTTTGTGTTTAGGGAAGAACTAAACCTTTAAAAGTTACCTATTTTTGTAATGTAATTCGTGAAACGTGCGTCGTTCTATCCAGGGACGTATTTTGAAATTTAGCGCCCCAGGCCTATAAGTTTCGCCGCCCCAAAAAGTCAAGGAAATATTTAACTTTTTTTATTATGGATAATGGTAGTTGTGTCTATCAAGCACTTAGGTAGTTATAGCAAGTGTAAGAATTTTTCGGCGATGGGGTGCGTAGTAACATAATCAGAAAAAAACGCGAGCGTAGCGAGCGCGAAATTTTTCGGCGCGTGTTTTCAACCAACACTTACTTTAGCGCCCCGGGTAAATACGACCCTGGTTCTATCCACGTACGATTAGCCTAGATAACTAGTTAGTCGCGTTTATTATAGGTATATTACTCTTTACCAAGTCCAGTCCTTTGTTATATAACTAAGATTTTTTTAAACCGGGACAATTTGCTTATCGGCCGGGACGCCGGGACACCATGCTTCAAACCGGGACATGTCCCGGCGTACCGGGACGTATGGCAACCCTACGTTACGCCAATGCGCATCGAATGACATGAATGAATGCAACCACAAAAACAACGCAACCACAGATCACAACTAGTGTACTACCTAACACCAATAACAACTGACCGATAAATTAAAACAAGATTATTTTCATTCAAGCAAGTAGAGCAAATAAAATGTGAGGGTAGGTAAACATTAATCATGCGTCCGACCGCAACGGCCAGCCCCAGTGCACTGGCCTGGCGGATCAATGACCGGCCAGTACCGTTATCTGTCCCACTCCACGCGCTCTGTGTTGCACCGTAAAGCTTACATAATGCTGTTCGTGATGCATTGCGTGTTTTGCGGAAAATGCTATTTTCATTCGATTTTTCATGAAAAATTGTTACCGGTAGAGTTCGATTAACGGAAAAATAAAGAAAAAATGAAAACTCGCGAGAAAAAATTGTGAATTTTTTCAAAGAAATTTCCACGATTTTCCAGCCCAGAATAATAGTCTGAAGCCATGGTTTCTGTTTTCGGTACACCGTCGGTTACACCCTGTATACATGTAACTTAATCCCAATAAAAAAAGGATTGATACACTGCACCCCTACTGATACAGTTCCTATACGGTATGTAAACGCTTTAAAAAGAATAAATAATTACCTGTACTTCGCCCCTTCTGCACACACGTATCGAAAGTCTTCTCGCATTATGCGTAGAAAACAGTGATAATGGGCCTTGTCAAATTTAGCGCAAGACAGAATCAGTAACTTATATGCCAGTACGATGCTGTAGATGCCGGCTTCAGTCATTATTGGAATATCATATAACGCCAGACCATGAATTGCAGCTATTCCGGCAAAGACCGCACCGATGGTAGCGTCTATCGCCATTGCGACGAGAGAGACGGAACTGGTAAAAAACATAATTCAAATGTTTATAATTATGCATAAATAAATTAATAAATAAAAGTCTAAAAGTAATAGAATATGTGGTATAACTTGCCCCAAGTAGTAATAACGAGGTCTAATGTTAAACAGTGAACATAGGACTCTGGTACTGTATATACAATAGTTATGCATTTTTTTGTGAATCAATACGGTATCGTTGCTAGTTTAACGGCATGGACCACACATATAATGTAAAAGAGGATTAAAATAGTATATTACTGCCGAGGCCGGGAAAAGTCAGTTCGTGGATGAGTACGCCTCGTCCTTCAATAATACGAATCTGCGAACTGACATTCCCGCCGAAATATGCTTGGAAATAATCACCAATCTACATTTTAATTTAATGTATCAGTACCATGAAGTTCATTTGGTACTTATTTTTTTTAGGAATAGGAATAAAATTTCGGGTCCGAATCATATGTTTGATTTAAAAAAATATATATATGAATAAGAATTAAATATATATGAAAACACAATACCAAAAAATATGCACATAGGTAATTATAAATTTTAGTTAAATGAACAACTTCTAAACACACTGTTTTTTTTAGAAACCATACCATATTTATCATTCGGAGAAGATCATAAGTTCAAAATAACTTTTATATTGATTTGGACACAATCATTTCTGTTTTATTTGTTATTTGTTTACGTTTGGTACACTTATTAATTTTCAAATCACTCATTAAATATCATCATATTATTAAAATTAAAACTGTCGTGAGAAATCTCTAATAAATAACTAAGAATCATGAAAATAAATTAACCGCATATAAGATTATTATTCAAATTGTTTGTCCGTTATTCGAAATTTGTCGACATTTCAAATACATTGACAGTAGCAGAGCAAAAAAATGTTCAGTGCAAGAACTAAACGCAAAGAACAATTAAAAAGTTTATAATAGTTTTTATTTTTTAAATTTAGTGGACAATTGGCTTTATGGTGAATTATCAGTCTTTAAAAAAATTAAAAGTAAAAATGCAGTAACCGGCCAAATTAAGATTACCCTCATTTGTATGAGACGTTATAAACGGAAGGTGTGTTTTTTACTTAATCGTCTTATTTAAATAATATTGATTTCCCGGCTAAGGCCAATAATATATTTTTTTTAATTTTCATTAACGCCTTCTAAATATAACGAACGATTTCGCGGTCCAGTTTTACTACATTAATGGCAACATTTCCAAGCAAGTTGGAGAAAAGAGATTTTATATATCGTTAGGGACCTACTTATTTTTTTTAATGATTTGTGATCCTTTTAATTTTAACAGTCATAACCGCTGAGAACAGGAAGGCTGCATATGGACCACTACATCGATTGAGCTTTAGATAAGAAACCACGGGGTCGATTTCAGAGTTAATAACCATTTATATTCCATTTGGGATGCTTACAAGTATAATATTTTTATGACCCACCTCCACTTTGGTATAGGTTCATTATCAAGCACTGTAAATGCTTTGAGCATGAAATAGAAAGTCGGATGAAACTTATAAGGGTCGACTTGTCCGCTGGCATAGTCGAAGTCGTCCTTATAGTATATTCGTTTCAGTTTTTCTAGCATGGCCACGGCCGGCAGACGTCACGTACAAAGAGAGAATGCTATATCGTCCGTAAGAGCTTAGTGACTAATTCTATAGACGGTTCAGACTTGTTATCGTCTTCAATAAATGTCTAGCACTTTCCTTTGCTTCTTCGAAATTTTCTTCTCCAAATCGACTGCTTACTAGCAGCAGAAAATTTACATTTTTAACCCTCGAGGAAAAAAGAGGGTGTAAGTTTAACATGTGTATCTGTGTGTTTGTGTTTGTCTGTGGCATCATAGCTCCCAAACGGATGGACCAATTTGAGTGTTATTTTTTAATCGAAAGACTTTTCCGTCGAGCTAGGTCTAGTCTTAGCTAAGTTTGGTTGAAAAAGCACCAATAGTTTCCAAGATATTGAGCCAACATTGAACCGAAGGATTCCAAATTTTGTAATTATGCTCAAGTTTTAGTACAATTTTCGATATCCCTCATTAAATGAGGGTCTCATGAGGACCAGCTAGTTGTGTCGGGGGTGTGTTAATTTTTTAACTTAAGTTATACAGATTTGTTAGGTCATGTTTATTCTTGTGGGTTAAGACTTAAGTAGGTACCGACTTAATTTTGTAAATCCCTGGCGGACTGATAAAATCTTGATGACATATTTAGTTGTTCCATGTGCATACAATCTCTCCTTATGCAAGCGGTAATATATGTTCACATAGATAGATTAAATAGAAAAACTCATTGACACATGGTGATCACTGGGATTCGAATCTTCCAATATACGATCTCGATTTTACCAAAGTAAGAAATTAAACGCTTTTGGTATCTCAATTTCGCTATTATTACCACTAGTTAAAACGAATGACTCATTTACTCTGCCTGATACGTAATACAGCAGTGATTCCATTAAGTTATCATTTCTAGAGAAATTTACTAGCTCCTCTACTCTTTTATTAGGAGTTCGCAGTATTTTCTGGTTCATAATTTCGAGGTTCAAATTACATAGAATTTGCGAAAACGCCGCGAGCGGATGCCGTGCGCGAAGTAGTTTATGGCGTCGTTCTTGATTCAATTTATACACATTGAAAAGGTACCTACTCAAACTTTTTGATGAGGAACTTAAATTTCAGTTACCATCTCGAGCGTTCTCGAAGTTCATCAATTTGATGTGTTCCACGAGGCGCTAAGGTATAGATTGCCTTATTAATAAACTTGGCATTGGCAAGGCAATGTTAAGTTGAGGTTTTCAGTAATAAAACTGTTTATTTTTTATTAACTTTATTGATGGAGATTCTTAGGACGTCACGACTGGGTCTATTTCGATTTTCTGTTTTAAAGGGTATATGTTCTAGTTGGTCCCATTGTCACCAGATCAGAATCTGATAATGGGATCTGGAGAAATCGAAGCTCTTCAATTATAAGTGAAGTATTTTTTTTAGGTATCTCATTCGGATATTCGATTTCTTTTTTGAAGTCAGTTATTTTTGTCAACAGATTAAAAATTACTGTGATAGTTTTTGTCGAGTTTACTTATTTGTTATAGCTTTGTGCGTGTACATTTTTATTCTAAATTCGATTAAGTAGGTATATTCCCGGAACGAAAAATTTTAGGTTAGATGTTCGCAGGAAAATAAAATACTTGTAAAAGGCACGTCCTTGATAAGTATTTTAGGCTTCATTTGATTTTATTTGTGGCAAGCAAAATTATATTTTACATATTTTTTGCACATTTAAACTTGTAATTAATTTCCTTTTACGAAGCTAATTTTTCACTCGTAAAGACAATATCATAATTCAAAACATTTCAAAACGTTTATCTCAAAAGTTATGCTGTTGTACTTTGTACACACTAATAGTTTTCAGGATACTTAATATTATAAATTATATTCAGAACGTGACTTTTAGTTCGTCCTGTGTTCGAAATTTTGCATAATACATTGAAACTAAAATCTGTATGAGATTATAACGCTCAAACACCTAAGCTGTGTGTGATGAGTTCGTCCAAACACTGTAAATATTGTTATTATATACTGCGTACATATCAGAGTCGGGAATATGTATAAAGGTAGTAGAAACTATTATCATTTCTGTTTTAATAGATTTTTTTATTGATTCTGTTTTTAATATCGAATCTCGACATTTTCATTGTTACAAAATATAGACACACAAAGGAAAATGATGATAAAAGTCGGGAGAGCACTACGCCGGAAACGTATAGGGTCGCAGGTTCGAGTTTTGCTTACATTGCAGTGGATTAAATTTTTCTTTCATATATTAACCTTTGTGGCAATATAATGATTTATGATATATTTCAGAATGCAAACGCCAAATTAACCTGAAAACGTACAGTAGAGTTTGACTTATCCGGTAATATTCACAACCTAGGGGTGCCGGATTATTAGATGGATCGTATAGACAAAATCATAATATCTAAAACAATAGCGCGTCGTGAAAGTAGACAAAGGCGAGGCGAGGAAGGCGTGGGCGGAGAGAGTGCCGGATTATTGGACGTATCAGAATATCAAAGTGCCGGATTAGTGAGACTCTATTTAGGTACTGTAATTACCAAATTTTAAGAAACCGCAATTCGGAAATTTAATGGTATGGCGTATTTTCAGACAATTATTATAACAAATACTTGCACATAAGTTGCGAAAAATCTCCAAGAAAGAAAGTTCTTAATAATCTCCTTTTTTGTTGTTGGATAAAAGAAAAGAAGGTAAGTTAATTTTTTTTCTAATAATCATTGGAAAAAAAATAACTATTTACTATTATTGTATATATGGACAAAACTAGTCGTCGGCTGACTAACTAATCGGCAATTTTTGTACCGATTAGTCGGCTATTCAGCAAAACCCCTAGTTGGCCCATCTCTAAAAAGAACCTATTAAATTAATATATTCGCTTTCAATCCGTTAATACAAAGTTAGCTAATGGCTAAAGCAAATTGTCTTCAGAGTAACACTTGAGCGATAAAGCTAACGTTTACAACTAGACACAGCTGGCAGCAGTTAACCAGTGGCTTTATGTTACCGGGCTTTGCTATCGGGCGCCAGGGAGAACGATCTACTCATTACTTAAAAAAAAGAAAAATCTAAATCAGCAGTTCAAAAAGAATCAGCTTACCAAGTTCTGTATGGGCTCCTGTCGGTAAGCTCAGAGACGTTTTTAGGAAATCCTATCGGCTGACATTAAATTGACGGGCATAACGTATTGCTTAGAATCATTAGCCATTTTTCTGAAATTGTTAACTTAACAAGTGTTTCGAGAGTAAAAGCCATTAGCTAAGGTAGGTTAGGATAGGCTTGTTTTACAGCCCCCCCGAGGGTGTCCACCTTGTCGTGGTGGGGGGGCTCAGTACCTGCGGTTGGGCGCGGGGAAGCCAAGAGACACCAGGGAGGGGGCCTACGGGCCAAGACGGGCGAGGGAGACCGAGAAGGAGACCGGCGGAGCATAACTCGGGTGGGCACTTCGGTGTTTGTGATGGACTTCACCTCCGTCGGTGGAGGAGACCGAGAAGGAGACCGGCGGGGCATGACTCGGGTGGGCACTTCGGTGTTTGTGATGGACTTCACCTCCGTCGGTGGAGGAGACCGAGAAGGAGACCGGCGGGGCATGACTCGGGTGGGCACTTCGGTGTTTGTGATGGACTTCACCTCCGCCGGTGGAAGAGACCGAGGAGGAGGCTGGCGGGGCATGACTCGGGTGGGCACTTCGGTGTTTGTGCTGAATTGCGCCCCCGTCGGCGTTGAGGGACCCACGGGGTAGGGGCTTCTGTCCTCCCGTGGCGGGCCGAGGGGTAGGGGCGTTTGTCCTCCCTTGGCATGGGGAGTGTGTTGTGGGGTAGGGGCGTTTGTCCTCCCATGGCCGGCTGAGGGGTAGGGGCGTTTGTTCTCCCTCAGCAAGGAGGGTGGGACCGAAGCACCGTGTGTCGGTGGCGGTCCCCGCTTCCTGGGGGCTTGGGGAAGTGGTGAGGGTAAGGCACACTGCTATGCTACAGTGTGTCTTTTGGTGAGGCTTTGCCCTAGGGCGAAAGTGCCGGTGGTGTCGTGGTGAATGTTCGCGATCCCATGGCATCACCACTACGGCACGGGTTGGCAGCATCCCAGAGTTTTAGTGGGTAGGCTAGTCCTTCGCGGATTAGAGAGCCCATCACCAATGCGTAATATTTGACTCTACCCCCGAGGGTCTCATGTTACGTAGTGGTATGCAATTCAATGCATTTCTTACAGCAGCCCTGGAATTCCTGAAAAGTTATCTGTTGTGTCACTGCTGAAGCGAAGGCGATAGGAATGACTTAGTCCGAAGTGAAGCGCGAAGCTCAAGACCGTTCGGGATGGCGACGTCCTGTACCTCTAGGCCATTCAGGGGATATAGGACTCTAAGACGAAGAGAGAGTCGTCAAGTCCGTTCGGGATGGCGACGTCCTGTACAGTCAACCAAAAATGTGGTCTACCACTTTTCGACTCTATTTTACATGTAATAGAGTCCAAAAGTGGTAGACCACTTTCTTTGCTGACTGTACTTCTGCCCCATCCAGGGGATATAAGACTCTAATAAGAAGAGTCGCGTTTTTATTAGTCAGTGAATAGTTGGGCTCTTCCTGGATCGTCTTTCCTGCAACGAACGTAATTATTGCTACCTGCGAATTTGTAACAGTCACCGTGAGAGAAATAGATATCTACATTCATATATTTTACAGCTAGACAAATTCTACTAAAGGAGATCTTCGTTATTTGATTGTAAGCTTCGATTGAGTAGTGTAAAACCGAATGTACCTGTAAGTAAGGTAAGTAAGTCTACAAACACTTCCACTGCTGAATATCGCTGCTTAACAGATCCTTTTTAAAAATTTCGAACAACCATTTCGACAAAATAACTGTATAATTATCAAATCTCAGATATTTTCTCGAAAATCAGTTGAAAATGCGATTGATGCGATGAGAACAGGCAAAGAAAAAGAAAGAGAAATCTGATCATCCGGACATATGAAAGAATTTTTACCTTAACTGAAACGAACGCTTCGTTCGCTTCACTCGCTCGGACAATAAAAAAAAAGTTTGAAGTATCTACAAAATTGTTATATTCAGAAAATGTCATAGCTTGACTTTGTCTTGTAACTTTTATTCATGAGACAATAACTTTGCCTTTGACTTCGCCTCTGGAATAAAATATGACGCTTAGGAAATGCAATCGTTATTGTATGAAAATAAAAACAAGTTTCTACTGAAAATACGGCTTATAAAGTCATCACTTAACGGATGGTTCGTAGTGACGATGAAGTCGACAAAACATGCCTTATTTAGTACCTATTCACTCTCGACATGAGCTACGCCTGAGGTAAAGTGACGTCTCAAGCGTTCCGTCGAAGAACATCAGGTTCATCGGTCAATTATACGGTCGAAGCGTTCTGTCCGCTGCGTTTGCGGTCGGTGACTAACATCATGTCAAATATACGGGAGGCGGAAATGTTTGTAGAGATCGACGCAATATCTGAATAGTGGAGGCTTTAGACTGAAGTTATTGCAGCGCTAGGAAAACCTTCCTTGTGAACAGGATTTTAAAATCCATACTAATATTATAAATGCGAAAGTGTGTCTGTCTGTCTGTCTGTCTGTTACCTCTTCACGCTTAAACCGCTGAACCGATTTAGATGAAATTTGGTATATAGATAGTTTCAGTCCCGGGGAAGGACATAGGATACTTTTCATCCCGAATAAATTTAGTGTTCCCGTGGGATGAGCGGGTAACACCGCGGGGCACAGCTAGTATCGTATAAGAGCAATTCTTGTTTCGTCAAATTGTTGACGCTTGTTAAATTCGTATAATGTAACTTTTTTTGTACTAGGTACTACCAAAAAACTGTAGTAGTAGCAGTTTTGGTAGTTGTATTACTGAATTAGGGATTTAATGTTTAGTCAAATTAAAAAAATAATGCAAGTTGTCCATATTTTTTGGTGCATCACTTTCTTAGTTCTTTCGAGTTACACAATATTTTAAGGGTAGTATTTAAACGCACATACAAATAAACCTTTTTCTATGCAAAAATAATCAAAAATACGGATTGCACAGCAAATATTGCACTCAAAATGTTTCTAAATATACTACAATTTATATTTGTGGCGTGCATCTATTTATTTAAAAGTAAAGCATATTTAAGTAATGCATAGCTAATAATGACTACCGTACATTATGGAGCGTTTTTAAGGGATATAAAAAAAACTAACCTAACCTAACCCGGCCGAGTCGGATCTGCTCTGAAAGGTGATCAGAATTAGATGGTAACCTATCTGAAACACTAATTTTTGTTTCCCATTTGTACCGTTTCGCCAAATTTTCATCTGTGCGAAAGCCATTTTTTTTCAAAAACTGTTTATTTTTCAGAATAATTATGAAACAAACCTAACCAAACCTACTGGGCTCTTTAATAAGATGAAAGTAATGTCGTGCTGATGTGTATTTTCTAATTATCTGCAGTTTAATTTTTGTTAGGCATTTATTTTATTTGCTGTGCAAAAATTAATTTGATTTAAAAAGTATATAATTGATGTAAATAAATTGATAGGCGATTATTTGTTTGCTGTGCCATTAATAATATCCCATATTTTAATATGTTTAAACTATAAAACAAACAAATGCTGATGCTGTTTTTTGCATTGCCAAATCCATGCAGATATTTTTAAAGGACGGCCGACGAATATGCGATGGAAAAAGTACGAGTGTTGTAAAAACCAATGTGCTGAAACATTTTTGGTGTTGAATATTGAAATTGAAAGTTGGAAACATGAAAATATTGGAAATAAAATCTCTCGCCAATTTTGCTCCGTGTTCGGAACTAGCTAATAGTGTAAATAGGTCGTACAATTGGCTAAAATCGCTAAGCACTTTATTTCATACTAGTGACCCGCCCCGGCTTCGCACGGGTGCAATACTGATACTAAATGAAAAGTGTGTTCCTCTACTATGTAATGCAAATGCATGTATTATACATATAAACCTTCCTCTTGAATCACTATCTATTACAAAACCGCATCAAAATCGGTTGCGTAGTTTTGAAGATTTAAGTATACAAATAGGGACAGACAGACAGCAGGTAGCGACTTTCTTTTATATCTACTATGTAGTGAAGGTCAGTCGGAATAAGTGTGTGAGCGGTACAATCGCGCCTACAATGTCGAAATATCGAATAGTACAGATTGTAATACTACTAACGCCATCTTACAACCACGCAACTATAGTAAGTTGGCAAAAGGATGATGGTGTTAGTAGTATATAAAATTTTGCATTTTGTTGCATGTTGTGACACCTAGAGACCATAATATATTCATCTCTAAGAAATTTAAATTTAGGTATTTACTTATTTAATACCTTAAATAATTTATAGTATTACGTTTATACGCCTAGAGACCTCCTACATCTCTTAAAAATTCACTTTATTTTATATAAATAATTATTACTGTAAACATTGATTTGGAGAATCTTGTTTGTACATCTTAAGTATAATTTACGAAAAAATGACGAGTTTCTTTCGGCTTTCAACAGCGGTTTCCTCTTGTGATCCGGTAGATTCAGATTCAGACATGAAAGTGGCCTTGTGGCCTACCTACTTACAGAATAATTATACTTTTTGATTTTGATTTTGTACTTTCCGATATTTTGATATTATCTCATATATCTTATTTTATACTATACTTACTAGCGACCCGCTCTGGCTTCACACGGGTGCAATGCTTGTTATACATGTATTAAACATATATAAACCCTCCTCTTTAATCACTCTATTTAAAAAAGGGTACTATTTAAACAGGCTTCTTTTTAATAGCATTATTCGCCTCAGAAAATATAAGTTACATTCTAAATTACTAAGTCAGCCACAACCAACGCGCGTCTGAATAATAATATCTCAGCCACTAGTGTTAGGTTATTTTAATTTTACTCTGATTTATCGTGAATTTACTATATAATGTTTTGATTGTTTAATTATAATGTTTTATTTTGCCAATTTTTGTATAAAATTAATGTTTCTAGTCTATGGTTTATCCTAGTAATATTTAACGTTCAAGTATATGACAACACTGTATGTATTCTATTGGTAAAAATTGTGGCGGGAAAACAGACAACGCTCAACGATTGGACCGCGTCACGAATATCACGCGATGACGCGAGCCAATCGGGGAGCTGCATGTTCCCGCCATAATGACGATCGGTTGGCCTAGGAGCTGGGCTCCAGGCGGCCATGCTTGCCTGAGTCGTAAACGACAACGGTTGTGATAGTTGTGAGTTGTCCTAAAAAGTGCTGTAATGGTCGTAATTACTACTGGAATAAATCCAATTATATTCTGAGTTTGAGTTTCTCTTCAAAGCTACTGCCTGCAAGCCCGATTTATAATAATTCAGAAGTGACAAGAACAAGTAAAACGTAAGTACTGTGAAGGTTCTCCTTCACTGTTGGTGCTATATGGCCACCGACATAAAAGTAGAGTTGTGAATTGTATGTTTATATTTAGAATAAGATGTGTGACATCCGTCAATAAAATAAAATGTAGTAGTTAGTCTTAGACTAGCCTTCGGGCAATAAACGTCTTCACGAAGTACCTCTGCTCTATTAATTATTCCACCTCTGAAGTTATTCCCCCCGGCTGTCGCCACACTTGGTGGAGGCAGCAAACCCTATATTTAGAGTCACGCGAGTATTGAAAGTTTCCCCGCTCCCAACTAATTTTGTCCACAGATTCTCGGACCGCTGTAACAATTACGTACTGAAAGCTTACGGTTGGCATAGGAGCCAGACAGGAGTGAAGCGCACCGTCTATATGCGCACGAAGCAAAACGAAGAATAAGTGCACATCCCCGTCCATCACATTGGCAAGCGCGAATTGCCATCATTGTGGTATTGTATGTTATGAAGGAGCGAATTCGACAGACGGGTGAAGTTGACGAATCATTGAATCACCCATTATCATTTTTCATCCCAAGCGATTATAATTTGTTTGTGCATTGTTTCGGACTCCACATAAAAATGGAGACGAGTACTTTTAATGGCTTTTCCGACGTTGGAGATTTTTAATTAATGGCCCAAGTGAGAAAATACGAATAAAATAATCACAAATGGCGGTTGCGGTTTAATTGTTCGGGACCCGCATTACAGAATAGTATTAGACATCGTTTTAGGATGTTATTTTAAAGTTAAACAACGAATTCCCGTCGAGCCAGGAAATCATGTACAAGGATGTTATCATCGACGGCAAAAGTCGCAAGAATCATCATTAATTCGTTTCTTTACGCTTGAAGCACACGTTGTTGACATCAGACAAGCGATTGTCAGTGAAAACATGGAATTTTACCAGTGAGAAACATTCAGTTTCAGTGTTGTCAAATGATGTAACAAATGTTCTTAAAGAGTGGAAGCCTTCAAGTTCAGCCATTATCACTAATTATATAATATGTTGCTAGTAAAATTTTATTTGATTAATATGTGCTGTGCCGGACCGAGTGCTTATCAAGAAAGTGCAACATCAGGAACAGCGTGCCTGAGCGAGGAGGGCCGCTCAAGAACTGAAGAGCGACGCTGGACACCGTGGACGCCGATCGGAACGCTGCGCTTCTAACAGGCAATAATGATCCATAATATATAATTTGTAGTATATATGTTTATTAGGATGTAAATAATTGTCCCATAATAATTATGCTAGGTGTATGATAGTTCTAGATGTTAATAAGGTCCTACAAATAATCATTTTTCTGCTTGAATTATGACCATATAAGATAATACACCGATTGTCTCCATTGAATTATGTGGTGCAAAAACTCACTCCCAGTGGTCGTGCCAAGAATGTAATAATTCATATTAATAGATTAAAGAAATTCTTTAATCGTTAATCCCAATTAATATAAACAGTTCTATATATTTCTAGGGTGTAAATAATAAAACTATTATTGTTTCATATTTAATGCCAATAATTTTCTATTTAAAGACGCGACACTATACATACACGCATCACACTCTTTCACATAGTATTTCGTATATATCTATCCTTTTCCCACTGGGGGTCGGGCGGGAATAACGAGTGTTAGTGGCGCCACCTAGCGGACTGGTGGTGAAGACAAGAAGACTGAAAAATATGGCGATTGTCGCGGTGCGCTAACTCCGGCCGGAGCGTAACAAAAAATAATAAATCAAGTGAAAAGTGCAAGTGAGATCGGCGGATATTCCCTGGGGTGAGTGTAGGGCTCACATATATATATTTTACGTTTTGTACTTCGGATAGGTACACAAAATAGTCAGTTGGCCGTGGTTTCGGAAGACGAGTAAAATTTGAACCAGCGCATGCGGTCATGTAAAAGTCCCAATCCCGCCGGCGGACGAACCGGGAAGGCTTTACATTTAACATTTGGTCCATCGAACGGGATTTTGTATTTTTTTCCTTCCTATGCCACAGTTCAATTGACTAGTTTCAACAAATTTTCGATTTTTTGCGGACGACATAACCTTAAAAAGTAATTGCTAAATTGTACTTCGATTAACTACACTACACACAAGTTTTAGGGAAATATAAGTATATTCGTGTTAGTTACGTCGTATTTGATATATATGAAGCCCTCCCTATATTTTGTTTCAACTTAAATTAACATTTTTAGTCACGACAAAACAAATCTCACTCGTTCGATTTTCGTAGCAGTGCGGCTGCATTTAATTGGCATTAGGTATAGAATACATCTGTTTAAATGGGAATTTAATGCATTCTTGTGTTTAGGTTATTTACTTTGTGTTAAATTATATAAAAACAACTTGGTATACTGCATAGTGTAGTGAAATTTCATCGGTGTTTCTAACCGTCTCAGTGGCTTAGTGGTATAGGACTTGCTTAGCAAGCGTTAGGGCGGACGTTCAAATCTTGGCCGGGGTGTATCTTTTTGTATTTTTTTAAGGTTTCTTTTTGTTCACTGCGTACATTTCTGCGGCGCGGGGTATTAATTAGGGGTAGTTAATACTATTTTGGTATTTTTTAAAAAGCATTAATACTTTGTTTTGAATTTTCGGTTGTGGAACTTTATCATAATTTTCGCGGAGTACTTACCAGCGGTCGTAAATACTATTTTTATAGTGGTTTCTATTTTTCATCATAGACACGATTAAGGGATTGTGCCTGTTGGGGTTTTGTTTAATTATTTTTGCGGTTACTTGTGCATATACCTATAACAATGGCGGCGGCTAGGCGAACGCAACTTGCTAGTATACGATATAACACAGCGATTCGTAACATAGATTTTATTGATGCGTTGGCGCGCAACACAGTTTTATCTGAGGAACAGTCTAAGGAATTTATGGTGCGGTATAATGACCTAGACAAGAATTTTACGACATTTACGGAGATGCATTTTGAGATCCAACTTAATGAAGCCGAAAAGGAAGATTTTGATGCAGGCGTTCATGAGTCAGTTTATGACACCTACAACAAAAAATATTATTTTATAAAACAAAGACACACGGAGCTCGTTAGTTTACAGTCGGATAGCTGTACCAGAAACAATAATGCGAGAGGTGCGGGTAATAATAGAGCGGTCCTACCCCGCCTCCAGCTGCCTATATTTTCAGGCAAACTTGAAGAGTTTGCTCCATTTATTGAACTGTTTCAGTCACTGGTCGATAGCGACCTGTCTCTGTCGGACACGGAAAAAATGTATTATCTAGCGGGGTCTTTAGTAGGGGAACCAAAGACACTAATTCAACATCTATCGATCACGGGGGATAATTATGCAATAGCAAAGGAGGTTTTGAATACGCGATATAATAATAAGCGGTTGCTAGCGGATCGGTTATTGCACAATTTGTTAAGCGCTCCCCACGTGACTAGTAAAGGGATAAACGGACTCAAAATGCTATTGAATACCTTAATTGAAAATACCAAGGCGTTAGAAAAAATGAAGTTTCCGGTGGATTCGTGGTCTTACTTATTATTCTACATTAATTTTCAAAAGTTGGATATTAGTTTGAAAAAACACTTTGAAGATAAGCACACGCAAAAGGATTTGCCCTCATTCTCTGATTTGGTAAAATTTCTGGAAACCGAGATACGGATTTTGGAATCCAGTGCGGAGCCGCAGCCCTGTATACCATTAGGCGGCGGCCGTGGTACGAGCGGACAGGGACGGAGCCATGCGGTAAAAGCTCATGCCGCATTTCAGAATTCGGGATCCACGCAGTGTCGGCTATGCGGAAAAGGCGGCCACTTTATAGCTAAATGCGACAAATTTCTGGCAATGAAACCTACGGCTAGGAAACGTCAAGTGATGTCACTGAAGTTGTGTTTTAAATGTTTGAACGGTCATAACATTGATAGATGCACGTATAACGTTAATTGCTATAAATGCAACTCGCCGAAACACCACACATTACTACATTTTGATCTCCCAACATCAGTGCCGAATCAGGAACAACATTTTCAAAGGATGGACTCGGCGGCTAGTGCTCCTGTCGCGGGTGTGCCTTCTGCCAGTGGGCCTCCAGAGAGTGCGGCCTCTGGAATCACTGGTCTGATGGCAGCACACGCCTATGAGCCGAAGACATACCAACGTACGATTTTACTCGCGACTGCGGTAGTCCGAGTACTCGATAATAGCGGACATTATCAAGAGGCGCGCGTGCTGCTAGACGGCGGCAGTCAAAGCACCTTCGTCTCGGAATCATGTGTGCAGAGGTTGGGTTTGAACCGGTTTCAATCAGATGTAGTCACAGTCACGGGATTGAGTGGTACCCCTGTAAGCGGTTGCAGAGGTGCTGTCAACCTGACTATGACACCCAGATGCGCGAGTCAACCTTTGCTCATCACAACTGCGACGGTATTGAACAGAATTACTAATCACTTACCTGGATTCACCTTGCCGGCTCAACTAGCGGATAACTATAGGGGGTTGTTCTTGGCGGATGAACAATTTTACCTAAGTCGGGAGATCGACATTTTAATCGGTGCGGACCTATTATGTGACGTATTACTGGGCGGTGGATGCATCAAGCTCCATGAGCACTTGCCTCGAGCGATGAACACGGTGTTCGGTTATGTGTTGACTGGGCCCCTAAGCTACGCAGTGGCAAGTCCTCCGACAACTCACTTTACACAAACTTTCTTTTGTGACACTACCACGGACCAGATTTTAGAGCGGTTCTGGGAAGTTGAAGACATTCCTGGTAAAGCGCAGTGTTCAGAAGAACTGGAATGTGAAGCATTTTTTCGGAGCACTCATCAACGGGATGAGAACGGTAGATACATAGTACGGTTGCCATTTGTATCAGACGGGCCTGAACTGGGGAACTCGGCCCCACTAGCCTTGAAGCGGTTCTTGGCTATGGAAAAGCGACTACATGCTAATGAAGTGTTTCGGAAAAAGTATGTCGACTTTATGCGGGAGTATTTAGAAAGCGGTCATATGGACCTTTGTGATGGCAAAGCAGAGGATCATACCAGCTCGGGTTATGTTATTCCACATCATGGAATATTCAAGGCGGACTCGGACAAGATAAGGGTAGTATTCGATGCCAGTTGTGCCACTAGCAACGGCATCTCTCTGAATGATCGTTTACATGCCGGTCCAAAACTACAGCGGGATATAGCGGATATCATTTGTAGATTTCGGATGCACGAGTATGTGTTTACGACGGATATCAGAATGATGTTCAGACAAATACTGATTGCGGAGGCTGATCGGCAGCACCAGTTAATCTACTGGAGAGAATCACCGGACTTACCTTTACTATTATACCGCCTTCGGACCGTTACGTACGGAATGAAATCGAGTCCATACCTCGCGATTCGGACGCTGAGGCAACTGGCGGATGACGAGGAAGCGCGATACCCGGCGGCGGCACGACTTCTTCGTTCATCGGTTTATATGGATGACGTGTTGGGTGGGGCAGACTCCATCGAGGATGCAAGAGTGCTCAGAAAGGAGCTGATAGACTTGTTACGCTCTGGCGGTTTCGAGCTAAGCAAGTGGACATCTAACAGCATGGAAGTGCTGGAAGGCATTGCCGAGGAACACCTGGAGACACCTCGAAAAATATTTGACCAAACGGATGGTCCCAGCTTTTTTAAGATATTAGGAATCCAATGGGACTCAAACAGTGACAGTTTCTCATACCGTACAAAATTGGACGATACAAGCGGATGTACTAAGAGGTCCATCCTGTCAACATTGGCAAGGACTTTCGATCCAGCCGGCTGGATCTGTCCTATCATATTTCAGGGCAAGGTTCTGATGCAGCAAATATGGGCAAAGAATGTACAATGGGATGCGGAACCCCCTGCGGACGTCATTGCGGAATGGCAAGGTATTCTGAGGGAATTACCGTTGATCACAAGGCTTCGGTTGGACCGCCATGTTTTACATGGCGTTAAGACTTGTTCTCTCCATGGCTTTTCGGATGCATCAGAACTCGGATATAGTGCGGCTGTTTACTTGAGAACGGAAGGGGATGACGGACAGGTCAGAGTTAGCTTAATAATGGCCAAGGCGCGTGTAGCACCCATAAAGTCCAAGCTAACCATCCCCAAGATGGAGCTCTGTGGAGCAGCGCTCTTGGTTCGGCTTCTGAAATATGTCGTCGCTGCCATAGGTGAGGATGTAGTGATTCAAAATATCACAGGGTGGTCTGACAGTACAATTGTCCTCTCGTGGCTTAAGCTATCGCCACATTTGTTGCAAACCTTTGAAGGGAATAGGGTCTCGCAAATCGTTAACTGCGGTTTAAACATAACTTGGCGACATGTGCCTTCGGAACTGAATCCAGCTGATGTCGCGAGTCGCGGTTGTCGCGCGTCACAATTACTGGAACATTCATTATGGTGGGGACCCGCTTGGTTGACGAGTAATGCGGACACCTGGCCCAAAAACCTAGCGGATAATTCGGTGGATCCATTACCAGGATTACAAAAAAGGAAAATAAATGTCCGGGCCTTAGCAGGGATCGTTGAAGATGATAGCATCTTCACACGATTCAGTAATTTGAATATGTTACTGGCGGTCGTAGCATATTGCTTTCGGTTTGTGAAAAATGCCCGAGGTCTAGGTGATCGGGTTGAAGGGCCACTCACGGCCCTCGAGCGCCGATTCGCTCTGCAGCGGTTAATGAAGTTGGCGCAAGATGCTGAATTTGCGGAGGAGATCCAGCGCTTAATCCGTAACGAGCAATGCTCTACACGGCTGCGCCGTCTCGGACCTTTTATTGGTGAGGATGGGCTGCTACGCGTCGGGGGACGTTTAGAATACTCTAGTCTATCATTGGGGCATAAACATCCCGTGATCTTGCCAAAGTCTCACGCACTTACCGCCTTAATTGTGGATCACTATCATGTGGTATATTGTCATGCGGGTGCGACAGTCCTGATGGGTGTCCTACAGCGTTATTTTTGGATATTGTCGGCGGGGCAAGTGATCCGTACGCGGATTTTCAAATGTATGAAATGTTTTCGGACTAAGGCAAAACCGACAGCGCCAATGATGGCAGCTTTGCCCTGGGATAGGGTTAATGCGACTGGGGTTTTTCACACTGTGCAAACAGATTTTGCCGGTCCGTTCATAATTAAACACTCGCGGTTGCGGAACGCAAAGACACTGAAGGCTTATCTTTGCGTATTTATTTGTTCGGCATCCAAAGGCGTTCATTTAGAATGTGTCACGGATTTGTCGACGGACGGTTTCCTGGCGGCCCTGACCCGATTCACTTCTCGGCGCGGTATCCCGAATGTAATTCGCTCGGATTGCGGCACCAACTATGTTGGCGCCAATCGGTATTTGGATGATGTGCGGAAATATTTAGCTTCGCAGGAGGTTCAACAGAGGCTTAGCGACGGCGCGGCCAAACAATTCATCACATGGCGTTTCAATTCTCCTGGAGCGCCACATTTCGGAGGTCTGTTCGAAGCTACTGTAAAATCGGCTAAGACTTTACTGCGGCGGGTTATAGGTGACCAGATTCTAACGTTCGACGAGCTAGTTACGGTATTTACTAGAGTAGAAGCGGTTCTAAATTGTCGGCCGTTGTGTCCATTGACGCAGGATCCTCAGGAGCTGGAGGTGTTGACCCCAGCCCATTTACTTATCGGAAGGCCCTTATTGGCAGTCCCGGAATATAACTTCGAGGATGTCCCGAACTCACGGTTAAACCGGTTTAACCTGATTCAGGCTATGTCACAGCGCCTTTGGCGAAAATGGAGTGAACAATATTTGCATTCTCTCCAAATGCGCAGAAAATGGACCTCGCCAACGGACCCACCGAGATTGGGGGATCTTGTCCTCATAAAGGAGGAAGGGTTACCTCCACTTAAATGGAAGCTCGGCAGGATTGAGGAATTGTTGCCCGGCAAGGACGGCGTTGTTAGGGTGGTAAAACTCAAGACCTCAACAGGTACAATGATGCGTCCGGTAGTTAAAATATGTAGACTTCCCTTAGATGACTAAGTAGATACTAAGTTGTTTTAATGTATATATTTTTCAATTGCGGGTGGTGCAGTATTGCGGTTTATTGCAGCACACTTTCATCTTCATTTTGATAAAGGCTTCAGCCTTTCTCGGGCGGGGGGATGTTTCATATTTAATGCCAATAATTTTCTATTTAAAGACGCGACACTATACATACACGCATCACACTCTTTCACATAGTATTTCGTATATATCTATCCTTTTCCCACTGGGGGTCGGGCGGGAATAACGAGTGTTAGTGGCGCCACCTAGCGGACTGGTGGTGAAGACAAGAAGACTGAAAAATATGGCGATTGTCGCGGTGCGCTAACTCCGGCCGGAGCGTAACAAAAAATAATAAATCAAGTGAAAAGTGCAAGTGAGATCGGCGGATATTCCCTGGGGTGAGTGTAGGGCTCACATATATATATTTTACGTTTTGTACTTCGGATAGGTACACAAAATAGTCAGTTGGCCGTGGTTTCGGAAGACGAGTAAAATTTGAACCAGCGCATGCGGTCATGTAAAAGTCCCAATCCCGCCGGCGGACGAACCGGGAAGGCTTTACATTTAACAATTATTTTTCAGAAATTTTTAATTCAGGCTGACTGTACAAGGATGCAATTGTATTTGTTGCATTTACAAGTGTCACTGTTGTAAATATAATTTAATTTATTTCCACAAGATATTAGCTGCATTTATAAGTTATTACTATAGGAAGTTTAATTTATAATTTCCTGCACTATAAATTACTGCACTTTGAATTTATTGCATTTTCAGTACCTTTTACTTAAAATAATTTTAACTTATTGTTTCCTCAGACCTCCAATATTTATTTATAATACTTTATTTCCAGCATTTTAATTTGTGTATGCTAATACATTTTTTTCTTTTCCATGTAATTCGACACTGCAAGGGCCGTTGCTGTCCCAGTTCCTTGGGATTTCAGCTGCTGGTGTGATTGAATGCCTCGCGCATTCGTCATCCAGGGGCGGCAGAGGTTCTGGCACGGGGTGCCAAGAACTTCATGCGGCCTGCATCGGGCCGATGCAGTCTGAAGATTTTGTATTGTTGTTTCTTTTGCCCTTATAATAAATAAATAATTTATTTAATTTTAACTAGGAGATAGGTAGGAATCTAAATAAAGGAATTTTTCGTATTTTTCGTTGATAACTAATTTTACGAATTGACGTTGACATTGCATTTGACATGTCAATATGACGTGTCATGACATCGTCTATGGTCGTGAAATTAGTTATGAGGTAATTTTTTTTATCGGTAAAGGTTTAGTTTTTTGGTACAAATACTTGGAATAAATTAAAAATATTTATTCCAGGTATTTATTTAGAACAAGGTACGGAATCTTGAAGCATAATTCATATGCTTCAGGATCCTAATGTGAAAATAATTAAGGTACAGATTTCTGGGGCATATTTAATATATATGCGCCAGGATTCTAATATAAAGCTAGTGGTAGACGGGTATCACTATTTGTTAGTCCTGTATGGATGTTTGAAGCAAGTGTCATAGACAATGTTTTCAAGCATCTAATACAAGGGCAGTGATATACCGTGGTACAACTGTTTGGGGCATGCGACGTGTGTCATATGTCATACTCCAGGCAGTTAAGGTTAGAACATTCGTGATAATTAAGTCGAGTGTTGTGCCGGTGTTACACCAGGCGATTGAATTACTAAAGCCTGTCATTTTAAATTTTGTATCGAATGGTCTATGCTTTAATATATTAAGTCAGATGACTTTTGGGGATTAGTGAAGTTGGTGCCTTGCCTTTTTAGCAGGTTTTTGTCAAGGCGAAGCCAGTGTCAGTCAACATGTCAGATCACGTAACATGCCATAGGCTAGTGTCTGCTCATGTCCTGACCCTGGTTATCTCTTAGCAAGAGACCATCTGGGTATGAATGTATGGGTATCCCTGCATAGGTAGGGACTTATGATATGTTAGGCAGGAGTAGTTCTGTCTAGTATTTCTGTAGTAAGATGAATGTTCCCCATTCACCCCGAGACGGCGGGAAATGTGAAGGTTCTCCTTCACTGTTGGTGCTATATGGCCACCGACATAAAAGTAGAGTTGTGAATTGTATGTTTATATTTAGAATAAGATGTGTGACATCCGTCAATAAAATAAAATGTAGTAGTTAGTCTTAGACTAGCCTTCGGGCAATAAACGTCTTCACGAAGTACCTCTGCTCTATTAATTATTCCACCTCTGAAGTTATTCCCCCCGGCTGTCGCCACAGTACACGCCCAAATTCGTAAGTTTTCTCAGTGCTAAGTGAACTAAAACAGAAAAAATAGTCATATTTTTACTAACGTTATAATTCTAGATCGTCCCTGTTTAAGTACGGTCGATGGTCACCATTCTTTCATTGTCATAGCATTCTTAATCTTATAATTATCAATGATTGCTCTTTAAATTTAATATTACGCTTTATGCTGTTTTAAAAGAGTTTTATGCTTTGTGGGTAGATTTATTTTTACCAGTTAAGCATGTTTGGCTAGTAAATTTCGATATTGTCATTATTGTATGCGGTGACTGGATCAGTGGTTTAATATTTTAGATAAAATAATACAAATGGGTTCGAATCCCAGACAATAGTCTTGTTTCATGTTTATGCCTAGTTAGGGTAGGCGCCAGCAGCGTCTGCTTAAATAAGCACAGTATTCTATGCTGCAGTTGACTATCCAAGTAAGTTGTATAATTATTCCAATTTGTCTAGCTGTAGCCTCTCTAGATCCCTAATCTTTATTCATTTTGTAACGATGTTTGCTTGTCAGTTTCCCTTGTTACATGAATTATCTGTACGTTTAAGTAGCGGGTACTGGAAAATAATAATTTTGCACAGTTTATTTAATATTTATTTGTAGATATTTATCAAATCACTTTATTGTTTCGTTGTAAACCACTCGTAAGTAACTAAGGAGCAGATTACTTTCTATCCACGCTTTGTGCTGGTAGCTGGCCCGTTCAATAACTTTTTAAATATTATTTTAAGGTTCTAAATTCTTTGGACGTGAGATTTCAGACTATGTCGGAGCATTCGGAGCGACGAAGGCTTTCGACTCCGAGACCGAGAGACGTGAACTCGACCACGCGGAGCCGTAGTCGCCTGCGAGGTTCAAGCGCAAGCCGCCGTCCTCCGGAGTCGGACATCGAGCTGGGACGTGAGCGACTACGGATGCTGGAGGAAGAAGTTCGCCGTGAACGCGATCGCGTGTGCGCTGCGGAATACCTGCGCGATTCTGCGCGACGCACCAACGAGCCCCACGGCCGCAGCAGTCAACGTAGCACCTCCGAGGCAACAAGGCGCCGGGATGCTGAGCTGCGTGCAGAGCGACGGGCCGAGCAAGGATCACGGCAGCGCGACAGCCGACACCGGATTGAAAGGTCACGTAGCCCTTCTTTATCGAAAAATGATTTATGTGACTTGTTTAAAAATTTGAGAGATGGTCTAGCATTACCACCCGTGAACCAAAGCGCACAACTGCCATTACAGAAGATCGACCATAAAAATATATTACCAAACTTTGATCCTTCTTCCAAGAACCAGCGAATGGATGTCTGGTTGAAAAAGGTTACCGAGTGCGCTTCAGTGTACGGGTGGGATGAGAGAACCACCACTCATTTTGCTATGCAAAAGTTGCAAGGTCTGGCCAAGACATGGTACGAAAGTCTGAACACTATTTTATTTACTTGGCCGGAATGGCAAACTAAACTATTAAGTGCCTTTCCATGTGAACAGAACTATGGCCAGACCTTGGAAGACATGATAAGGCGGAAAAGTAGGTACGGTGAATCAATAGAGGTGTACTACTATGAAAAGTTAAGTCTAGTGAACCAATGCGAAATAGTTGGAACCCGCGCAGCCGAGTGCATAATACATGGTATAACAGATAAGACTCTAAAATCGGGGGCTTTGGCACTTCGTTGCACGCATCCCGATCAACTGTTGCAGTATTTGATTAGCAATAGGGATTACAATCAATCTAATCACGACCGTCCGCATTTCAGGAATAGGAATGCCGATAGTTCAGTTGTTCCGAACACAGCGAGTCCTAAACCTGGTATCAGGTCTAATCCTATTACTGGGTGTTACAATTGTAAAGAGAAGGGCCATAGTTTCTTGCACTGCCCTAAACCACTGCTTAAATGCACGCGTTGCTATAAGGTTGGCCACGTAGCGGAAAAGTGTTTTAAGTCAGATGACAAAGGATAGGCGATCACTAAAGGTGCAGTGCAGAAAACTATGAGAATTGACTTTATAGATAGCAACAATACAGTTACAGGCAACAAACCGGGTTCCAAATTTTTGAAGGATATTAAGGTTAATAACACTGAGTTAAAAGCTTTTATCGATTTTGGAAGTGACGTTACCCTCATTAGACAATCCTCGGCGAGGAAATTAGGTCTGCTTCACGATAACGTCCCCACATTTATGAAAGGATTTGGCAACAGTTTAGTCGAGTCACTTGGAAATGTAACTCTTGATATTTCATTAATCATTTCATTTCATTTCATCATTTCATTTTTGAGTGTCGACGGGGTGGAGGCCAAGGTAGCTTGTAAAGTCGTCAATGACCATTTGCTAGAAGTTCCCGTGCCGATGGGACAAACATTCACTGAGCAATCACATATATCAGTCTATAAAGATAATAATACATTGAGATTCTTTAATATAGGGAATGAGTTGCCTAGTTCCGAACTAGTTGAAGACTGTGACTGCTTATTGATGTTTTCGCCCACCAGTACTATTAAAATCTTTGGTGCTGCCTCTATTAGGGTGAAAACTCAAACTGTTTTTGATGGTAACGTGCTGGTCAAAAGTAGTGTAGCAGGAAAGCCGAACGACCAGTACTACATCAGCGGAGGACTTTATCGGTCTATAAAGGGACTGATTAATGTATTGGTTGTGCCTGGTTCAGAGTCTTGCAACATCCCATCGAAACTAGTCTTCTGCCGAGCTGAGAGAGTCGACGTTGTGAATCGGGTGGTTGATGAAACTTTTGTAGAGTCAAATATCAGTCAAGCATTCGATGAAAGTCAGGTGCGCGTGGGTGAAGGGGTACCAGAGGATGTTAGGCGGAGGCTATTGAATTTGTTAGGCAAATATCAACATTGCTTTGCCTTCTCTTTGAAAGATCTAGGTTGTACGAGCGTCACCGAAATGAGTATAGTACTTAATAGTCAGCGGCCAGTTGTTTATCGCCCATACAGGTTGTCACATCACGAACGGGAAAAGGATGCAGTCTGGCAGTGGAGCGATGATCAGGAGCGGGCATTCGAGAACTTGAAGTCTATTCTGGTTGATAGGCCTGTCCTTGCGATATATGACCCCACGGCTGAATTGGAGTTGCACACTGACGCGAGCAGGATAGGAATCGGTGGAACCCTTTTGCAGCGAGCGCGGGGCAGTGAGAACTTTCACCCTGTGGCATTTTACAGCCGGCAAACCTCCCCGGAGGAGAAAAACTTTCACTCTTACGAACTAGAAACCCTCGCGGTGGTTTGTTCACTTCGAAAGTTTAGGGTATATTTGCTAGGGAAGGAAATCAAAATCATTACCGATTGTAGTGCATTGCGTTCCACTTTTTCAAAGCGCGATTTGATCCCAAGAATAGCACGATGGTGTTTGACTTTACAAGAATTCAACTGTTCTGTCGAGTATAGGGCTGGGGTTAAAATGAGCCACGTCGATGCGTTGTCTCGAAATCCAGTTGAACCAGCAGAATCACTCGAGGACCAGTTTCCGGTAGTCATGTCTATTAGCAGCGAGGATTGGCTTCATACTCTTCAGTTAGGTGACACAGAGCTTTGTAGGATAGTAAATATTTTAAAGAGTGATTTAGACGAAACAGGACTAAAATATATTAAAGAAAATTATGTTTTTAAAGACAACAAATTGTTTCGCTGCTTGAATGAAAATAAGACAAAACTCAGGTGGGTAGTACCCAAAGGGGGCAAGGTGGCAAGTGTGTAAACTCAATCACGACGACATTGGACATTTTGGGGTTGAGAAAACTCTGGAACGTATCAGAAGTAACTATTGGTTCCCAAAAATGTCCAGATTCGTCAAGAAGTACGTAGGCGCCTGTATTGAATGTGCCTACGCAAGGAACAATTCTAGTAGTCGCGAATGATTATTACACCCCATCACAAAAGCGGAGATTCCATTCCATACCCTTCATTTGGACCACCTTGGACCCTTTGTGAAATCCGTTAGGGGTTTTACTCACCTCTTAGTGATTGTAGACGGTTTTACTAAATTTTGTTTTCTCAAACCTGTCAGAAACACCAACAGCCAAAACGTAATAAGGGCTCTCGAAGATATCTTCAGTATATTTCGAAATCCTGATCGGCTTATCAGCGACCGTGGTAGCTGTTTCACCTCTCATATGTTTAAACGCTTCTGCCTTGATAAAGGAATAAAACATGTTTTAAATGCAGTTGCTAGCCCTAGATCAAATGGGCAGGTGGAAACATGTTTTAAATGCAGTTGCTAGCCCTAGATCAAATGGGCAGGTGGAACGGTACAACCGCACAATTCTTGACTCTTTAAAGGCGCTAAGCATAAAGCATGGGGAAAAGAGTTGGGATAGTCATTTAGGACGCGTTCAATGGGGTTTGAACAACACTGTTCAGAAAACCATAGGGAGGACACCATCAGAGGTGATGTTTGGAACCCCTATGAACGGCGAATTTAACCCCATGCTTAATTCAATTTAATTAATGACGCTACGGCAGTTACTCGTGAAGATAGAGGCGTTTCTGACATACGCCATAGTGTTAAGACTAGGATAGATGTGAGCAAATCAAGCAAAAAGATAGATATGACGTAGATAGGAAACCCTCCCGAGTTTACAGCGAAGGAGAACTCGTTAAAATAACAAAGACTTGCTTTAGTAACAACGGGCAAAGTTCAAAAATTAATGCCCTCCTATATAGGGCCATACCGCGTAAGCAAAGTTTTGGGCAACGACCGGTATATCGTAGCGCCAATACCAGGGTTAGTCAATACCGAAAATAGACGATCAACAACCGTTGCCGCAGACCGCATGAAACCGTGGATTCATGTAACTGCTCTAGAAGTTAAGGAAAATGATGTGGATGAGAGTCTTGAGTCTGATAATGATAATGGCAACGATATATAGTATAATGTGGAGTTGTTTTCTTTCTAGCTGTAACGAATTAAGTTACAGTTACTACAGAATGTTTTTCGTTGTTACAGAACAAGTACGCGAGAATCGATCGGTTCGCGGCTTGGTGCAACGAGTGTCAAAGCAAGTCCTTCGGCTGCCACTACGAGCATTAATCGATCGGCTCGGACTGGCGTCGCTAGGCATCCTGATTAATCGATCGTTCAGGAGGATAGGGCACCCTGATTAATCGATCGTTCAGGGATTAAGAACAAGTACGCGAGAATCGATCGGTTCGCGGCTTGGTGCAACGATTGTCAAAGCAAGTCCTTCGGCTGCCACTACGAGCATTAATCGATCGGCTCGGACTGGCGTCGCGAGGCATCCTGATTAATCGATCGTTCAGGAGGATAGGGCACCCTGATTAATCGATCGTTCAGGGATTAAGGTATTCTGATTAATCGATCGTTCAGAATACTCTTTCGATTACAACAAATTCTGTCACGATATAATCGATCGGTCGTGACTTTATTTTGATGTTCGTTAACTCAACAAATCAATCGTTCGTGTTCACTAAGTAGTCTTAATTTCAGCAAATCGATTGCTGTTAATTGTTTTGCTTTTTGTAGTCTACATAATCCAATTGCATTACTCATACATATACAATGAATGTAACTTGTCGTAATATGAATTGCCTTGGAAGTTAATTGTTTTGTTTTAGAGTTGCTATCAAACTTTAATATTTAATTCATATCTTATTATAACTTCATTTTTTGCATCTACCAATTTTAGCTAAGTAAGTATGTTTGGAATAATTAAAAGTATAGTAAATTTGATACTTTACATTTAAATTAAAATACATAGGTATTACACATTTTAAACTTAAGTACTTAATTAGCTATAACTTACGTAGGTTGGCCATGATGATACCCGATTGTTAGGTTACCACCTGTTGTCGTGTGCGGGGACGCACACGATGTCAGGACGGACGATTGTTAGGTTATTTTAATTTTACTCTGATTTATCGTGAATTTACTATATAATGTTTTGATTGTTTAATTATAATGTTTTATTTTGCCAATTTTTGTATAAAATTAATGTTTCTAGTCTATGGTTTATCCTAGTAATATTTAACGTTCAAGTATATGACAACACTGTATGTATTCTATTGGTAAAAATTGTGGCGGGAAAACAGACAACGCTCAACGATTGGACCGCGTCACGAATATCACGCGATGACGCGAGCCAATCGGGGAGCTGCATGTTCCCGCCATAATGACGATCGGTTGGCCTAGGAGCTGGGCTCCAGGTGGCCATGCTTGCCTGAGTCGTAAACGACAACGGTTGTGATAGTTGTGAGTTGTCCTAAAAAGTGCTGTAATGGTCGTAATTACTACTGGAATAAATCCAATTATATTCTGAGTTTGAGTTTCTCTTCAAAGCTACTGCCTGCAAGCCCGATTTATAATAATAGTTATCTTTTTTGTAAGCCACTGTAATTGTAACTTATCATGGTGATTATTTTTTAGCATCTAATAGCAAACTTCTATAATATTATTATATGACACCAAAATAGTAACTCTATTAGCTTCTAATTTTATAACTTAGTATGTTTAAAATGTAAGTCATCCTACATTACTTAATCGATCGTAAAATTTACCTAAAAGTTGTCATCAAATAGTATATTAAAGCCACTATTATTACATATGAACTATTGAGGAGAGAACAAAACAAAATACTTAAATCTAATTTTAGGTTAGGGTCGCAGTTCAACCTAACACTCCTCCTCGCTTCGCTCGTCGTCGTACTTAACCTAAGCCAAGTCGGACCTGCCTTAGAACTAGATTAATGGGTTACATACCGTTATGAAATATGTAATGTATTTTTTTTTTTTTTTTTCAGGGTCGCAGTTGAACCTAAGCCAAGTCGGACCTGCCTTAGAACTAGATTAGAGAGAACGCCGATGAACCTATTGCAATATGAACGAACGAATGACAATAAACAAACACGGGCGGGTCGGTCGGTACAAGAATCGAATGGCGCTCTCTGATTGGTGCAAATGGCCGGTGGCTGTCATGTTGCGCACTCGCGCCAAATCGTACCTACAGTGGCTATTTTCACGATAAAAGAATATGAAGTATTATTTTACATGTTAAGTTATAATATATATATGATGTTGTCTATGGAAGCTCGAATATATAATTTTTGAGGAGCTTGTATTGAAGCTGTAAAATGAAAAATGATGATGAGTTGCAAATTCCGTGGCCGAGTTAGTAAATTAAACTAAAATCCACAGACCTACGGACTAAATTGACAAATGACTGACAGGTAAAATGATACCAGGAACAGCAAAATAAAAATAGTGAAGGGTATATGTCGATAACAATATATCGACAAGTTGTAAAGTACAAATAACAGACTAGTTTAAATCAAAAATAAGTATATTAGTTTCAAATAAGAGGTACACATTTTGGTTTGTTTGATTTTCGAGGTAGTGGATGGATAAAATGCATTTTTACCCACTAGTTTTAAAGCATAAAAAGGTTTCCAAGCCTAAATATATAAATATTCTACTGTCGGACTTGGGTTGTCAGACTATATTACATATATATACAACAAACTTAACGGAAATAATTGAAAATCGCAAATCAATTTACCTTTGCAACAGTCGGGGCCTCGTTTTTTTTTTCAAAAAACATATGCACTTTTTGACATATTCCACCTTATCTTAGAACGTTAATTTTGTACCGGGTTTCAGAGGCGAAGTAAACTTCTCTTGTTCTTTGTATTCCTTCAAAACTTTAAAAACTGAACTTCTTGAAATACCAAGAATTTCGGATGTTTTCATGACACACTCGTTTTTATTGACATGAATGTCCTCTGGGATATCTTGTTCGTCCTGCAATCTACCATCTCATTATAATTATATAAACGTAAACTCGATGAATCGTCTTTTTTTCAGTTTCACTAATAGATTTTTTTCTCCTTTTTGTCGCAGGCGAACATTTTGATGAACATGGTTCTGGTCCCGAATCTTGCGAATCCATAATAACGCGTAACAATTTCAATAAACACTCGTAATAGCAATGATAACGTATATCGTTAGATACATAAAAGTAGTTTGTAAACAGCGGTCAAATATTTCTGAAGATACATTCACCACATTGTTGGGAATTTGAAAATAAAGAACAATAATTTATCATTTAATTAAATGTACGAGTATGTATTCAATAAATTATAAATTATCGTAAATATATAATTTTCATGTACATTATTGCTGGTTTGACATTAAATTTTTATCTCTAATTAGGGGTCTACAGACCTTTTGATCTGTCAAAATCACTGGAAAAAGTTGGTATATAGATTAGCCGATCAAATTGCCAATTTAATTGTCCCGTCTGGGTGGACCTTAAACCTACGATGGAACAATAATTTTAATACCGATGAGAACGACACTGGCCAAACTGTGGCAACATTTGTTCATACTTACTTGTCAATTTGGTCCGTAGGTCTGTGGATTTTACTTTAGTTGGCAATGTATAAATCAGAAGGACAAGTAATAATAATTGTTGCTTGTGACTTGACGCTTTCTTTTTAACATGTTTAGTTGTTGGCGTTGTGAAGAAGATGAATTAGTTTATTAGAGGCTCTCATATTCCCGATGCTTAGTTATTAAATGAGAAGTTCGCCCATGTGGCCAAATAATAAATCTGTGGCCGGATTTATTATATCTCTTTAAAAAAATGCATCAAAATCCGTTGCGTAGTTTTAAAGATCTAAGCATACATAGAGACAGACAGACATACAGACAGCAGGAAGCAGGACTTTGTTTTATACTATGTAGTGATAGGTGATAGTGAATATTTAACGGCAGCTCATTCGGCAAACTCAGCAGTCATAGACCGAATTTTTACCCTCATTGTTATTATAGATAATTTGTGCTATATTATTATAACATCATTTTTCATCACGCTTGTTCTTAAACAAGGGTTTACATGATAGAAAAGCGGGCGGAAAGTCGTAAATTACGCCCTTAGGCGGTAAGTAATTTTTATCACATTTTAAGTGATTACATGCTAGAAAACCGAGCGGTAAGTCGTATATTACGCCCTAAGGCGGTAAGTTACTTTGATATTGACTACTATTTATTACTTTTGTTTTATTTCCTCCAAAGTGTGATGAAAAACGTCGTACGTGACTCTGGTGGTAAAGGAATTCCAAACTCGTGTCATTAAAGCCCTCACCTTCGGCTTCGGGCTTCTAATAGACACTCGTTTGTAATTCCTCGTTTACCACCCTTGTTACGTAATGTAGGTACTATTACCTATTACGGACAATGTGCCCGTACCTATATATAAAATTTTGTCTCATGCATAATTTGTAAATACCTACGTATTTGTTTTTCTTTTTTGGAAATAAGTAGGTACTTATTCGAAATTCCAAATCGTATTATTCCTAATAATAAATCAAATTTGGTCACTCACTGTAACGTAATATTGTAATTACAATAATATTATTACGTCAATAACGCGAACAAAATTGAATTTGATTACCGTTTCCCTTGACCGGAAATTTAAGCTAAAGGAAAATGGAGTAAAGCTAATTAATAGGAGATCAAAGGAGGTTTGTTGAAAACAGTTCTAATTAGGCATTAAAATCCTTTAATGCGGGCTTACTGGAATATCCGGCCCTTACGACCACTCCGCCCCCGTAATGACATCGATTTGTATCGATAAGCTGATTATATCAGCGGAGATGTTGGTTTTTTTATATATATAATCTAAAGCGATACAACTGTAGGTATATCTTTTATTATCTCTCTGCCTGTCAATCTGACATGATATTTTTCTCAAGAAGGCGTAGGGTTAGTAAGCCGAAATGTATATCAAATATTCATATCTGCTAACCCTTGGAGCTGTAAAAAATGAAAGTAACTTCTACATAAATCAACCAATGAAATGGTACAATCGTTAATGGTGCGTTTGATGACTTTGGCAAGGGAATCAAAACCTATAAGGGTACTTTCCGTTGACCTATAATCAAGGAAACTGGCACCATGTACATGATTTAAATGTAAAAGGTTTTAAAACCGTAAGATTGTTGTTACTTTACAATAAATACAAGTACATCTTTTTGTGATAACTAACTTATTTGCAGCTGGTTTACTAATATAAATTGCACCTATATGTGCATGTGTGGGGACAATAGTTTATTTACGGCTAAGTTATGTTTGCCGCTCAATCTATTTATCTCTTAATAGCAATAGGTATTAAGTGCTTTCATATTTTCTACGGAACCCTTCCTTGGTGCGCCTATCCGACTCGCACTAGTTTAATCTGGCGCGATAAAAACAACTGAATATTGAGTATTTATACAGCAATATAAAACAACGATGTAAAATATCATGCATGACTTCCAGAATACTCGTATAACTTTAAACACGTCAGGTGTATGAATTTAAAGGATCGCCAAAACTCCCAATATTTCGGCAAAGTTGGAGCTGAATCAAATTTCCTCACGCGAAATTATTATACATGGCCATATACGGTTATCGGATGAATTTGGAACTTCGAGTAAACTTGCAATCTAAATTCATAGGACGTGGACTCACGCTGCGCCGGCCATACTTGGTTTGACTTTTGTGCGGATAGTTTGGTTGGTCAGCGTGTATTTTATGTTCATTCTAAAATCCACAACATTATTAAAAAAAATACGGCGATTCGATTCTTAGGCTATGTTTTGTTCACTTTGAGACGAATCTTAACTAGTAACATTGTTAATGCAATAGACAGGAGGTCTCATATAAGATTTAGATTTAGATTTATTTATTTCATAATATAAAATGTCAATATAAATTACACTAAGTCAATTTACATGCACTTATACTATGATCGTCATATAATTAATACTAACAGATAAAATGTGATGACATTTATAATAAAAACAGCGGAAATAGGTACTAATAAAACAGATATGAGTAAAAAAAAAAACATACATATTCCCAGCAAGTAAACTGGACTGGACAGGCACTTTTTTGAAGGCGTGATTTTACGCTTTTTTATTTGCTAGGTATAGACGTGTGCGCCGCGCCGATCGGCGTGAAATCGGCGTGGCCTTGTATACTTTGTTTTTATGCGCATACAAAAAATATAACCAGCGGGCCTATGATGGTTGCGTTTATCACGTGATAAATAAGTGATAAAGCATCTGTCACTCACGCTCGCATCTTGTCAAAACGGGACGGATGCTTTGTCACTTATTTATCGCGTGATAAAAGCAACCATCATAGGCCCGCTGTACTTTATATAAAGCACAGGTTACTTTATATAAAGTACAGGTAACATTATTTGTATGCATAAATACAAAGTACACAAAGGCCACGCCGATTTCACGCCGCGGCGGCGTACACTGCGGCGTCGGCGTCGGTACAAAACTGGCGCGGCGCACACGTCTACTAATGATTGTTCCTATCTCGTTTTTTGTTTTTACCGCTACCCAAAGGTTGTCTGGAAGAGATCGCTTTGTAGCGATAAGACCGCCTATTGTCTACCATTGCTTAATTTAAGATTTCTCATGTAATATTTTTCTTGTTGATGTGCAATAAAGCATTGTTGTATTGTATTGGATTTTTTCTGTGTGATGTGTATATCATTGAACGGACGACACATAATATTAATTTTTAAATTTGACAATTCATATTCAATACAGCTGAACACATGAAAGTCTTCAATATATAGTTACCAGTTATATTTTATTTTAACAATAATTTTGCCTTATGTTTAACGATCGATTAGTTCGTATTATTTTGGCATTAAGCAAATGTGTACCTAATGTATTTTTTATCATGAAAAAAAAAAAACTTATCTAATCCAGGATCTACATGATTTATCAATCATTATTATCATAATATATCAAATTCAATTTGGGTACACGAAGTCTTAGATTGTCAAATCAACATTTCAGTCCGATGAATTACGAGTATATAGGTACCACGCCACTATTACCTATTAGCCGATTTGAAGCCTTTATATTGACGAAATGCGACAATGGCCCGCTATCTTATTGTAGTTGCTCTGAAAGCGAGGCACGCGTGATTGGAGCCTGCTCGAATGTAAACTGAACACTCAGGTGTATAACGTGATAACAACTCGTGTGAAATTTCCCTTTAAGCAGACACTTTTGAGCTAAACTGGCGTATAGTTGGGTGTTATGCGCGAATTCTCGAGTATTATCTTCCCTTTATCGTAAGCTGCACCCGCGGTATTACTTACCCGCGTTTGGAACAAAAAGTTGGCCTATGTGGTAAATCCAGGGTGTCAGCTACCTCCATACCGAATTGCTCCAGCTGTTTGAGCGTGAAGAAGTAACAAAAATACAAACACACTCAAACCTTAGCCTTTATAATACTAGTGTGATTGATTATGATTTTTAAACTAAACATATACCTAGCTACTAGCTACCAGTGTCGTTAAAGAGCTCTCTCAGTTATTCTCTATTAACAATAGAAAAATCAAGGCAAGCCGGTTGAAATCCAGTTATATGGACGCCACGTCACTTTTTTTTAGACAAGACAGACAGGCGTTCTTATCTATATCGATGTATTCCAAACTACTTTTGGGTAGTAGAGAACTTCAAAATGTATTGTTATTTTATTACTACGCGGCGGCGCTAAAGCAGAAAAAATACTAATACATACACGATAAACAAATAAATACAAAAATACATGAATATAATAATACGTATAAAATAATACATACAAAGGTACATACACCTAATTACCATCCACAAAAATGAAAGGATCAGTAAAACAAAATAAGAATTATAAGAGGTATTAAATCTTGTTAGTAGAACATAGAAGAATTACTTAACAAGCTGCTAGTTCTAGCTTCTCTTCAAATAATCAACTATGACCTACTTTTCTATGAGAGTACAGTCGCCATCAGATATATAATATATAAGGCGTTCATCAATATCTGAACATGTACTGTAACGCCCAGTCAATAAGAGTCGTGTCCAGATAGTTATGATCGCCTTATATGCTGCGATAATCTGATGGCGACTGCACAAGCTTAACCCATTGTTTCCAAATAAATATTTATAATGACTGATGAAGTGATGACACATACGTTTAGGTTAATGCCAATTCGACTTCGATGCGCAAAGCAAACTAGTTTAGGTACAGGCACTGCGAGATTATCAGCGTACAGTATTCAGATATCGTTCCGCAGGTTAGTTAATTCACAGAGACTATCCCAACTAACTTAAGCCAAGATCAATGGTCTTTCGCAATACAACACGTGTATGTTATATCATTATATTGTATATCATTTATTTTGCTAAACATACAGATGTGGTATAACAACGTATGGGCTGCACAAATGCATGGCCCGTTTAGGAATGAATTCATTCATAAATGGGCCATGCAATCCTGAAGCGTCGTCGTCCCCCCCCCCCTCTAACTTTTCAACCACGGGTCAAAAAAATATGGAAAAATTCATGGAAATGAGGCCTTATATCATAAGTACTTTAAATGAAAACTATATTGAATAAAATCGGTCCAGCCGTTTTTGAGTTATCGCAAAATGACAAAATTTTCTTTAAAATGACGTTAGTGCCGCGCGGTGTCCTTATACTTCGAACGTTACACATATCAGTTAACTGCCATACTGCATTAAAACATCCCGCTCAATCTGGCGCGTGTAATCGATAACTTCCAGAAGGTAATAAGTAATTACAGTTACTTTGGCGTTTGCGACCTTTTTATAGAGAAACAGCGGTTTCAAGCGCGTCTATTGTGAAGGATGGGCAACTATGGAACCCAACACTGAGCGTGGCCCGACATACTCTTGGCCGGTTTTTTTTTGTCATAGGAGAACACGAACAATGCCGTACCTTATTAAGCTTTCAATATGAGCAAAATAACGTGTCTTATGTACTGAAGAGTACAATATTTTTATAAAAAATTACAATGGGTAACAGGAGCTGGTAATTTTTTTCTTTAGTAGGCTTATACGGTCTGACCAACACAACGGAGAATCTAGTTCTGCATCCAAAAACTTGACCTTAGTGACCTTTACTATGGTAGTGGCAAGGCAAAAACACACGTACCTACTTAATGTCTGTATATTGAAGATAACTGACCTGGCTATTTGAAGGTAAATGAATCAAATATATATATATATTTGTACGTTTGTTTTTGTATGTAATTATGTGACTTTGCGGCGTCATCACGCTAATTCTACTTGGAGAATTCCACAAATGGTTATACCTACTTTTTACCAGAGAGCAGCAAAAAACAGGGTTCCGACTTTTTATTCCACACCGACTAAGATCACGATCATCTTTTTACATAAATATTCATTAAATCGGCTCCAACAATCCGTCCCTTAGCGAATATTAGCCCGTGTTCCTAAGCTATGCGCTGTAACATTTTGGCTCGTCAGCCACGTCTTTGTTGTGTGCTCACTTGACGTTCCGTTAGGTTAGACGGAACGCGTGTGCTCCGCAGATAACGCATAAAGGCATACCGGCTGCTAATATTGAAATCATGCACCGCTCAACTCCCGACCTTTCACCCCGGCAATACAGAAAACGCTACATTTCCAGGGAGACCCGGCAATTTTGCATGATTTTGACACGTGACACGGCGCGGTGGTTCCTCTCTCTCTAAATTGAGCCTGTCATCCCTCGAATCGAAATCTTCGTACCGTGGTATTGTCTTAATTCTTTTTTACGCAGAGTAAGCCATTTTGACAAGGGTTCAAGTTCTCGCATTAAATTATGGCGAATTATATATAATGAATTACTTTTGGCAGAAAAATATGCTTTGTGAAATAATTTAATAACACACTCGGAAAGGCATTTTTCCTTTGTGATTTATTTCCATTAACTGTATGAGAGGACAGGACTTAATCCTGGTTTCATATAACTTATATAAAGGTAGGTTTTTATCATGATTGAAGGGCCAAAAAATATATAAGTGCGAGTGCAAGTTTAATCTTTTGTGTATAGTTGTATAATACTATATACGTACCTACGTAGCGTTGTGCAATTAAAAACCTGCCAACCTTACCAAAGTATATAAATCCACGCTGCAACCTCAATAAAAACAGCTCAACTCTCAATTTGAATTTATCGAATAGTTTAGTTAGCATTAATGTAACACAAACAAACAACCCGATATTGAATAGCGCGCCACAGATACGGCATCGTTTACTCTCACAACTTTATTAAAACTTTTGTACGTGATCTTTTCTCCGCATAATACGCTTACCTACTGCAATTTTCAGGAAATTCCAATACTTTCTTGTGATATAAATACAATACTGGGGATAACAAATTTCGTTAAAAGTTACGTTGCCTTATTAAAAGTGAAATTTAAATGAGCATTAAATTTTAGACTGCCGAGACGAGTTTACGAATTCAAATTAATTTCCTCGGTACAAGTCAAGTACGGGCTTGGCAAAGTGATACGTGGTTAATTAAAGCTCAGCTATAGTAAAACAGCCGTCCCGAGCTACCTGGTGCGTGGTTCAGCAATTCAGTGTCGAACTCCACGTTGAATTAATTAAAAAAACCCGTTGATTAAAAATAACCATAATTGAATGTCAGAATACTCTGGTCCTTTTATCTTTTGACAGTTGAAATAGCTTTTATATTGACTAAAATCTCGACTTCCGGTTTGTGACTTAAGATGGCCGCATGCCTTTAAGTTTAGTTGTTCGTTATTTATTCATGTTGGTTGTTCAATGTGTAGTATTGATAGCCTATTGTGCAGTGAACTAACGTATGAGTGAATGGTTAATGAAGAATTCAACTTGAAGCGTACATAGCCCTTCTTGGGTCAAGGCCCGGTAGACCGCGTGGTTTTTTGTAAATCGCTATCAATTTACAAAAAGCAAAACCTCACCGAACAACGGCATGCTCTACGAGCAAACTTGAAATTGGCGAAATCATCATTAACCTGATGGAAGCCATATTTTAAAATTAGAATTAGACTAAAATCTCGCCTGGTGATTAGGCCTGGACTTAGAGGGCCAGGGCACTTGGCATTTAGGGTCCCCTTCCATATCTCGAAATGGTTTAAAGCAAATTAAATAATTAAGTGATAAATAAGGAGAACATAAGTATGGCGCAAGTCCTGCTTCTGGGACTGGGGCCCCTAGACTGGCTGGACCCCAGGCCCGGGCCTTGTGGGCCTAGGGGTAAATCCGGCACTGCTGGTGATGAAGTCTCAGATGTGAAACATGCTTGCCCTGAATGTTTATTGAATTTCAAAATATTGTTTTTGGTAAGCAGTGCGTGAGAATTATTTTAGTAACGAAATTTGAACACTTGACTGATTGTGACGCCAAGGATAAACTCATCGTTGAATTACTGAATAGGGTAGCTGAATACGGGAGGCGCCAGACAGCAGTTCGGCTTGACTGATATACACAACAATCAAATAGGGGACAAAGTTTCACTGTCTAAGTTGCTTAACTATCTGCACACTTACTTTTAACGCAATACACACGCAAAACGCAACGCAAAACTTGAATGTTTTGTCGTGACTTAATACCCGATAGTCATGTACGGATGCATTTTGAACCCACGACAAAAAAGAGGGGTGTTATAAGTTTACATGTGTATGCGTGTGTCTGTCTGTGACATCGTCTTTTTTTTAAACGGTTTTATTTAGCTTGCCCTGTTTGTTTATTTGGGTCAAATCTAGTAATTAAAATTTTACCCCCTTCCCGTTGACGTATTGATCTGAAATTTGGTACGCATGTTTAGTTTTGGTGACAATATAATTTATTACATTGGAGGTCTTGTCTGTCACCATCACGACAGACAGGCGGCTGATTAAATACAAAACAAAAATAAGATATTAGCTGTATTTGATAGGGTCGGGGTTTTTTTAATTTTGAATTTCGTTTATTACTCTAGGGCTCCGTTACGCAGTGCCCATGATGTGTGAGACTGGTCATCACTTAGGGTTCAGATTCAACTTTTGAATCGTCAAATATCGTATTAAAGCAAAAGAATCTAGACGATAATTATTATAATATGTAGCAGAATACGCTTTTACTGCCACACTTAAATTTGTTAGAATGAGACTATGTGATTACGAACGAAAAAGATCCATAACAATGTAGATTACGAGTAGGTATATAATTGTAATGTATTATATTTAAGTATTCCTTAAAATCATAAATATAATTGCAATAAATTTCCATAACATATTTACTAGCTGCAGCCATATTTATAAAAAGTATATAAACGCAACTAACTTTACCTAGGTACTCGTATTTGACTATAATCCTACTATCGCACTATACTTATAAAGCACCCAACGAAACCCTGATCCTTTTATTTGTTTACATTGAATGCATTTTATAACACCCGGGAAGAAGTTTGTTTACCCCCCTCGTATCTGAAAATATCAATTTGTCGGGTAATACCGACCGGTTAGGTCGCGCGGGACGTGACGCCAATCGCAACGAAGTCGCGATGGATTTAAAGGAATGGTGCACTCGTGGCCACTGGATGCGAGTCAATTGTTTTTATTTTTTTACGATCTTGCGTATCGATTTTGTGGTTATTTGGGAATGATTATGCTGGTGAATTTAGAATGAATATTATAAAGTCTACTGTAAATCACAGAAAATACAGGTATTCGTATAGCACGTAAAGCCGTAAATAATTAAAAATCCGTACCCAAACTACATTAAAGGCGCAGGCCAGGCCGCGGGGTAGTAATAGTTTTTAATTAAAGTTATCGGGTGTTTTTTTAAATGCATTTTTATCGTGAACATTTTTTAAATATTCATAGTGCCAAATTTTAGGCAGTAGGGGTAAACTTAGTTTGTTTTAAAATGTTGCGATTCTATGATATGCCCAAAAGCCGGAATTATCTCAGTTGACCTTAGAAAATAATATTCACACATGAACAGTAAACAGTTGATATCTGTCTAGAATCTTGCCTCAATTTTAGTTGCTGTTCCTCCTTACATACATTTACTTTTCAATATCGAAAGATCAATATTACTTTTATATTAGTTCCGCGAAGTAATTTGGATGGATAAAATTTAATTTAGTTCAGTTACTCCGAGTTATCTGACCTGTATTTAATTTGGACCAGATTATCCAATAACCAACTTAATGTTCGTAGTATAACAAACAAGTTCAATAAAATGATGATATTACTTATAGTGTAATAGATTCTAGGAAGGCCGGTTTGTATAATTTTCAAAGAATTTAACATCTTTGTGTGTTCTTGTTACAGAATTTTGTATTGAACTTTACTTACATTCTACACTTCGACACATTAATAGTTGTTGTTATTTAGATAGTTTAAAAGCAATTCGACAAATTCAATTTGACGAATTCAAGCCACATCCGGGTTTCACCGACCGACTATCCGCTCCGGTCCGTCTTATTTTTGATGATAAGTTTGTAATATGTTTATTTTTAAGTAAGTTGATGTGTTTTTTTTGTTTCCTAACTGCCCGTGTCTAACTAGTGACTATGCGAGCTTGCGAGTTTGTTTCGGAATGGCTGTAATTTGTTATTATTTACGTTTTCTAACCCCCTACTCGCACCCCCTCATTCTGTTCTAGGACACGAAAACTGTATTTTTTAATTGAGTTTTAGGGGTCGCTAACGGCAATTCAAAACTGAAAAAGAAATTAAAAAAAGTTTATTTTTCTTTGTATCTTAATTAATAACTGCTTACAGAACGTACATAATTGTATAAAAAAATATAGAAAAAAAAACTACTTCAATATGAACTACCTAGATTTTTTCTAATATACAGAATAATTCAGTTGATATTTATAACTAGATTGATACATTAGGTTATTAAAATAATATCACTGCTGAAAATTTAAGAAGAAGACCGACCGGTGTGGACCGGTGTGGACCGAGTTTTATTAATATTTATAATGGGCGGTAGCGACCCCTAAAACTGCACGAAATTTTTTACCGAATTTTTTACCGAAGTTTTTACGTGTTCTGGGACAAAATCGGGGGGTGCCCGGAAAAAAAAAAATAGCCAAAACAAGAAGCACTACTCACTACTCCTAACCCGACCATGGCAAAGAAATAAAATACGCGGACGAAGTTGCTTACCTTCTAGTTTTTATGTAATACCTTTAATAAACAAAAAACGATCAACTGCAGCGACATTTATTTTATTTTTAACCCAGAAATGTTCACCGACAGACCTGTGATTGACTTTGAGTGTTTCCCTTATCCCACCTAACCTTACATAATCTTGTCAAATTCCGGTACAGACTCAAGAGTACGTAAGTAATTGCCAGCCTGAAAACGGCGAGTGTTACGGCAAGTGACGTCGTCTCTGTCGCCGCTTGGAGATAAGTCACGTTCTCGCGCACTAACTTTGATGAACAACGGTAGGTTAGCCTTCCCTTTTGAAGATGGCTTCATAAAAATAAATTAGCTGTTATGACAACAGCTAATTTATTTTAATGAAGCCATCTTGTGTTAAGTATATATTTTAGATTTTTAGGGTTTCGTACGTCAGTCAGCAATAACGAAACTTTTATAGGATCACTATCTTGTCCGTCTATCGGTCTGTCCATCCCGTCCCCTTTTTTCTCAGAAACGCGGGGAGGTATAAAGCTAAAATTTATAACAAATACTTAGGTTTGCCGCTCCTCAGAATCGTGTAAAACCTAAACTTCTAAAAGAACACAATCAAAAGATATACGAGTGGGTCCTTTTTTCTGATTCTTTATTATTTAACAAGTTAGTAAATTTTGCTTATCGGTTTGATTTAAATCTTGCAAACTTTCCATTAACTGAATTGACTTGAAATTTAACACGTTCACTGTCCGTAGTGTCCGTGTCCCATATGTGGATTGTGGGGTCACGGCAAGCCTCTATTACAGAGACATAAGGTTCACATGTCAAACTGAGACCGTGAACGTGTTAATATCTCTACAATAGAAAAATCAAAAATTCAAAACAAACAGGTATTTAAGGCAAATGGTAAATACACAAAATAAAAAGGCTCCTTACAATAAATATTACAATCATTTGAGATCACCCTACCTTACACAATTGTATTACTTGTTTTATATGTTGTATCCAAGTTTTAACATACTTTGTATCATCCGCATCGCATCAGACTGAAAAAGCCCCATGTTATACATTTTTTAAGTTAAATTTAGTAGAATTTGCCGCTGATATTTCTGAAACCTTACATTAATTAGTTATAAAGAACAAACTCACAATATTTCCTCGTAAATACTGTTGAAACCGAATTTTCACTGTAATTAATTTTAGAATTCCTTCCTACCTACCTATACCTTAGTGCAAATTTGCCTTATCATTACCACACAATTATGCATGTGTGTCATTTCGTTATAATTGCTAGAGCTGACCGATCGCTCTCTGCTACCGGAAACGGTCGCCGCCATTACGGAACACATTAATTTTTCACATCCGGTCGCCGACAAATTGAGCTTTCCACCTCCGCTGGACTTTGAGACATGTGTCAGGAGTTTTAATGTAAGTGAAAATTTCGTGAGCTCTGATTGAGGTACAATTTGAACCAGATTTTTCATCACATGGCAATCTTTTAATCGTTAACTTATCCTTTAATTTATTAAAAAATATATATATTATGAAAGCTCCACAATAACTGATACAATTTCTTGGCATCATGATCTGATAATAAAATAAATAAAGAAAAGTAACTTGACGCGTTTTGTCAATGTCAACATTTGTAACACAAGAACAGCTATAATACTGTTAAGCAAAAATAATTGGTATATGAGAATTCCATAGATGGTGACCATGGAAATGAATGGACTTTAATCAATAATGTAACAGTTTTCGTTTCTTAAAACACCCATATACTTTCATATAGAATTTTAACAGTATATTATTATTACCTTTATTAAGTGTTAATTCCTGCGTAAACAATGACGTTAATAAATTTCAGTGTAGCCAGAAACATAAGGGAAATAGTATTACGGAACCGGAAGTTAGTTTAACTTCGGCGCGAGCAACTTCCGCGCTCGGACATGCACTGCACGCCCGTTATATTGCAGTTCGGTACAAACCGCGGTAGTGTCATACATAATGTTAGGAGTTTGAGACCCTGGGTGCTTAAACCATTAATACAAAGATCAAAGCACAAAGAAAAATTTAAATGCGTAACCGAGAATTGAACCCGGTACCTTTGGATTACCAGTCTAGTCTGGACCGGTAATCCAGAGGTACCGGGTTCGATGCCCGGTCTCTTCCGACAGGTAACGCATTCATTAGGTATATATAAAGACGACGCGTTTGGCTCGGTTGGTAGACACCTGCCTACTGAGTCGGCGGTCCCGGGTTCGAATCCCGGCCGGGGCAAATATTTGTGCAAATATTTGTTCTTGGGTCATGGATGTTATCTATATATGTATTTATATATTATGTATATCGTCGTCTAGTACCCATAGTACAAGCTTTGCTTAGTTTGGGACTAGGTCGATTTGTGTATGATTGTCCCTTAATATTTATTTATTTATTTATATAAAAGTTTTGTTGTGTCATAAAGTTACCCTGGGCGCTTATTCGAGTGTACTTTGAGATTTCACAAAATAAGCGATGTCTCAGGTATATCGCCTTTAACTGTTATTAGAACGCTATTATTAGAGCTGCATAAAGGGAAATTTCACGTTACTACCCGGTCACGTTAAGTTTGCTCTTGATATGTGGCATCGTATATAAATGAGGCGCAAACTTAACGCGATCGGGTTGGCGAAGTAGCTATACACTAATGGGCAACATCAGGATATGCGCGCCCGTTATATTGCAGTTCGTTGCAACCGCAGTCGTGTCATAATGTTGAGTTAACTTTTTGCGGATTAGAAGACTAATTCGACGAGGCATTTTGTCGCCAATATAAAAATATCCTGGTTTTACCGTGGCCATATAACTGGCATACATTTATTTTTATAAGTTTAATTGTCATTTGATTGAAAAGAATACTTTAACACGTTCACTGTCTCAGTTTGTCACGTGAACCTTATGCTGCTGTATTAAAGGCTGACGGTGACCCCACATATGGTATGGAACACGGACAGTCAACATATTATTAAATATACAGGATGGCCCACTTAGATCGGTCAGTATGGGAAAGTCTGACACTATAAGACATACGAAGATCTGTCCTTAGGAACCATGTTATTGATTTTAATAACAAGTAAAACTATTTCCTAAGAACAAATCTTCGTATGTCTTATAGTTTCAAACTTTCCCATACTGACCGATCTAAATGGGCCAACCTGTATATTGCTTGCGCCTGAAATTTACACTTTAGTAATAGCACCATCAACAGATCAGGGGGGGTATTCGACCAATTTTAGAGATATAATGGAGATCTCTCATTTTCATCGCCATCCGTCACTTTTGACGTGTGCCTACTTGACAAGTGGCGATATCGCAACTTCGTCAATTCGGACGCGCAAAATTTTCGTTTCCTTTGTATGTGACGGCATAAATAACAGGCGCATACTTTAAATTGACCGCGTAGTACGTGAAATTAGTCCGTTACGTTTCGTTCAAAACAGAAATGTATATACATGAATAACATTTTTGACAATCATTATCGCCTTCGTATTTCCAAAATTGAGATGAGATATGTCACTTTCAAGCTCATCGCATTTAAATGACAGTTCAATGGCGATATAACTGTTATCTAATGGAGATTTGACGTTCGGCGATATCTCAAACGGCATTCTCGAATTGGGCCCCAGGCCCATGTCATAAGAATATGGCTTTGCCATTCGATCTACATTTCCACTTTTTACTATAATTGTACACCTACCTACTACATAGGTACTGTTTTTTGCAGTACTCGCGTCACTTACACATTCACTAAGAAATTGCGCTTTAAAACTTCATTTAAATTTCGACGCGTCTTATGACGAAAAGCATTACCTACCTACTTACTTATGCAAAAACACGGCTAAATGTTCTGAATAACATCATCACGAGATCTCTGCATACCCCGCTGGTAATAAAACGTAAGGAAGGGGAAATTGGCAGAAAATAAGTAGCTTTTGCTTGAGTTTTCTTCGACATTTCTGTTGCTGCAACTTTATAACTTCACGCACATGTCATCTTGATTACTTAGTGAGACTTTCGTTGAAGTGCGAGAATGGTTAATCAGTTGTGATTTTAACTTCTGGTCAAGTATTGTTGTTGCAGAGAACTGTACTTTTTCGGATCACAGAAGTTTGATCTCATCTATCAGCGTGAATAAAGTTATAATATTGTTGCAAGATAGGTACCATAATTATTTTGCAGCACCCATTTCTGTCTGTGTGTAACAAAAACCAAGTTAGGTACGAAGTCTCCGCTGTCTGTCTGTCTGTCTGCCCTTCTGTCACAGAGCTGTATATTTCGAACCGCAATAGGAGTAGGTGTATTTACTCTAATACGGCCGCTATAACAACAAATGCTGATAAAAAATATATGGTGACCCCATATGAACACGTGTTTTTATTGTTTTAGGCGAGATTTTCTGTTTCTGCATTTGTACCTTCATGCAGAAATTTTTATTAGTATTTTTTTTCTCGGAGGCAAAGTTCAACAAGCTTCACCTCTATTGAGCACAACTCTTTGTCGCGTGAGAAAAATGAATGTCTGTGGTCTGTCTCTTTCTTTAGAATACCGTGCGAGCAAGAGCAAGATGCCGGTCGCGGTAGTACGTGCTAGCTCTACAGATTGACGTCTATCTTATTATTATTGTTAATCTGATAGTGGCTATTTCAGAGATAGTTCCTTGCATTTACTGCGAGTATCGGTGATGGTATGAACATCACCTCGACTACGATTCCCGGGTAAATGCAAATAATTGCACTGTTTTAACTTTGAAAAGCCTAACTTTTCTTTGACATAGTCGGATAAAAAGTATCATTTAATGTCCAGTTATCCCCGTACTAAAATCGACTAAAATCCGTCCAGCCATTACGGTATCACATACCTAAGGGCAAGGAAAATTTTACTAACAGATCGCGCTGTACAGCTGGAGCTACGCTTAAATAATGACCCATCTCCAAAGAAAACTGAATTTAGTAACAATTTTATGATTGTATTTGTCATGTAAATTCCCACAATCTTTACTAGAACCGCAGAACACGACCGCCGACGCCGAGCAGAGCAAGCCGCTTGAAGTCACGCTTGATTGATGCCCCATTACGTCTTTACTGACAGCCCTTATATTTAGTAAACCGACGCTGTGTAAATGTGACACATTCGAGTAGTTTGATTGAGATTTGTTGTCATCTAGCGATTGATAATGTCATGTTGATGCAATAAAAGCCAGAGATGTTTTGATATGTATACTAGAAACTGGAACAAAAACCTCCTAAGTACGAGGGTTAGGACTTGGCCTTAAATCGGTACTCCTTCAACAATATAAGTAAATTAAAAAACGACACCACCATGGCGGGATCTCTGATACTTACGAGTAGACCTTTCTTAACACACTAGTACTATCTCGAAGAAGCATCTAATTATATGTCCGATCCTACTGTTGTGTTGAGCGAAGTCTAAGTGCCATAGGAAATATATGGGGCAGAGACCTCGCTATGGCGCCGCTGTCTACAAAAGATCGGTAAAACTGGTTTAGACATTATCGGTCCACTATAATCGGCACTGAATAGATCCGCGCCGCCGACGCCGAGCATACCGCGTGACGTCACCTTAAATTGATTGATGTCCCATTACGTCTTAACTGACAACCCTTATTTAGTAAACCGACGCTGTGTACGTTTGACAAATTCGAGTAAGTAGTTTGATTGAGATTTATTAACATGTAATAACTGATAATGTCAGGTCGATGCAATAAATTTGAAATCTAAATTGTTTTGTTATAATACACGCAAACTACCGTATCTCGCTTTAATTGGCATTTTTTTCACTCACAAAAGTAATCTATAAGATTAAGAAATTGCGAGTTATATTAAGTTACAGAGTACCTGTAAGCATTCTAAGATGATTGTACAGTGCGTGAGCTATCAGAAGGCGATTCGCGTTTTCATAAAAATATCACTATACAAAATGACGCAAGATGAGAATGATGGAAGTAATGTGTCTAACTAACTAACTAACTATTTTGGCTCAGTGACCCAAAGAGGATCTTGGCCTCCGAAACGAGAGTACGCCACTTGTCCCGATCCTGCGCAGTTTCTTGCCAGTTTTCGGCTTGAAGCTTACGCAGATCCAACTCCACCACGTCTCCCCAGCGGTACCTGAGACGACCAACTGGTCGTCGACCGGTCGGTTGCCCCAAGTATGCTCTTTTTGCCGCACGATCCTCTTCCATTCTTTGTAGGTGACCGAGCTAACGAAGTCTATGGGACTTTGTCTCTCCGATAACATTCGGCTCTGCCACCAGCTCCTCAATCTCGGCGTTAGTTCGGATGCGCCACGTACCACCATTCCTTTTAGTAGGCCCCAGGATCTTCCGAAGTACTTTGCGTTCTGCTACCAGGAGCTGACTTTCCTCTTTAAGGGTCAGTGTCCAAGCTTCACAGCCATACATGAGGATAGGTCTTATGACAGTCTTATAAATGCGTATTTTTGTATTCTTGCTAAGAAGCTTGGACACTAAGACCTTATGGAGGGCTGCACTAAGACCGTAGACAATTTTGAATGCGCATTTGGATCTCTTCCTCCCTGGTGTTGCTGTCGGTAATAGTGCAACCAATGTACCGGAACTTGTCAACTCCTGGATATACGGTACCCCCAACATGAAGGCTATCACGTCGGGCACGTGCGTTTTTGTAGCGTTTCATGTGGAGGTATTCGGTTTTCGACGATTAATCCTGAGGCCCACCCTTGACGCCTCTCGTTCCAGGACACTAGCTGCCTAATGTGTCTAACTTTACTATAATCGTATCCTCTTCAAAATTACAAATTGCTAATCACTCAATACAGCTAGAACAGTTAAAATGGAAATACTACCGATATAAAGCCGAGATGTAGCTAAATGACCTTAACATATACACAGCGTTTTGGTCTATATTGACACGCAACACTAAACAAAGTCAATTACTGTCCGCTAAAATGGCCGCTAGACGGAAGGGTAGAGAGATTAAAAATAAAATAAATGGGAAAAAAGAAAAATTGAGATGAAAAGTGCAAAAGTTGGAAATGTTTCGACGCAGCGGGTTGTTTACACGGCTCTGGCAACTTCCGGCCGATGCACGCTTAAATATTTCTCTTTAAGGCGCATAGGTCCCCGATAAAAAATAGATTATAAATTACTATAATAGATTATAGTGTGTAAATGTAGGTATATGTATTTTTGTATAAACAGTAATATATTTTTTATTTACTTGTACTCTAGATCCTCTCTCTCTGTACCATCAGATTTCTGATTTGCACCCACTTCGCCTACCTGCCCTATGGTTGACTGGTAGAGAATGCCATTTTGGCATTAAGTCCGCCATTTGTACTGACTTTTGTTTTGTGCAATAAAGTTTAAATAAATAAATAAAAATAAATACAATGTTTGCAATAATCTCATTAATATTTTCGAGAGACATATTCAACAAACGTATTAAGTGGTTTACACTCACGTGAAATTTTCAGGAACGTGTTTCTAACTTGTATGGAGCTCTACATCAGGGACCGCTACCCGTACGGTCTCGCGGTAACTTTGTCACATTGAGATTCATACGAGTTCAAAATATTTTGGGCCGTTCCTGACAATTTCACGTGAGTGTAAACCACTTACCTAATACATTTTAAAATACATAAACGGGTTTACTTACGTCGTACATGTCGAATATCGCTCGACATGTTTCAAATCGGCACACGATTCATCATCAGGAGAGCCGATCAGTCGCGGCGGCGGTCAACCAAACACTCAATACATTTGTTACAATGTTTTGCGTCCGCTTCAAACTATGCGCCTTAAGCGTTTACATCATCTGAATTGAACCTCAAATATATGTTTGGTTATCTAATGAACTTCTACCGAATAGTTCGCGTAGCTGTAGTTTGAATTAAAGTTAAACATTCTGCGGGAATACTCGTATATCAGTTCTCGTTTCATCGTGCATGTTCTAGGTTCACGTTCATGTAACTAACATCCCATCAAAAACATAAATGTAAAATGAGAGCCAAGTTCAATATCGCGTGCACTTCGCCGACAAAAGAATTGAGATCTGCCAGGGCGCCAAGTTCTTTGCTCTAAAATTTTTAGATACAAGGACATGCGACATACTCAATGCATTTATTTTACTTGGGGAGTAATTCAATATCAAGATTTGACTTGGCTAGTTTTCACAAACTAACAAAATTTTATAAAAGTAACATAGTCATAGTGATAGTTCATTATCAAGCTAACAGTATAAGTAACAAGACGTACACTAACTTGCGTACTTACCTTTACGAAAATAGGTTAATGATTTGATTGATTTGATTTATAATATAAATTTATATTTTAAAACTAGCCAAGTCACGTCTTGATATTGAATTACTCCCCAAGTAAAATAAATGCATTGAGTATGTCGCATGTCCTTGTATCTAAAAATTTTAGAGCAAAGAACTTGGCGCCCTGGCAGATCTCAATTCTTTTGTCGGCGAAGTGCACGCGATATTGAACTTGGCTCTCATTTTACATTTATGTTTTTGATGGGATATCATTACTTTTTGTACAGAAATTATTATGATGTGTAAATTACTTAATTATTATTTGTTAATTAGTTCTGTGTGCTATTCTAGTACATATTTTGAAAGTTTTGAACAAACAAAGATTTTTCCAAAACGGTTAGTACGTATTGGATTTTTATGTGCATGTATGTGTAAGTGTGTGCGTGTGAGTGTATATGCTATTCTAGTATATCTTTCAAACAAAAAAAGAATTTTCCAAATCGGTTTATAAATGACAGAGTTCTGAGGCAACAACCATCAATAATAATAATAATAATAAAACATAAAAAAATCACTGTTTTAGATTTTTATATGTATACACACACAATTACTAAGCTGGATGCCAAATTTCACCTTTCTAGGTCACCTGGAAGTGGGTTAGGTTTTTGATTACTAGTGAGTCAGTCAGTCAGTCAGTCAGTGATAAAAATACCGTTTTTTGGACTTTAATATCTCAATAACTATTTAACCTATATTAATGAAATTTGGGGTTCTACTTGTTCTAAAGGATCTTAATACATAAGCCAAATTTCATTTTTTTATGTTAAATAGATTTGGAGTTATTGGGGGGTCAAAAGTGGCTCCAAACGGTTCGTGTAATATAACACACGGCTGCTGCTCGCCAGTTCCTGCGGTGAACTTGGCTGGACACGCTGCCGCGTGTCTAGATTTTAATAACTAACATAGTTGGCGGACTTTATAACAGACTTTTAGTAATTCTAATAATTCACGAGTACGAAATTAAATACACGTACAAAATATTTTCAGATTATTTTTGTTAAATTAGTTCGACATATAGCTAAAACCAACGAACATTGAAAATAAATTGTATGAACCGACCTGGTGTGTTTGATGTTCATTAACGGTACCTACTTATTATATGCGAACAAAATGTTCGTTGGATGTTTTTGTTCGTTCGTCCACTCCGTACAAGTTTTACACTTTATACTCCGGCCATTTAGACACATAATTAAAACGAACTCGAACAGGTGTATAGCTATATTTCGTATTAACAGTCAACAATATACAATTCAACATAACGTAACATTTAGTTTACGTTAGCAGACGTTACTGCTTTAATAAAAAAATAAATATACAATTCCTTTATTTATGTATGTAAACAGGAAACTGGTAAACAGAAGGTATCCGTAGCGATAGGCAATCGCTCAGCAGAGTAACATCAAGTAATAGATTGATGGATTGACAAGGGTGGCAGCCGTCAGTTTCGCTATAACATTGTTTACCGACAAATAAAGATGGAACAAGAGCCAAGAAGGGAATTCCTAAGCGCCAGCCTGGTATAAAATCCTTGAGTGTGTCTAGTTGAAAGCTTTTTGTCCCTAGACGCTGTCCACTACTTTCTAAGAGTTTCTTTTTTAACACTTTCACAGACAGATTTAGAAAATTCAATGCTGCGGCACAGACAAATTCATTTTGTAGACAAAGACGGCACAATTCATATTTGTAAACACTATATAATATATGACTTTCCGTCTTTAGACTACTTTATCTACACACATATTCATAATCATTATCATAGATTTTCTTTTATGAAAATATGAAACACTGTCCTGCCAGCCAGTCTGCGGAGGAGAGGAACACATGAGGTGACTATAGGTATGAAAAATTGATACTGTTATGGTGGACCTCGCGGTGGCTATGGTACTGTTATGGTACTGTTATGTTATTATATTACATCTCTGATTTTGGTCGCTGCCAAGTAATGTAGGTCCTTACCTACAGTATCTGAATTTTTTATAGTAATTTAACAAGATGGGTGTAGATAAATGTATTTTATACTACTTACCACATATTATAACGTAAGTGTTAGTAAAAATAGGGTAGATAATCGTAAATAAATCCGTTCTACAGTAACAAAGTATTTATTTACCATAGAATCAATTTAGCTGGCTTATACACTATATCTACATTTTACCAAAACTAAATGCATAAATATAACTATTGGTTTGTGTGCCTTGTTATAGTTATAATATAGAGTAGGTATGTATAAAACTTGTGCAAATTTTGTCAAACCAGCATAAGTGAGAAACCACCTCATGTTGATTACTTTACTTATGACAGTTAAACATAATTTGAAATGAAATGAAAGTTTTGGATCAGCTGTCCCTTTTTTTGAGTTTCGTAACAAGAAGGTAAAAAAGGAAGCCTTACTTTCAGAGTTTGACGCTGGTAGACTCTTCTCTGTCTGTGTAAAGTTACCATTTCCTGGCCAACCCAGCAGTAGCATCAAACAGCACCGGATTCTTAAATTCACCCTTCATATCCAGCATATAATGCATCCAGGTGTTCTTCACTTTCAAAGGGAGCTGCACCCTAGCATTCCAATTATGGAAGCCAGTGCCAATTATGGAAAGATAAAAGTCGCCGTCCCTGTGGACGGACAGACAGGGAATACTTGACATCCAAAGATGGTTATAGGATACCTTTTGTCGTCCCTCCTATGCAATATTAGTATGAAATGCTAATTGCTGGGTGCACATATACAAATGGGCGACATGAAAGTATATAAAGTACACATTTATTATCATTGGAATGGAAAGATGAGTCGACCAATTTTATTCCACTCTTAACTCAATTATGTGTATCCAAATAACATGAGGTCGTGGCTCACTCCTGTGGCTATGCCACACACATATATGATTCGGTTTAACCTGGTGCCTTTCCATATGTAAATTGCCTCTGTGTGGTTGCTAACCCACTTACACTGCAGAGGAACTCTCATGACAATCAATGGCTATGCACCTCCAGTTGGGCAACGGTCGACTTGCTCCGGTCTAGTCAGGGTACAATCCTGGTGACTCCAATCATACTTTGCTCATTAGTCACTTAGCCGGACGGGGAGGCTTTGCCTCCCCGGAGACCTCCACCTTCCCCATACTCTCGCCTCGGTTGCTCCAACTCAGTCTACCCTGTCAGTGTGTTCCCGGACACACCTCACATGCATGGGAGCTCTAGGCTTCCCTGTCCAATGTCCTTGACTACCAAGTGTGCTGTGCACTGCAAGATTGGACTAATACTAACAGAAAGAACGATATGCTTTAACCGTCTCCTCATCTTTCCACCTTGTGATGCACTTTTAGGTCGACATAATAATATGGCAAAGTAAACACTCACCTGGTGTTTTCTATAGGACATAGGCCTCCTAGAAGCTCGTAGCTCCTAACTCGTCTTACGACCACGATTCCTGCTCCACTCTTTTTCGTGTTCACGGCAGCCATATTCCCGCCATCTTTCTACCACAGTACCAACATGCAAAAGTTAGTCAAAGCCAAGCATGGTGTTATCACACTACAAAATATAGATTGACATTACTAGTGTTGATACATACCGATTGTTACATGACGAATCGCGCTGCGCGCGACACCTTTAGCAAGACTTTTTTTCTCTATTTAAACATATACTTCTTTTTAAATCTCAGTCAGCGCACTTGAATGAATTTTTTAATATTCTGTGCAGTTCATTTGGTTTAAGTACTCGTAGTAACCGTAATATTTTTCCTATGAAATAAATTTCCACCAGTTTATCTCCATATAAATTTCATGATCAGTATCTCAGACGAATGACGTCCACTGCTGGACAAAGGTCTCTCCTATAGGTACTCTGCAGTGAACGATCTTACGATATCCAACGCAAACAAAGAACTTGTCACCTTATTTTATCGCGTTCAAAAATATGTTTCTTGAAGTATCTCGACGGAAAATCACGTCCGAAGGGCGGAAATCATTAAATAAACACCTTTTAGAACGCTATTAAATCACGTTTTGTTATAATAATATGTGAAAATCGTGTAAGTTTAAATCTACAGCTTCCCATCACAATAACGTAGCTATACCTATAGTCATTTAGGCAAAATAAATCAAACCCAGTAAAAGTTCCTATTAGGACCTATTTGTTCCCAACGGCAACAAAGTAACAGACAAATTCCTAAAACTGAGGCATAAAAGGTCAAGTTCACGCACATTGCGGTAAGCATTCGCCCTTTTACACAAACAATTTGGACCACTTCACCCTCTTAAAATCTCAGATCTAAAGAATTAAACTACTTTTACCGCGAGTACCTGTATACTTAGAACAAAGGATAAGCAAGGAAGCTTTCGAGGGTAAATAGCTTAAGCCAAATACTTAGAAAGTTTTAGGTATATTAAAAAAGATGCCTCAAAGTCGTAAGTTAAGAAAACCCTTGTTTTACTCTGTTAGTTTGCAGTGAATTTATTTAAAAGTTTCTTTTGGGGTTCCTTGTCCAAGGGGACACTATTACCAAGTCTCTGCTGTCTGTATGTCGGTCTTTTTGGGCTGAATCTTTGAAGCCGTTGTAGGTAGAGACTTGAATTTTTCACATTCCTTATGTGTATTACTATGGCCACTATCCATTTAACAAGTAATAATTTTATATTATTAAGGATATGTTACGGAACCCTTCGTGCACGAGTCCAACTCGCACTGAACCGTTTTTTATCATAACCAAGTTAAACTATTGTATAGTCATTTTTAGATATTCCGCTTTTCCGTATTTCAAAATTGGTGTTGGTGCTGAAATCTAAGCCCATACAAAACAGATTCCATCCTGCTTCGCGCTAAAATGACTTCATGGCCTCTTCATACATAATTGGTCTTAAACATAATTTCAGATTTATTTCAGAAGAAAATGCTTCAAAGCCACAAGTCGAGAAAACCCTTGTTTTCTCTGTCAGGTTTGCAGTGGATTGTTGGAAAGTTCCTTTTTCCAGTTTAGTTTAGGAGTCGACACGTTTGCGCCGCGCGCGTCCCCGAAAGGGAAATCAAATGTCAAGCGCAAAGTGATGTAGCCAAAGTTTTAGTTACCAAGTTTCGTAATGTGTTTTGTAAATTTAAACAACTGCCGTCACAGTTAAATAGGCAACAGTGAATGGCACTGGTACAAACATATTGTTTAAAGACTTAAGTTGTTATATTTATGGCCCTTAATTATTTGATACCTGCCGGGCTTGTATAACTGGCAGAAACTTTTTTTGCCGTAGCGCACAAGCTTTAATCACATTGAATAAAAAGGGATCGGCAGTAGGTATTTGTCGTACGACAAAAAGTCGTGTGTCACAGTTGTGCGAAATTTGTCACATTATTTATGATGGCATGACATTGGTTCGCATATAGTGGAGCTAATTAAGTTATCATCAGAATTTATAAACCTATCAACATATTAACCATGTTTGATTAGTATTAATACAAAAATCAAATTCCATATGGGGTTCTTCAAGAGGGGAGTAATTTAGGTCTTAAAGGATCAGAATTCGCAAGCGTCCATAGGTGGTGGTAACTGCTTAACAGCAGGCGGGCCGCATGATTTTTTGCCAACGTCGTAGTAAAAAACGCTATAAAATATGACAAGTTAAACAATTATTCCATTAAAACAACATGAAACCCAAGTATTAATTCCGTCTCAGTGTGCCTGATGTAGCACCACCTCAGCCGCCGTACCTAGTGTAGACAATAATGGAAACAGTAACACTAAAACTTCCTGCCAAGACGAGATATGCACCCTGTACAGGCAATTCCCTTTTCACGTCACTCTCTCTAGAAATTGAGTGCACAATGTCTGTTTATGCAGCAACTAAGTTGCCATAATTTATTTCCTTAGTTGCGGTATGGACCAATATTCAAGAAAACAATTAATGTGATCTACTACAATGTAAGCACACACACTTACACACTTGCTGTTAAGCAATGGGGACTGGCGATCGTGCGTGTAAAACGCGCATCCTAGGGTAATGGCTAATGCGCTTATATGACGCAGAGGGCGCTCAAGTAGCGTAGAATTATGGAACCAAAGATTTGGTGTGATTTGTAGCGATTTAAAACTCACTCATATAACTATTACGCATAGCCCTGAGAGTTATTTAGAAGCTTTCTCTAAATTAAGCTACCGAGTGACTTCTCTAAAGACTCCAACATCACGTCAAAGGAATGCGATTTAGTATAGGCATAATTTATTTCCTTAGTTGCGGTATGGACAAATATTCAAGAAAACAATTAATGTGATCTACTACAATGTAAGCACACACACATACACACTTGCTGTTAAGCAATGGGGACTGGCGATCGTGCGTGTAAAACGCGCATCCTAGGGTAATGGCTAATGCGCTTATATGACGCAGAGGGCGCTCTAGTAGCGTAGAATTATGGAACCAAAGATTTGGTGTGATTTGTAGCGATCTAAAACTCACTCATATACCTATTACGCATAGCCCTGAGAGTTATTTAGAAGCTTTCTCTAAATTAAGCTACCGAGTGACTTCTCTAAAGACTCCAACATCACGTCAAAGGAATGCGATTTAGTATAGGCATTGGAAATCTTTTTAATTATTCTTTCATGGTTACGACCACACTGCAAAATTGTTAACCGTTTGTGTTTAATCAATCGATAAATGAATTGCGAACAAGTTGAAAACTTAAACGGCAAGTTAATTATTAATGAAAATTTCCACTTCGCAAATAAAAAGACCCTCAAAAGGCAAGTTAAGCTTGAACTAGGCAAAAAAGTAGATACCTATATTCAGTACAGTTGGATGCCAAAACGTTTGAGGGTTGGAACGTGAGACGCGTACAACTTGAATATTTTCGCAAATATCCTTCTAAAGCTTTGGTTACTTGTTAATTTGACAGACAAACGACAGGCGGATTCTCATCGCGAAATTAAAGTTCCGCTTGTTTTTGATACAGAATCCTAATAATTGCCTCAGTTTTGTAATTTGCCGCTTCTTTGAGCAGCAAGTTCTCTGTTGTTTTTAAGTGTATAAGATATCTTAAAAGTTGTTATATCCCTTCTTTCTGTTGCAATGTGCAATGTTGTTTTGGTCATAGAGACATTAGGTAATGGTGCTCTTAGCGAGCATTTCCTATAATGTAGCAAAGTACAAAATATTAAATTTTTAGCTAATGACTAATGTAAATTTTAAGAAAAGTAGTATTATCTCTTCGAATAGAGATAAGAATAACTTGGAAAAAAGTAATAGAATCATACGACCCAACGGAGGAAAAAATGTTTGACATTATACATAATATTTTAAATCAGTGTTCTCTTGCAAAATTATTTACGATACAAAGCGGTCACCCTCTAAAAGCTCGCTCGTACGAAGGACGAGGAAATTTCAGAGTGCACAACACAAGCCCGTAACGTTGCATAATACGGCGCGTGTTCAGCCAAAGTATTCGTTATGGTATTTGCTACACCTAGCCAACCGGGGCATATGTTTTTCGATATGACGCCGAACGTCAGGTGTTCATCTCACTACCGCCAATCTGTAAGCATCCGTAAGCAGAAACGAGTAGGTCGGTAATTAGGGGGGCGCGCGTCGAGTGGTTTGTGTCATATCGGAGTTAGGGAGACGAGAGCCCTCCCTCTCGGAATTCGCGCTGCAGTAGAGAGTACTTGAGACTCTGGCGATGAGATCCGAGCGGCGATATTCGCGAGCCCGCGCTCCCACTCGCTGCATCCCTCTTGCTCCCGGCTCGCACGGCGCTCGAGGCGCGCGGCGAGCGGCGCTCGGCGGGCGGGAGGCACCCGGCGTCACTCAAGTCGACTCGGTCTCCTCGATCGTGTGTCCGAACCTTTCCTGTCCGCGACGTGCGATCTCTCCGAACCCTACCGGTACTAACGTACGCGCCGCGTTTATACGCGTTTAACAACATATCCCCTACGCTTAACCCTTCATATAACCGTTCACCTGGACTCCGTTAAGGTTTGTATTATTTTCAAAGTTGAGTTTCGAAGTTTAGTAAGTGTTACGGACTTCTGAAGACTTGCGTTAATTGAACTGTAAGGGCTTGTGTCCTGCTGTAAATAAAGGATTATCTGGATTGGCGGAAAGTGTCTCAACTTCTGAAGTGGAGCGGCTGCGTTCGAGTTTTATTTGCATCTGTCAAACAGGTAAGTGTCTGTGAAGCGACGTATTTACCGGTGACACGCGCCGCACTGCTACGGCTTGCCTGTGCTCTTACATTTGAATTATTAAAACGCTGACTGATGCCCGGAGGCAGACGTTTGCGATGTAAGCTGGGAGATATATCTATGACAATAGCGTGGCTCATTCATGACGGCTCCGAGTCGAGACAAAGACATCATTCGTTAGTACAGTTTTAAACTTTCTACTTTGAATATCTTGATATTCGCATGGAGATATCCTTGCAATATGTATCCTAAAGTTCAATTAAGTAAAACAAAGAAGTAGTTTTTAAGTTAAGTGACCTTCAAAGTTGTTTGATAAAAGTTATTTTAAGTTATTCTAGAAACTTGTGCTTCACACGCGATTAGAACACTAAATAAATAATTCAAAATAACTCTCCTGTCACATTTCCCTAATCGCATCACACGGCATACTTCATAACGTAATAACATTTTCAGCACCTCTCATCGGTACCAATTTAATTATCAAACAGCTCCGAGCGTGTACCCTGAAATTTTATTTTTAGACGACAACCCACGCATTAACTAGGTATACATATAATTAATGAAACCGTAGACCAAATCACTGATCAATATTAATCTAGAAGATTTATTACATGGAAAATGATTTTAAAGATAAAATTGTTGTAAAAATAGAGTTTAATTTACCATCGATAGTGGATGGTGAAACGTATTTACTCACTCTGGCATAAAAGGTTTCTAATAGTTAAGCCAGTAACAGCTGATTTCTCTCGAAAGCCCCTCGACAGCGTTTTACTGCCTCGACACAAAGATACATACATCAATATTATGTATGTGGTAAACGTATATTCTTTTCAGAGAACTAAGACGTGATCGTGCATTAATTTTCACCAAAGGAACATATTGTCATGTCTATAAAATTCATTGCTCATCTTTTCATTGCCAATACTCAGCGGTGAAAGTTATTTAAATTAATCACTCCTTCATTTTTCATAAATTTTACTAGCAATCCTGATTCTGAAACAGAATAATTTTTCATCTACCTTCATTGCGACATTTGAACGGCTGAATTCTCGCGCATACAAGTGATAATATCCAATGTTAAGTGATTTATTAACATCTGAAAACACGCCTCCGCCACGTTATTGCCCAAATGTATTCAAAGGTTTAAGGAGGGATATCGTTGAGATGGGTAAAGCTATTGTTGTTTTATGTTCATCATATTGTACTAATTTGTATCCTTTTTCCGAAACATATGTATTTAAAAGTTGGAAATATAATGTGAAGGTAGAGCTTTACTTATATCAAGATTCCACTTTGTAGGAACGAACAATTTGCATAACCATTGGTTCAACAGGAAACTACAAAGAAATTATCCAATGGACTACTTTTAGCTGTTTCACCACCATAATCTCCATGCGCATCACTTAATATATAAATAAACCATTTACATAATAATATTTTTTGGAATACTAATATTTACTTATTTTCGATTTTAAAGTTCTGTAGATATACTTACTCTTAAAAAGGAGTATCTAATCTAATATAGGTATTGACTCCAGATATTTTTTGAAATTATAGAGTGGATTTATCACTATCCCGATCATGAAATTCCCAAAGGTGGTGTAATAATAAATAAAATTATCGAAAATATAAATACGAGTGTAGTAAACCAAATATTATCACAGCCGTCAGCAAAGTTATAAACTCATTCCCGCAAATAAAATAAATATGTCGCAAACTTTCTCCTTTTAGGGCCTTTATGGGTTAAATTATATACGCCTAGGGGCGCAGAATGGAGACATATTCCACTATTGGGACCTCGGGACTTATTATGGCCGACCTAGATGGCCGGGCCACGGTGAGTGCTGTATTCCTATTCATATTTCATACCCCATTTCAGAGTAGAATTGTGTGTTTTTCAATAGACGCCGCGACCGCAATTTATAGGAAACGCTCTTAGGAGTCATCTATTACCGTGAGGAAAAACATGGCATGTTATACATGAAGATTTATTAATGTGTCAAGTGCGGAAACTTAAACATTGGCAGTCCAATACATTTTAGGACATTATGTTATAAGATAGTTAATTTGAAATGTGTAGGTAATTTGGAAACATGCACGAAAATACGTTGAAGTAGAGAACAGAATGCGCAAGAAGCGGGGGCGAGCATTTTTAATATCTAAATAACAAAGGAAGAAAAAATGTTTTCAACTAGGTACGAGTCTAGTTTCAACGGAACAAAGCACTTTCACTGCGGCAGATTAATAATTTTATTCACTGAGCTGTGTAAATAACTACCGACATGTTATTAAAATTACAATAATTTATCTTATAAAATAGTCTGCAGAGTAATATAAAATTGTCTCTGTCAAAGTTTCATTAAATATAATTGGACAGAATTTTTTGTTACATTTACAATGTACTTTCGTGTTTTTAAGTAACTATATACCTACAGTATAAGTTTCTAATTTTATTTTAGTTAAGTACGTGATTGCTTAAATCAGTGATATGGAATGATAGCAAAGTTAATCAAGAAGTTAAAAATGTTAGACGAGAATTTCTTCAGAACGCGTAATTGTGACAGTTCCTTTAATTTAGTTTAAAAATATGGTGCGGATATTAAAAAGTTATCTCTATTGTATAGTTTGCCCTCCAAATGTCGGTTCGCTTAATATAAAACAAGCCGGGGTCCCGAGAAGTTAGGAATGGAAACTAAGCGGGGAATGATGGACTGCCCCGCCACCACCGTCACTTTTGAGAGGATTTATGTGCAGATGGTACTTGCTCCGGTACAAATCATTCCAACCTTGCCGCTATTCATGATCATGTTAAGTGATGATCTGTTTTGGTAATAGTCATAAGTTTCGATAATTGTAGAAACTTGGTCTTATTTTTTATAATACTTTCAACGGACTCATTCGCCGCTGAAATGAGAAGGATTTATTGAACTGACGATATAATTATTTCTAACTTGATTATGAGTCGCTATATCTTTAAAAAATTGTAAATAGGTAATCTTATTATTATTTATTTAACTACATTATATTTACTCGTATTTTTTTATTCTGAAATCACATAAGATATTGTATCACATGTGGACATAGAATTGCAATACAAATAACTATACTAATAAATCTAAGAGTACGCTTATATATATTATATTACAATGAAGTTAAAACTGAAGTAAGTGAAATAAAAAATCATTGCACTAAAATAGATAATCAAAAACAATTTATCGATCCGGGTTTCGGCACCAAACTGGAGTAGAGTTTCGAATCAGCGGTTCAAACACGTAAGGCAAGACGGTTGAAGCAGCAATGTCATGGCTCGCATAACTGGTATAGCAAGATACTTGCTTTGAAACTTGGTACCGTGAAACGAAAGCCGCTGGGACGAATGTGCTTAGGCGGCATATGCAGCGTCAACCGGCACTCGGCAATTTTCAAACATCACTTGACTTAATTTGAGAGGGTAGTCGCGTAAATATGTACATGCACGATAAAGAAATAAAGAAGGTATTTGAAGTAATTGGTGAGGATATTTTGTAATAACAGCTTAACTAATTTTAGATTTTGTCAAAAAATAATATGTTCCACGGGTATTCTTTACAAAGTATTTCAAAATTTCATTTCCTAAAGTCGAAAACAAAACAGTGGTTGTATACCTACGTATAATATTTTATCGACAAGTTCTTTGTTAAATTTTCAAAGGTTTTGGTATAACGAAGACCAAGTAAGGCAAGATACCATTTAAATACATGGATAAAATCGTTATACTTACAAAAATTATCTTATACCCACTGCTCAGTTGAGAGCTCTGATTAACACTTACATGGATCTATTTTATTGATTCAAACGGCAAATGTCCCATCAACATGACAAACCTGCTAACGGTGGCCGCGATGCATGTTAATTTTAATGCGAGCACAGCGTACGTTCCAATTTGTCTAGTATTGTAGGTAAAAAACCCTGCTTTACCCTTACACGGATCAATTTTATTGATTTAACCGGCAAATGTCCATCGACACATGACAAACTCACTAACGGCAGCCGAGGTACTAGCATTTTCATTTTATCGCGAGCACAGCGTACGTTTCGTGGTCTAGTAGTGCAAGTTTGACGACGCGGTTGGCGCAGTGCTTAAGCAACTGCTTACTGAGCCGACGGTCCCGGGTTCGAATCGCAAGGGCAAATATTTGTGTGATGAACACGAATATTTGTGCCTGGGTCATGGATGTTCTATGTATATTAAGTATTTATTTATCCATATAAGTATGTATATCGTCGCCTAGTACCCATAACGCAAGCCTTTTTGAGCTCAATTTGGGACTAGGTAGATTTGTGTGAGGTATTCTGATATTTATTTATTTATATTTATTAAAATATTTGTTCTTGGGTCATGGATGTTGTCTATACATATATGTATTTATATATTATGTATATCGTCGTCTAGTACCCATAGTACAAGCTTTGCTTAGTTTGGGACTAGGTCGATTTGTGTATGATTGTCCCTTAATATTTATTATTATTTATTTATTATTATTAAGTAAGAAACCCTGTTTTACCCTTACACGGATCTATTAACTGGAAGATGTCCATCAACACAATGATAAACACGCTAACGGCAGCTGTGCTAGCATTTTCATTTTATCGCGAGCACAGCGTACGTTTCGTGACCAAGTAGTGCAAGTAAGAAACCCTGCTTGACACTTACACGGCTTTATTTTTTTAATTAAAACGGCAAATGTCCTATCAACATGATAGACCCGCAAATGCTAGCATGTTAATTTTATACCGAACACAACGGATATATATGCCGATTGGTCTAGTTCTAGAAGTGCAGGTGCCTGCTTAACACTTACAACGATTTATTTTATTGATTTAAACAGCATACGTCCCTTCGACGTGACAGGTGATAAACTTGCTAATGGCAGCCGAGGCGCTAATGCTAATTTTATCGCGAGCGGAGACGACGTACCGAGTGGTGCAAGAGGAATAGAATGACGCAAGTTTTGTGATAATACCAGGGATTACTAATCCAACTAAATCACCAAGGACATACTAATAAAGAATTGAACGCGTGAATTCTGATGAAAAAAGTAAAACTTCGACTAATATAATGTTAATTTATGTTTATTCGCTTGTTTTTATCTTATTTCCTTCAGCTTTTTAAATATCAAAATATGTAAATTATAAAATTAATTATATATAATTACTTTAATTACAACTATGTTATGAACATAGGTTAAGAAATATTTTTATAGAATCTTTTTTATCGATTCTATTTTTTATGTGGAAATACCACATTGCGAGACATTGGAGAGCAATGCGCCGGTAACGCAGAGGTCGGAGGTTCAAGCCCTGCTTAGATTGTAGTGGACGGCATTCAATTTTTCTTTCTTAATTTACCTTTGTGTTATTGTCATTATTTATAGGCTAAGAAAAATAAGTGGCTATGCCACATTTGCAAAGTTTTACAGTACAATTGAAGTGGGTAAAATAATAGCAACAGAAAAAATCGGCACCCAGTGGATATTACCCTAGTTAGATAGTGTTAAACGGAGAGTTTTTGTGGCCGTAGACACTATAAATTCGAAAAAGAAGACACTTGCTGGAAAGCGGTAGGACAGAATAACTACGTTGAAAAGTGTGCGTGTTGGAGCTTGGTGAATGCGTAGCATTTTTAAAACATAAAATACAAAGGGCGTTGTAAAAAAGCGGAATGAGAAGGCATTACTTCATGCGATCCTGTAGCTCAGTCGGAAGAGCACTGTTCCGGTTAGACTGAGGTCGTGGGTTCGAGTCCCACTTATACTGCAGTGGATCGTATAAACATTTGGCTTTCTTTATATTTATCCTTTGTATCTATAAAAAAAATAAGAAATGTAGTATCACCATAAAAATAGGATCAACATCGATTATCTTCAATGTAAAGAAAAAATTGCATGTTTTTACCCCTAACCCTTTCATCATAATTGTTTATTTACATTACAATAATATAACTTCGAAAGTTAAACTGCATTCGGAACTTTTACGTTCTCTTCACCCTGGCTTGGTCATTTAACTTCTAAGTGATATAAAATAGTTTTAATTACTTGAGAATTGCGTTGGGTTTAACACTCTACATAAGTATTTTACTATGAACATGAATAGAGCGACTTTATTCGATATGTTAAACCTACATAAATTATGGTATTACCGACCGCTCCGAAGTCCGTGGAAATTTGGAACGTGGGCACAAAACATCCATTACAGTATCTGAACTATACAGGTATTTAGTAAGGTTAAAGTTTAAAAATAAAACTATAAAATAGATTTCATAGTAGTCCCAAGCTGATTTGAAATTAAAGATGTATCGCATTTTCGATTTCAAATTTCGATATAAATAATAAAAATATAATACACATAGTTAAATTCTTATTTATTACAATCAACGAGTTCTTATGTCATGATGTTGATTCACTATCTTCAAAAGAATAATAATATAATATTCAAATACACTAAAAAAAAAATTAAAATGCTAGTTAATAATTTGGAGGACTAACACACTGAGGGCTAGGAGGACTAGTAACCAAAATAAGTTGTGAAAAATTAGCATAATTTCGGTTACTACTAAGCACAATTAAACTAGTTGTGTAATTTTTTTCAGTGTAGTAATTATTTCTAACCCATTATTAATAGTTATTTCAATTACGCTTTCCAAGTTTTCCAACACTCACATGGCGTTGATTTATACTGGCTGCCTCGCTTTTAGTTATCAAATGTTTATTTTCGAATACATTGCTTCTTTGAATCAACAATATTTTAGATGTCATGAAATTTTATAAGCTACTTTTTAAAAGTGCTAAAAATGTTGTTAGTGTAAAATATCCGCTTTAATTTATTTTTCCTTACAGGCCACAAACGGTAAATAAAATTTAACATTTTAAAGTGCATCCTCAACCTAACCTCATCATATCAAAATCAACGAATCACTGTCTATAACGGTACAGGTCTCTTTTTTCTTTAACCATTGCATCAAATCAACTAGGTTCGTCTAATAGAAGAAATGCTAGGTTTCTTGTCTGTATATAACGGTAATAGCAACTTCCGTCAACGCAGAGCTGATGGACGAAACAGGTTTGGAACCTGAGATAGCACGTCGTCTATCCCTTATACGATTTTATAGATACTTTCAAGGTATCGATGCTATTTCTACTAAGCGTTCGCTAAGAAAGTACAGATAATTAAGGTAAAATGCTTTTCAGAAAAGATATAACAAGTCTATAAACTTCGAAGTGCGTTGGCACCTCATGCGTTGCCCGGATGTAATTTTGTTTTTTACGGTTGCCCGTAGTAATAGGTCAAAGTTTTATTTGCGGCCGTATGCCGAAATTATTTTTATAGCGTAAGTTACCACACGCACCTAAGTCAAATTCGATGGTTCCATTAACATCTTTCTGAGATCTTGCTACTAATGTCTCCTTTAGCGATGTGTTCAATTTGAAATAAATATACCCTATTTTGAAATGAAAAATGGCGAATCGATATATATTATTAACAAAATTATAAAATAACAGGTGGTGTGCAAGCCGTATTATAATACCTATCTCTTAAAATGTCAACTTGTCAATGTCAGCTCCAACAGCATAAATCACGGTAAGTAATCAAATCGAGATATTGCTGAATTGGAGATATCGTAAAGCTTCATCGAATTAGTGCCCAGACGACTGCAATGAGATTTCAATAAATAAACTGTTCAATGCATCTCACCATAGAAAAAGTCAGTCATGAAATACCTTTAGTTGGCTTATTTTGTGTATATCCATTGCACTCCATTGTTAGATTGCAAAACCAATTTTAACAGATCCGATATACATAGTGAATATCCGCCGATTATACTGCCGTGCTGCGTTAAAAAGTCGTATCTTAGTGTGAGATCCTTAAAAAGATACGACCTTTTACCGCAGCACTGCAATATACGTACTTCAGGGAATATGACAGTGGCGCGCGTGTACTGAGATGCAGCATGCAGGAATCATGTTAGGCTCAAGGGTTTTGCGCTCTGCTTGTAAAGGGCGTATGAAGTTCCAAGTAGCATATGATCACAACGCACTAATTACTAGCGAAAGAAAAAATATCTAAGAGTACCCAATAGGTACAAACGAACACACTGATAATAAATAACAATAAAATAATAAATATCATCCTCACACAAATCGATCTAGTCCCAAATTAATCTCAAGAAGGCTTGTGTTATGGGTATTAGACGACGATAATACATATATAGATAAATATATACTTAAATACATAGAACAACCATGACCCAAGCACAAATATTCGAGTTCCCGGGACCGCCGGCTCAGTAGGCAAGTGCTTACAAACTGCTAACTGTGCAATCGAGGTTAAATGCATGGCTATTTTGAATAAAATAAAAAAAGTCGTGTCGTCACTGATAACTGTACATGGTGTTAAGGTCTATGGGTGTATAGTTAACTGTATCTTCGTTTGTACTTACGACGAAGAACGTAGCGAGAGGATAAAAACTACATATTGCAGCATAATTATTTTCTTAAAAATGTCAACTTATCAGTGCCACTTAATGCAGATCGAATAGGCCCTTTATGTCAATATAATTATATTTCTATTACATGGCTGTTATAATCAACATGGTAAAATAGCGGATGTCGCAAATCTTCATTTAGAACCTAGCCAACTTCAATTAAATTTGTCATTAAATATTTAGTAGGCAGCGCAGGTCGTTTGTACGATTGCAAAACCAATTTTGAGATATCCACTACACGGTCCGGATATCCGGCCGAATATGCTTATCCCTTCGGGGAATATAATAGCGACGTGAGTGTACTGAGGTGCAGCATCCAGGAATCAGCAGCAGCTATCATTTGTAAGGCTCACGGGATTACACCCTCTACCCTGCTTGTAAAGGGCGTACGTTAAATTCATTATAGGTACACTTACTTTATAGGGTTCCGTACCCAAAGGGTATAAAATGGGACCCTATTACTAAGACTCCACTGTCCGTCTGTCCGTCTATCTGTCTGTCTGTCCTGTCACCAGGCTGTACTTATCTCTTGAATCGTGATAGTTGAAATTTTCACATATTATGTATTTCTGTTGCGGCTATAACAACAAATACTAAAAACAGAATAAAATAAATATTTAAGTGGGGCTCCTATACAACAAACGTAATCCGTTGCGTTAACTTTGAACCTCATTTGTATGCGGCGCCATACATACCAGGTGGAAACATAACTTAACCCGGCCAGTTAAGATGGGAAGTGTTTCTACGGAACCCTCGGTGCGCGAGTTCGACCAGAACCCAGTTCAATCTCCAAACCCTTTGTGGACGGGATCACCTCGTAGCTCCAAGATTTTACTCATTATGTGAGTGCAACACACATCCATGTGTCCCCATTCATCCGTGTTAAAAACGTATTCTTTTTCACTTCTTCCCCCACGCGCGCTTAGAAAAATAACAATGTTTTGCTCGAGACTCGCGGTAAATTTACCTTCCGTACGTGTTTCATTCCTTTAAAGGTCTGTATTGCAGCCGGAAAATAAATGCAGCCATAAAAGTAATAAAAGTATTTAGCGGCAAACATATCGTATTTTCAAACGATTCAATATTAGCGGCCATTAAAATTATTAACTATTTACTGCCAATATTGCGTACATATTCCAAATGACATCTCGTGTTAAAAACGCGATTGAAAATAACCGTGCATTCGCATGGACAACTGCTCGAATATTGCATTTTCACTCGGATGACGTGTCGACTGCATTTTAAATAACTTAGCCAGCCTCGAGCAGATATTCTGTATTGATTTTAAAGTATTTTGGGAACATTTGCTGGATGCTGTGTAGACAGACAACATTTGTACACTTATCCAGGTAGTTGTGGAAGTATATTTGATTGAAGCTATTATAAAGGCTATTCGAAAAGGAGAATTTGAAAAGAAAAGTGTTCAAAGAAAATCTACAATGAAACATTTTGAACACTTTTCAGTGGACATTCCACTTGGGCATTTCCCGTTTCCGTCCGTTTAGCATTCACATTGCAATAGAACGTGCTTTCTCGCTTAAACGTTCAAAAGAGATTTTCGATGATTTCCCGAGCACGTGGACTGTATTTCGGTATTTTTCGTCAGTTGTCAATCGGTTACGCGTGACTGGCTTCCTTCGCCCCCGCTTTGCGCATCACTGCTGTGACGAGATAGAATTTGCTCGGAACGGAAGCGATATCGCTTCCAACAAGAAATCTTTGGAGAGATTTCCTCATTGTGAAAAATAATTGAATTGTAACATTTGGTTTGCGATAAGGTATAGGTAGGCCGCGATTGTGAAATTTTGAAATTAGTTGATGTATTGGTTACGATCAATGACGTTTTGGTAAATTAAGATATCATTCCACATTTAAAACACTGTGAACATCAAAATAAAGTACTAAGCGTATTTTTTGTATCTCCCCAGAACTCTGGATCATCAACCTTAGATAGGGTATTAATAGTATATGAGCTATGATTAACGACTAAGCCAGGCCTAGTCCACACATTACCGTTATAGCCGCATAGTTTACTGCAGCGCGTCGCAGTCACTGGGGACTTTTTATGAACAGTTAGCAAACATAGCTTTTAGTCAGATTACCTATATTCGAGATAAATGCTGCGAACAAAACCAATCTCCGGTGTAACTGTTGATTTTGGTAGGTTTCTATTGTGTTTTTACGTTCAATACTGAAGCGTTTTTAACCAGACTACAAGAACAGACAAACCTCGTGAAAAGGTATATTTTTGATACAAGTATCCCAAAACGTAAGTAGTTAAAACAGTGCATGAAAATTCTCATAATATTATATAAAATATTTGTCTAGACGGTGAAAAAAAAAAGTTGTGCAGATAGATATTATTTTATGATAAATTATAGATAAGTATAGTAATTCTAAGCATCATATTTTTACATCTACCAAAAGTGGATCGAATTACAAAATCAGATGGAAAGATTATTGATCATTTTCCCATTGTTCCAAAGCGGGAAATTCATTTAGAGGAAAGATGAGATAGCAATTCATCGTTGTAATCATCATTTCACAATAACAGAATTCATAATTCAGTAAATACCACAAATTGATGCTCATTTCCGTAACGTATTGTGGATTTAAACGTTAAAATATTATTCGGAATTGAACAAAAAATCCCCACTTGTAGGTAATTTCGTATTCATGTTGTTTGCGATTTTCTTTGATCAGAAGTTGGTTAAGCTGTGTGTGATTTGTTGGTAATGCCGGTATGTAAATAGGCGAGTTTTGGAATATTTTATGTTGTGGAATTGGTTTTGCGTATTCCGATTTCCAAATAAACGGCCAATGATTTTTGTATCACAAATACATAGTTTACAAATGAAGCGAAAATTGAAAAATTTAATGATTCGGACAGGATTCGAACCTGCGTTTCCAACGGCTTTCCGGGCCAACACGGGCGTCCTCCCAATTGGACCACCGAATCAGATGTCAGAGCCATTGAATTTTTCAACCAGTTGCTTCGACATGCCTTAGGGTGGCATCGTAGCGCCATCCTCCTCCTCCAACCTGTCCGAATCATTAAATTTTTCAATTTTCGCTTCATTTGTAAACATTTAGTTTACGTTAGCAGACGTTACTGCTTTAATAAAAATAAATACATAGTTGATGATTTTAGCGAGGTAATTGTATTTCACTCGCAAAAATAACTTTTCATTTGATGACATGGCTGTATAGTAGGTACCTATGTGGTAAGTAATTATAACAGTCTGTTAACTAACATTATTTTATGATAAATTATAGGTATTGTTTACACTCAATTTACATTCAATTATTATGTATTTATACAGTTAACTAGTGACCCGCTTCGTCTTCGCACGGGTGCAATGCTGATAAATTATGCATGTATTTTACATATAAACCTTCTTCTCGAATCACTCTATCTATAAAAAAAACTTCAAAATCCGTTGCGTAGTTTTAAAGATCTAAGCATACATAGGGACAGACAGAAAGAAGCGATTTTGCTTTATATGCTATGAATTGTAGTGACAACGAGTGCTAACAATAAAGCAATTGTTAAAGATAATTATAAATTATAACTATGTTATATATTTGCATTACAAGTTATAATATAGCCTTTAGGCTTCGCGTCATCATTCTCTGACAATTTCAAACGAAGATCAAGCGACTTTAACATTTATGTACCTATCAATCCTAACATATAACATTTTCGTTTATGATCGGCATATTCAAGCTAGACCACGATTCCAGGGCGTGCATAGGGCATTACTCATTCAATGGGTGTTCGTTTTCCTTCATTGAATAGCTCCGCTGAACATTTATTTGAGTAACTAGCGAGACGCTATCGGGAAACAATGAACCCCACTCGAGGGAGCGTCGCTCACTTCACGCGATATTGAGATGTGCACCTTCGTCTTTCAATACATTTCCATTGACGTGAGAAACTCCGGCTTAATACAAAATCCGAGTCATAATATCTGAATTTGAATGACTTTAAAAATGAATTGTATGACGCCATGATATTATTCAGAGGCGAAGTAATTAGTGAGCGAAATGTAAAATTCGCTTCATCTTTAATCTCATGCCGTTAATCATATTTTTTGACCTCCCAAAGGAGGTCCAGAATATAAAAAAATATTTCTGTAGATGGAACTAAATTAGTTTCATTATTAAATTATTTCCCATACAAAATGAGAAAAGTTTCCGGTAATTTTCGGGAAGGGCACATCTCTAGAACTAATAAATGGTAATTAACATTTGGCTGATGATAATGAATAATTTACCGATAAAAGCATAAAAAATTAGGCAAGTGCGAGCCCGACTCGCACATGAAGGGTTCCGTACCATAATCTATAACAAGTTTGTTGTGTGGAAATAAATATTTATTTAATTTTATTTTTAGTATTTTTTGTTATAGCGGCAATAGAAATACATCATCTGTGAAAATTTCAACTTTCTAGCTATCACCGTTCTTGAGATACAGCCTGGTGACAGACGGACGGACGGACGGACGGACAGCGTAGTCTCAATAATAGGGTCCCGTTTTTACCCTTTGGGTACGGAACCCTAAAAACACAAATAACAAAATACGTTTATAAGACGAGGTAAGTAACAATAACAGAAAGAGAAAGGTAAGTAAAATTTTGTATTTTAACTTCGTCTGCGTAATTTTCTAGTCGTAGTCGGGGGAAAAGTATCCTATAACCATCTGTGGAAGTCCAGCTATCATGGTGCAATCGGTTAAAACCAGCCGTTTTGGTGAGATGAGGCGGGCAAATATTTCTTTACCAACCGATGGTGATGTACAGCTGTCGGCGCGCGCCTATACAATACCTGCATCTTGGTAGTAAATGTATTATAATTATTATTCTGGAAAAGCGATCTTTACCATCCTAATCATTTCAATTGACTTATATTCACTTCAATAAAGTACCTCCAGCATCCGCCTTTTTAAGGATCTTGCATTTATATTATGTGTTGACATATTCATATTCACAAGTCACAGAAATCTCGCTGGATTCTCACGAGATTATCGAGTGGGGATCGAGCCTTAATCACATGACGAGAAGCTACAGAACCGGCAGATTTCTCTTGTAATACGAGTCGTGTTGTGTGAAGCTATCGAGTTAAGGCCATAGCTTAGTAGTTGAATTTCGAAACTGATATCACGATTGTGCGGAACTCCCGGCTTATATTATGTTGTCTTTGCGTTAGATAAACACGGGTATGTGCCGTGCATACCTACATTTATGTTCTAGACGGGATGATTTTGTAATGATATTGTTATTTATATTAATTTTAAAGTTATCTGTAAAATTGAAGCAACAAAAATGTTTTCAATTATAATTTCCAAAGGGGTTAGGTCTAATATTAAACCAGGCACGAACACTCTGATTTTACTTTTTAGTTATTGATAATGAGTATAATGTAATGATAGAAGATTATAAGAATTGATGTATAGCTTAGTGCATTCATAAAAGTACCCAGGAAATAGGTTGGCGTTGGCACTTTAAAGGAAATATTGCTCAATATATTCAAATTAGATTATATTTTTCTATCGTATATTGTCGGGTAAGCTCGTTTTAATATTTCCATCTCATCTTTTTCACCGAAATTGATAGAGAAAACAAGCTAAAACGAACTTTTCCGACAAAATAAAATGGAAAACTATCTCTACATTTTTGGTTGAGCTGTAGTTATACTTTAACATTTCATAATGGATAATTCGTAACATTGTAGTGTTGAGATTTCGGACATTCTAATAAATAATACCTCAATGATTCTAAAGAAAAAAACGTTCCATAGTGAAAAACGCATTTTCTCAACTCTTTTTAAATCTCTAATCCCCCAAATCAATTAAATTGTTTATATTCTTAATAAGTATTTGCGCATCCGTATACAACATTTGTGACTAGTAATCGTTGCTGTTAGTGAACCAAAATAACTAAAACCACTCCAGTCATCATTTATTTCAGTCATCATTTATTTACCCCTACATTATCCACTTTCCATTAAAATCGCACTAGGACGTCAGTTTACATTAATTAAAGCCGCGCTTCATTCAAACAGGAGCCGGCTTCGACGGCTGTCCTCTCGCGCTCGTCAAAACAAAAGCGTCGACCCGACCACGGGTCACTTCACTTGGCTCTGCTCGACGAACAACTACCACAACCTCGAATACTTATGTAGCTTGTATATCGTAAAGTCTCGCGTAGCTACTTTATAGTACAAACTCAAATTAAGTTTTGAACTCTTGTCGAATTATAGAAGACAAGCCTAGCTGCGTCCCGCGGTGCTACCGCGTTCGGGATAGAAAGTAGCATATTGTGTTAATCCAAGGTGATAGCTACATCCCTACCGAATTTTATGAAAAGTGGTCCAGGCGTTTAAGCGTATAAACATTCTAACACACTAACAAACTTTCGCCTTTATAATATTTGTGTGGTTAGTGTGATTCGAAATTCAAAATTAAAATATCACCTTGGGACAAATGAGCATAGCTTGTGTAAAATGTACCATAATAGTATCACAACCCGGGGCTGCTAGTATACAAGGCAATAAACAGTAGTTTATGCAACTGCTACATAATGAGAGGAGAACACTCATGTGATCCTATTATGAAACTCACTTTCAGCTCGTTTCATAAAACAACACTCGTATTTTAGGACCTAATTATGTACAGTTGCATACACTACTTTATCTACACCCATATTCATCATCATTATCATAGATTTTATTTTATGAAAATATGAAACACTCAGTTCTGCCAGTCAGTCCGCGGAGTAGAGGAATACATACATGAGATGACCTCGCGCCGCGGAGGGCGAGGTCACCATAACAGTATCAAATTTGATACTGTTAAGGTGACCACTCGGGGGCTATGGTACTGTTTTGAAATTACATCTCTGATTTTGGTCGCTGCCAAGTAATGTAGGTCCTTGCCTATAATATCTGAACTTGTTAAAGTAATTTAACAAGATCGGTATAGATAAAATGTTAAATGATAATAATGATTATATACAAATAGTTTGTTGTGTATACCTACTGCGTATTATATATGCAAATAATAGTGATTTTAATGAAACTTACCTTAGCTTTGCTTTCATTAGTTAGTTTTACCACCATTGTTTTTGCGTTGAAATACTAGACGTAGATAAAATAAGCAGGCGCAGGTTTCCGGTCGCATTGACTAACTACACTCCAAGTACTCGCGCGCCGCCGAGGGTCCCGCAGCCACTCCGCATACACATGAAGCCTTTTTATAGGTCATCAACCTGGCCCTGGAGCAATTGATGCACTAGATGAGGCTTGGGTGCACTGATGACGATTTAATAAAAAAAGTAGAACTAAGCTAAAATAAATTAATAACTAGGTGCGTCATTATGATAACAAACTGGAAAAAATAAAAAGTGTGTGTGTCAGCTCCGACGCACGACTGGAGTTTACTCTTCAGGCCAGGCGCGCACCACTTTTTTGTCGCAGAAATAAGCGTACTTATGGGTTTATGAAAATCGTGGTGCGCGCACTGTCATATAAACCCATATCTTGCGACACTTTAAACCACTATAGATTGAAAACTAATGAATATATTTTTATAATTATTATTTTTAATAACTAACAATAGTCAATTGTTTACGCACCAATAGTTCGTACAGTGAAAAAGTTTTACGGGGGAGCGGGGGAGCAATCAAAGATGGCGAGTTTCGATATTTCAATATAGGTATTTCTTAAAATTTCGGACTCTCAACAGTTTAATTTTGTTACAAGTTTTTACAATTCTTATTTACACATTTACACAAGGATATACATTTCAGTGCTGCTTTTTTGCAGGTACACGACAACTGTTGAGAGTCCGAAATTTTAAGAAATATATTGAAATATTGAAACTCGCTATCTTTGATTGCTCCCCCCGCTCCCCCGTGCAACTTTTTCACTGTACGAATACGTAAACAATGGACTATTGTTAATGATTAAAAATAATAATTATAAAAATATATTCATTAGTTTTCAATCTATAGTGGTTTAAAGTTAACTCGAAAATGGAGCATTTTAGTAAAATTTCAAAAAATCTTAGAGAAAGTGTAAGAAATGTTATAGTGTGCTATATATTCGTGATCTACTCAATAAGCCCTTTCATTTGATACCCAACACGGCATGGCTTGAAGACTTTTTTTTTTTAATTTGTATGGCATTTTTAATTGCCGGGGTGGGGGGAGGGGGACCACAAAACTGGTTGGCAACATTTGTTTGTAGGATGTCTGGGATCTATACAATATATATCAGAAGTCAGATTGAGGTCCGATATTTTTGCAAACGGATATCTCCTTGTAGCCTGCTCTAAGAAAAAGGCCTGATCTGACTTGGTTGTGAATTGTTTGCCTGAGAAAGAGGCAGGTGGCGACGTAATTGCGCCAGCACGAATGCCATGGGTTCTACTGATGTGTATATTAAGTCCTTTCTGACCTTTAAAGAAACGAATCTGGGAGCAATGTGGGCACTGTACGGAATTCTCCAGCGACAGCGACACAGACCTGGAAGCGACATTCTGAGAGGAGCCCGTGCTATTAGGATTCATCAAGTAAACTATTAAAAAACGCAATAGATAAAAACTTACGGCTACGATAACAAATAAAGTATTTAAAAAACCGCTCCAATTTTCGGCATACAAATTGCCCCATAAAGTTCCTGGGGGAAGCGGTGGTTTATAATTGCACATATAACTAGATAGTACTCATGCACTGATAGCAATCACACTCGTAACATGATAGAGATTCACGCAAAATATTAGCAAAAACTTGAAAACAAAAACACATTTCTCAGCTGTTGTAGATTGACAACTGTCAGTCAAGCTGCCCGATGCGCACTTGCGCAGCAACGCGCTGTGTAGGCCGCCGGCCGCCGCCGCAGTCTCCGCGGAGAAATTATGAATATGTTTCTTGTCTATGTTATTTGTTAAGCCTCTTGTGGTAATTTAAAATAAAAAATAAATGGCAGAGAACAATTAATATTAATTTTCTCTAACGGAAGCCATGTTTTCCCGTTGCTAAGTACATTTAAAATACATTTCATCAAATAAACATCTCGGTGATGGTCATTTTATATCGGGGTCTTAGTCTATAACGCTTAACGTAACGCATAACCTGCTAATTTAAGAAGTCGTATTTTTACCCCGATCGTATACTGAGATACGACTTTTTAAATTAGCACGGCAGATACGTTCGATTTTACACCCCATATTTTTCATACCCCGGGCTTATATATGAAAATCGATTCTTAAGGAGTAAACTCCAAAAATTACTCAACATATAGTTTAACTACTTTAGAAATAAAATCCAGCAGTGGACGTCTTTTGGCTGATGATGAATTACTACCCGCCATTTTTAATCTCCTTTTTTTTGGTACAACCCAAATAGGAGATGACCATGGGGAAATAGAAGGCTTAATGATGACTTTAGAAATAGCCAAATTGTACTTAGTACCTAGTAACTAAAATTATACTAATTTTACAAAACTTATTTTGGTTACTAGGAGCCCTCAGTTTGTCAGACCACCGATTTATGTAACTAGCAGCTAATATTTGGGCTACTGTTAACGTTTTTTTTTTTCAGTGCACACTTAATAAGATATGATATCGCATCGTGGTAAGACGCGACATTTAAAACTAGGGGGTAATTCCACCAATTTTAGAGAAATGATAGAGATCTTTCCATTTCATCGCAATCCGTCACTTTTGACGTGTCCCTACTTGAGAGTGGCGATAACCATAGAACATAGCAACTTCGTCAATCCGGTCACGTTTAATTTGCGTTTCCTTTGTATGTGACGTCATAAATAAAAGGCGCATACTTTAACTTGACCGTGTAGTGCGTGAAATTATTCAGTTACGTTTCGTTCAAAACAGAAATTCACATGCATGAATAGCATTTTTGACAATCATTATCGCCTTCGTATGTCCAAAATAAAGATGAGATAATGTCACTTGAAGCTCATCGCATTTAATGACAGTTCAAAGGCGATATCACTGTTATGTAATAGAGTTTTGATTTTGACGTTTTGCGATCTCTCAAACGGCATTCTCGAATTAGATCCCTGTTTTAATTTTAAATTTTGTTAAATGAAGAGAAAGTTGTTTTTGGTTTATTTATGCATCTTGACACGACTTCGCATTATGACTAACGTGGCTATGTTGCGTTGCGTCGTGCCACGCCACGATTCAGTCCTGTCGAGTAATTATGTTTTGGCTCTAAGGATGTCCTGTTCTCAACGAGAGGTGCACGTCACTTGTTGGCTTACCTTCTCAGTTTGTATCATCTGATACGTGGTCTCCGCTAAAAAAACCTTTCTGCTCCGATCATTTGCATCGGCTCTATGAGCAATGTGCGTCACCCACGCTTACAGCGTTACAGGTAAAAAGCATGGAAGAGAAGAGAGGTACGTATAGTAAGAGGTACGTATCATTGTACATTTATATTTATGAGTATGTATTGTAAACATGAATGTACACAGACACACTACTACTAGTGATGAGCACTCTTTGAAAAATTACATCTATTTCCTTAATGATGAAATATTTCATCTATTATAATTTACGCACGTTTACGGTTCTTAAATTTTCAGTTGGTAAGTTAAAAAAACTTACTAAGTGTAAGTTTTTCTTTGGAAACGAACAGAAACATATATAATCTAAGTGAATGTAACACTTTGGAAACTTACTAGCTGGCCATCCCCAACCACTACACGCAAGAGTACATTCTTCAAGTGTCTTCCCTATAATTAAGATGTACTCCATGAAAAATAACAATGAAGTACTACATTATACGAGTAACGTGTTTTCATCAATCCTGGCGCGCAAGCTTCTAGTTAGTGGCGAGAGCGCATCTATTCGTTGTATATCAACGTGGGTAATAGGAATTGCGCGGTATGTTATAGCGTCGCACAGTAGACATGATGGGAACTGTAATCAAAATGCAATGCAACATATAAGGATTGTGAGTAGATTATGATATTATTTGACGACGCGGTTGGCGCAGTTTGTAGGCACCTACTTAGCCGGCGGTCCCGGGTTCGAATCTCGGCCAGGGCAAATATTTGTGTGATGAACTCAAATATTTGTGATTGTGTCATGGTTGTTCTATGTATTTAAGTACCTATATATTTATCTGTAGTGTAGTACCCATAACACAAGCCTTCTTGAACTTAATTTGGGACTAGATCTATTATCTGTTTTATTATTAATTCCGCTGTTTTTACTATCAATTTCATCACATTTTATCTGTTAATATTAATATATGACGATCATAGTATAAGTGCATGTAAATTGACTTCGTGTAATTTATATTGACATTTTATATTATGAAATAAATAAATCTATTCTAAATCTAATCTATTTGTGTGAGGTTGTCTTATATTATATTTATTTATTATTTATTATGATTTATCATTAAATTAAATAATATTACTGAGAGAAAACTAGCTTTTTTTTAAATCAGGTAAGTAATTGTAATAAAAAAAATTACAATATGAGTACAATAAACCAAGATTGACAATATGTTAGTTGTTATTCTTATTCTTATGATTTACTATGAAAGCACTGTATATTGCTCTAACGAAAATATAGATTGTAACTTTATAACAAATGTTAACGGTTTTATGATCCTGTTAAAAGAGGAAACAGCTGTTACAAGGCAAATAAAATTATGACAACTATACGCGCCTTCTGGTTTATACCGCGTTTATACTGTCTCGCTCGCTTTTATGTGATCGAGATTTGAATATCTCACGGATTGTACTGTTTATAACACGTCTACTGTAACCACGTATACTGGGCGCATAGCACCCCATTACTTACCCGTTGCGCGCGTGAAAAAGAAAGTTGTTATTTTCATCTGGTAATTTTCCTCTTAGTTGTTGCAGGTACTAAAACAAGGCATTAGTACGCTAGGCGCTAAGGTATTGAATAATTGTTAAGTACTTTTATAGGCACTAGAAATTACTTTACTTACGGGACGAGGATTTCTTATATTGGGGTTAATTTTGGTTTTACTAATAAGACAAGAGGGCTATTACTATTGGTTTTATGAGCTGTAGACCTCACAAAACTCTTGCATTACCCAAGTCCGAATAATCCCACAATTATATAAAAAAAACAAAAAAACTAAATCACAAAACCCTTAAGCGAGAAAGACTGGTGTCGTAACTACATATATATATTAAGCATGATAATAAAATGTGTGTCTGGTTTACATAAGTTTATTTTTATTTTATCGCTTAGTGTTATATACTATTACACTAAATTTATTAGTATCTACATGTATACACTTTTACTGGTCTCAACGAAAACAGCACCTAACTACAAGTCAGCGAGAAAGCGAGAGTGATTATAATCATTGCGGCGCTCAAAAAGTGAACGTTTTTGCATTACGATGTGTTTCAATTTGTATCAACCGGATCATTATTCCGGTGGATATCCCACTGGCACCGCATCCCCCCCTGCGAAGTGCGGACGACAAAAAAAAATCGTCCGCACGGAGATGCGGAGTCAGTATGGTGTAAAATGTAGTTTTTGTATACATTCCAATCAAGATTCTACAGTAGAGTACCGCAGTTCACACTTCGCAGTGGGATGCGGTGGCAGTGTGATCATCGCCTAAGTTTGTCCGGAACTACTTTAGCGATTTAGTCGAAGTGTGCCGTGTCTGTTAAAACTACAAGACACATAGGTATAAGCGCTCCCCTCTCTCATGGTTCTTACTCATAGCGCTGAGACATTCTCGTAAGTAGGTTTGTACTCTTTCCCAAAATTCGACTCATGGTAGAGGGCTACGTTTGACCTATCCTGTTCATACTTGGCAGGATCTATAATAAAAAGAAACAAACGTTTCTCACTATAGAAATACATTCGTGACCTAAAGTCCGACTCATGGCAGAGAGGTTGACAGTATCCTATTAAGTACAAAAACGTGCGTTTCCCCTCCATAATTGCATTTTTACATTCCTAACCTAAAACAGAATCTACAACAAAACAGCAAACAATGGGCAATCTTTACTAATACCTGTAACTGCTAACAACATTTGCAATATTAATTATGTGGCCGCAGCAGCTTAATGTCCTGGGTTAATAACGGTCGCAGCCCGTAGAATTTACAAACGGCAATATGCCCGACATAACTATTTGATGAGACCTTTACAAAATCATCGCTGTCGGGGGTCAGAATTCGCAGAATTCTGGCGGATTGATTAAGCCAGGACAATGAATTTGCCTAGAAATTTTGGCCATTGTTTTAGCTTCTTATATTTAGCTTGCTGTTGTTTAGACTTGAGGTTTCTGTTCGTTTGTTGTCTGACTCTCCGGAAACAATTACGAGGTTATATCTTTACAGACTGCTATAATTATAACAGTAATTTAATGTCTAATGTAATACAATATTTTCTTGAACATTTTTTACGTTAGTATGTAATTTTGTTTGTAGGTACTCTTACATGTACTTCTTTGTGTCCACATCAAGATGGCTGACCAGATTTCAACTAAATTTGGTGTTCAAGAATGGTTATAGAATATATCTTAGCACAAAGAAGGTTATGACTTTCCACACGAATGCAGTGGGACTAGAAGGAGCCCACCTTCTAGTTCCACTTATCCCACTAATATTATAAAAAAAAAGATTGCGCGTGTGTCACGCAGGATTGGACTTATTTGCACGTAATTTGAAATCAAAATAGTTTAAACCCTAACTTAACATTATGAGTGGTTTTTGAAACGTTTATTTCAAGTAACAAGGGTAGTCATATTAAAAAAACAAAACTACAATCGCGCACTTTGTCTAACGAAAGTTAGTCATTTCGTGGCACAAAGGAATCAATTAAGTTTTGTTTTATTTATAGTTTTATATTATGATTTTTTGAAAACGACTTATAGGTTTAACATAGGTATACTTTCTATTCATATGTTTTAACTCAAGCGATGTCGCGGCCAAAAGCTAGTAGATAATGTCATTTGCTGAGCACAGCTGTTTGAATTACGACTTGAAGTACAAGTTCGTTCGCCTCTGGTAATATGTTTTACTCATTTTATCTCTCTCTTACATATAATTAACAGCTGTCTTCTTTGTAAAATTCCATGTGGTGTCACTGTTGCTAATTCTTCTTGAGCAGAACTTATTAATACACATTCAGGAGTAAAAAAAAAAATGTCAGGGCGCTCATTTGAGTATGTTTTTTGAGATATCACCATACGTCAGAATAATCTCCAGTAGAGCTCGGTCATATCTCAGGTATAATTCCATAGTTAATTCCATAGTTCTAATTCCATTTTTAAAGCGAATCCCATTAGCTTTGTACCCGATGAACAATGCCCATTATCTGTATTGTTGACTGTGGCCGCAACTGCCACTTCAAAATGTAAGGCGTTATAAGTGCAAATTACTTTTACACTAAATCAGTCTTTAAGTCAAACGATATAGGGTTTACTCTTAAACAAAGAGAACACAGATGTTGGTCACTTCATTGTCTTTATAAGCATCGAAACGAGCTTCACTGCTCTTTCACTTACGAAGTGACCAACATCTGTGTTCTCTTTGTTTAAGAGTAAACCCTATTTCGTTTGACTTAAAGACTAATTTAGTGTAAAAGTAATTTGCACTTATAACGCCTTACATTTTGAAGTGGCAGTTGCGGCCACAGCTAACAATACAGATAATGGGCATTGTTCATCGGGTACAAAGCTAATGGGATTCGCTCAGCCAAAAGAATTACTTCTATATATCGCCCTTTAACTGTCATTAAACACGATTTGCCGCAGGAGCCATATCTCATCTTAATTTTGGAGATACGATGGTGATATTGACTGTCTGATATTCCTACAATTGATCGTGATTGACATTTCATTTTAATCATTTTACCCACAGATAAGCAGAGCATATGATAAGCTTCGGATATGTTTATTATCATATTAGCAGAATGTATTTCTTGTTTACTGGATCTCCGAAAACAGTCAACCGGTGAAAACACACACACAATCCCGTTCGCACAATGTAATAGACTATTCTCATAAATCCAGGAATTTCCCCTATGGCTGATTTATCCGTTTTTAAGTAATCTCCATAAAAAATTAAGCCCCTTCAACGCTTTGACATATTATTGAGACAGACAACCTATCAATAAAATTTCAACCCCGTGTATTACGTGAGCATTAACGGTACGTTTTACAATTTTACGTCAAAAAATACCGGCAGAAAAAAATCTCATGAAACTTTAAATAATTAACGTGCTATAATGACGCTCTCCAGAAGCGTTATACAGTTTATTATATTGCCGCGGGAAAATCAGTCGCATTCATAAACTTACACGGCGAAAGCAAGAACAATGTATTTTTTGCTTCGTTCAAATGTGCAAAAGCGAGCGGACGTGGATTTTGTAGAGTTTCTGCAGCGGGCACATTGAATCACGTATTGCAACTGTCAATCTTTCAGCGTTTTTCCAGCTCTGGATCTGCCTTGATTAAAATGTTTTACTCCTTGATCTTGCCGAAGGTACCTGTCAGGGCTGAACGAGAGATAATTGATTGTACTATACGGGGCGATGTGCCGAAAAATCAAGGCAGAGTTCATCAATTTAGAGTGGATGTAGAGTAAATTACTTTGTGTGGAGACACATTAATCAATAACGGATGATTAATGGAAGCCAGCACACGATCCTGATCGTTGATGGATTAGGCTTCCATATGGTCCTGCATAATTTGTTGAATGATAAGCGCCACCTGTGCCCTTGTTTGTTACAGTTTGCTACCGCAATTCAATTGCTTTTTGTAATATATAAGTTTGACATTAACGAAATAACGTATAAAGCGCTCGTTTATCAACTGACATAATTAAATAATGCTCGGAAATAATGATTACAAAGATTAGAAAATAAGCAGAGAAACAGGTCAGCCGGTAGTATCACGTTCCTTTATATTGTTAGCCTAACAACAGTAATGAGACAAATAATATGTTCTCTTTTTCCTTTTGGAGGTTTCTTTAGAAATCTGTTAACAAGGAATAAATAGGACCTTTTTATCCGGTCGAAGTACTCAGTTGCCTCCGGCGGTCGCGGCGTAGAGATTGGCAGCTTAAATCCGTGCAAATCCCGCCTAGTGGAGCCTCCATGGAAAAACACAATCGTATCAAAACATTCGACAAAAATATGCTACCCTTACCTCGTAATAGAAAGCAACCTGACATTTTCGCACACCCCTTCCCTTATCATATTTATTTGTGGCATACCCTATAAAATTTGGGAGCCATATAAGTACCCTGCTACAATATATACCACCCTCATTTTGACAAAGTTGTGATAGGGAAGCTATAGTTTCTAAGGCGTGTTAAATGAAATTGAACGTACTTTTAGAAGAAGGAATACGTACTTAAATTGAATATAATACTCGCACGAGTATGTTACGAGTTCTTACATACGAAATAATATTTTGGAATCGAAGTTAGTACACAGAGAAAATAACTTGAAATATATAGTTTCAAAGCCGTGTTAAATGAAATTCAGTGTACTTTGGAAGAAGGAATGCTTAATTACCCCGCTTCGATTGTAGTAGATCGCATTCAATTTTTCTTTCTTAATTTACCTTTGTGTCATTATTTATAAAAATAAAAATGTGGTATTACCACTTAAAAAATATAGAATCGATAAAAAGATTCTCTATACAAATGCTTAATTAATTTAAATATACATACTCGTACAAGGATGTTACAAGGTCTTACATACAATAATATTTTGAAAAGTAGCAAGTATACAGAGAAAATAACCTAAAATATCAAAGTGCTGATCACAAATGATTGTATGTGGAATGTGGATCGGAAGCAGGAATCCATCTCCTGTCGCACGCGATCGGAAAACAATAGAGTGCACTCGTCGTCGCAATGGACTCGAAAGTGCACAAATATAAAAATACAACCGGCTTTATGGCTTTACAACATTGTCATCCATTTTGTGTATGGGGTGATTTAAAATAACAGATGCGTTTTGAAGGAATTGATAGGTTTAGCCAATGCGAACGAGATGACATATTCGAATTTATAGGAAATTTGTATACAGATTCTCGTGGATACTCAAAATTTTATTTTACGTATTATTATTATACAGAGTATAAGAAATTACTTATAATATTGTTCTTACAAAACTGTATTCACTGTTTGACTGTAGGTATAGTATCTGCTTATTATATAGGTCGTACCTACTTTATAACATTAGGTTTACATGAGGTACCTAAGCACTTAGGGTGACCCCTTGCGTGAACATAATATCACTCACGTGTTTGTAACAGGTATTACATTAAAGCCTATACGAAGTTCAGCTTGTTCGGCACATGGCGAATGTCTTCTGGCAAACTGTTGAGCAAGTCTTTTGGTTACGGTAAATATTTTTGTTATATTGAGGGATAAGCGAGCGCTGATGTAGTCATCTTAGTTTATTTCAATTGAACATCAAGGGTTTACATAGAAGCAAGTTTCTGTGAAACACAAACGTTGAATAAAGGCCTTTCACGAGTCCCGACCATTGTTTTAGTGCTATGCAAGCGGCACCATAATTGTGTACCGTGCAACTTGAGTTCAATGTTAAGTTCTAAAATACAAATTATACAACCCACATGTAATTTGTTTGCAAGTCAGCATTTAAGCTGGTCTGAATAGAAACTGTCCGTGTACGTACACATTCGTTTTCAGCAGAATCTCCTGTGCAATTTTATGTTTAATTTCAATAATACCCAGTAAAAATGTTAAGAGTGCTTGCCTGGTAAGTATGTATAAAAACGAGTACTGAATTTACTGCCAACTGGAGAGGAGAAAAGAATCTATTCAGCGCAATATAACGAGGCAAAAGCATAGCTTCAGCAGACAAGTTGGCTTTTAAACATCTTTATCTGTGCTTCGGACGCAATAGATTGTAGCCAATTATTCGCGTAGACGCACGCTCCTCTATTGTTTCGTGTTTTATTCTAGAAAAAGGCTTTTTTTCTCCTAATTAGGCTCTAAGTAAGCGTGTTTGCGATATCGCTGGCTTGTTTTTAAATATATGATACACGAGTTTATTGTAATGAGAAATGTACATTATTTACTCAATGCATTTATTTAAAAGGACTTTTAAAAGGAATTAAAAGGCTTTTTTAATTTTTTATTTTATTTTATTTATTTTTATTATTTATTTCACTTGGAGTGTAATTTAATATCAAGATTTGACTTGGCTAGTTTTCACATATAAGATTATATTATATTTTATAAAAGTAACAGTATTATTATCAAGCTAACAGTATAAGTAACAGGACGTACACTAACTTGCGTATGAATAACATATGAATTTAATGTACAATAATTGTACATTAAATTCATATGTTATTCATACGCAAGTATAATTATTGTACTTGTTAAGACATTGCCGTAATAAATTTAATAAAAAACTGCCATTGTGGGGTAGCAAGTAGCCTGAAGATCTTATCCACCACCACCGCCACTTTCCTACTCGATCATGATCATGACAGCATCTCAGTTCAATAAAATGAAAAATGTCAGCCGAGTGCGAGCCGCACTCGCGCACCGAGGGTTCCGAACAAATGATGACAGCCCTGAATGTTGTTGCAAGAAAAAGATAAACTGTACTAAATGATAAACTTAACTTTGCCGTTGCCAAACTTTTGCATGCATGGGGATGCATCGACACAGGTTGCGGGTTAATTTATAAACTGCAAATAAGTTTGTACATACAAAAAGGTATATATTTATTACTAGCTGTGCCCCGCGGTGTTACCCGCTCATCCCACGGGAACACTACATTTATTCGTGATGAAAAATATCCTATGTCCTTCCCCGGGACTGAAACTATGTATATACCAAATTTCATCTAAATCGGTTCAGCGGTTTTAGCGTGAAGAGGACAGACAGACAGACACACTTTCACATTTATAATATTAGTATTAGTATGGATAATGTAACTAAAATTTACGGTTTTTATTTACTTGTGTTACATGACGTTACGTCTTCCCAAATTTAATTATTCTAGGTCAACGGGAAGTACCTACCCTATAAGTTTCGATTTCCTTGCAAGCCTCAGCAAATGCAGCATAAAGGCTCGTATCTTTTGATTGCGTTGACTTAGCAGTTTGATTTTTTTCAAGGCTCCAGGGGTTAGCAAACCTGAGTATTTTATATTAAAGTCAGCTTGAAAACCCCACGCATCCTAGACAAAAGCGGGGTTGACAGACGGACAGACGGACAGACAGACGAACAACAAAGTGATCCTATAAGGGTTAAATTTTTATGGATATGGAACCATAAAAACCAATGGGCTATTATTCGATCGTTTCTACCACTTCACGACCCTTTGAATTTTCTGTAGATTTTTGTGGCCAGTCGAGTTTTTTTGGTAGAGATCCTGGATTAAAATAGAAGAAAAAATTTAATATTCATTTAAAATACTTATGTATGAGAATTCGGCATAATATGTGACGTGGTAACGCCCGAATAATGCCTCATTTAATCATGGATTCAAGTATCGTTTTTCTGATCCATATATACCCTAATCAATGGGTTAATATGGCAAATGTATCGGGGGTGTGTCGTGCGGCGCCACCAAAAGGACCACAATGGTTAATTAGGCACCCAGCAAGCATCGCCGGCCTCACAATTAACTGCTAATCCGTTTTGATTGGCCGCTCCGTGCGTGCTTCGATTTCCTTGTGAAGCCGTATTTGACTTGACATTCAGCCATGTCATTAGGGCTATATCGGTCGGCACTATAATTATTTATTACGAGACGGCGGCGCATGTTAGCGTCAGTTAAAGTCAAATGCTGGAATTTTCGTCTATTGTTTGTACTCCAATATAACTTTCGTGTGTTGTTTGTTTTCCAATAATAGGAGGTTTGTTTGTTTTATGACGTAATTGAATCCACTCAATTGCTTTTGGTAACTACGGCTACCTATCATCGCTCTTATTTTGTTATACATATATGTAAATAGAGACCAACTCAAAATTCGAAGCAATTGAGTGGATAAATAAATAAACTAGTGACTCGTGAGCTCGCAAGTTTGTTTCAGAATTGCCGAAATTTGTCATTTTTAATGTTTCCAACTAGCATACCACGGCCATTTTGAATTATTTCGAAAAGTAAAATTGTTAAAAAAAACTATAGATATACTACTCACAAAATGTATCACAGTAAGCTCTAATTGGCTTGTGTTATGGGCACTAGACTACGATATATTATCCATGCTTATCAAGATAAATACATAGGAACAGATCGAGTTCATCACACAAATATTTTCCCTTCCGAGATTCGAAGGGAAAATATTTGTGTGATGAACTCGATCAGGGCCATTAGGCACGGCTTAGTAGGCAGATGCGCCAACCACGCCATCAAAAAAAAAATAAGAAAACAAAATGCAAACACCCGCAACAATGTCACAGTGCAGTTATTTCTAGGGCAATCGCAGTAGGTAATTAATACAAACACATACTCGTACAACATATTCAAAGGATGGAATGCAATATACAAAGAACCGAACTCCAAACGACTGCAACTTCACGATTGATATATCGTTAAAATCATTATAATAATACCTAAAATCGTCATCTAGGGGCACAGACAACTTAATCTAGGGGCCTATGATGGTTGCGTTTAACACGTAATAAATATGTGACAGAGCATCTGTCACTCACACTTGCATTTTGTCAAAACGTGACGGATGCTTTATCACTTATTTTATCGTGTGGTAAAAGCAACCATCATTAGGCCCGCTGGTCACAACATATAAAGTAGCTGTCTTCATTATATGTAGCATGATGGTTTCAAGCAAAAAATCTTATCGCAATTGCATGCCATGCCAGTTAAACAAACAGACAAACTCTTGATAGCCGCGACCAGCTTTAATAGAGTAAAGTATGAAATTGCCTCTCAGTCCCTGACATTTTTAAGTCTGGAGGATAAACTTTATTGCCGCTTTTAAACTCTTGTAAATAAGGACTCGTATATCAAAGTGAGTCACTTGCTACATCTTAATTTAAATCGTATTTACATTACTGAGTTTATTTTATTTAGCATCCAATGTGTTTATCACACTATACCTACTCGTATTGTTGATACCAGTTGCAAAATACCTTTTACGAGAAAATCAAAAGAATGAACTGAATAATAACGTGTATTTTGAGTTTAGAAGTGTGTGTTACCCAAATAATTGTGCGTTAACAACAAATAGACAGTAGGTATTTAAGTACTCCGTGAATTAAATGTATTGTTTCTCAGTTGTTTTGTTTGACAATTTTAGCTTATCCCTCCGACTTCGATAACCCACGCCCGCGCCCCGCAACCGCATTGCCACCTCGAAACTCTAAGAAAGCAGTAATTATTCAGGTTTGGAAGTTGCGGCCGAATTCAGTCTTCCAGCGAGGGCGTAACAGCGCTCTCGATATTTAATCTGAAACAGCTTTAAACATTAAACTTCCTTTTTCAAGTTGAAGTTATCTAGCTAGTATCGGTATTCGTTCAATAAAATAGCAATGTTCCTACAACTGCATTCAACTCCTTTGAATGAAAGTTTTGATTAGTTTCGATACCAATCCGGGCATCCGGCGCTTGTTTTTGTTTTGGCTTGTTGAATGTTATCATGCTGTAGGTTGCAAAAACTTCTGATGAAGTCATGGCGTCGTTCTAGTTATCGCAGACCAAAAGTCATCTGTATAAATAATCACCTTGCATAGAATTTGGTAACACCCGATTTGTCAGTTTCTGCAAGTTTAACGAAGAGGAAATACAAACATAATGTATGGACCAATTTAGCCATAACACAAGCCTTCTTGAGCTTAATTTGGGACTAGATCAATTTGTGTGAGGTTGTCCGATATTTATTTATTTTGTTTATTTAGCATTTTGTATTCCTAACAATTAAACTCATGTCACACGGCAGTTATTTTAAAGATATTACTTACATTTTTTTTACAGGGACATTCTATTGTTTGCAAAACCCTGTATTTTTTGTATATGTAAAACTAGATTCCCGAGAGTAGGTATCCATATAAAAAAAACAGTAATTACAATCCTAAACTAGCATTTCAAATAAGGCAACAGAAAACAGTAGATGCATTGATCCTTATACAGTATATTTCTCATTTTACTATAAACTCAACACGTATAGGATTCTATATTTACAATTTTATAAAACATAGAGTATCTACACGCAATTACAAACAGTTCATAAAACTACAATACAATACAACAATACTTCATTGGACACCAACGAGAAAAATATTACATGAGAAACTACATGAATTTTATTTGATGTTTATTGAAAGTTCGTATTCTAGTACAATATTAGCCGGCATCACGACTGTGCTAAAATATCTTTAAGATATTTATACCAGTGGCAGTGACAAATTTGCTCTCTAGTATATTTAGCTGGAAATTTATTTCAATAATTAGGTAGCAATCTGGAATGCACTTCCTTAGAACGTACGTTCGTTAGTACTTAAACTAATTACCTGTAGTAACCTACGAGTTAACTTGCTGGCATATACCTACCTATGCATAACAACTAATTTGAGTGTGTATAAATAAAAAGATAAATCCAGACAAGCATTCCCTCAATTACTTAATGATTGTCTATATTTACTTTGCGAAAAACTTACTATTTGTTTACATTTTTTTGTTTGATTAACTAAAGACTATTCTCTTACATTTTAATAATAAATAAAAAAACTACTTTCGTGTAATATGATATTCACTATCTATTTTATTACCTATTTTGGCTATATTTTTTGGCCACATAATTTATATTAAATCCTTACGCTGAAGTTTTAGTTTATTTATTTAATCAATACCAATAGAAAGAAAGCAGTTGGTACGAATCACGATTTTGGCAGCTTAAACAAAAATAAATATTGAATGTGTCTAACAGTTTATTTATCAATAAACAAAAAAACATATTTGCAATATTCAAATGAGAAGTGGTAAAAGAGTTGATAAATACTAAATAAACTGCTAAAACTAAATTAGAAAAAAAGGATTATAAAAAGAACGCCCCTCCAGTAGCACTACCTACCTATATAATTGTATTGTATTGTAATTTCCATTTTATAATTATATGTAATATACATTTTACCTTATTTACTACTTAAAATACAATATAATTTTTTGTAGGTATGTCTTTATCGAAGAGAATTTAGGCTTAATACGTTAGGTATAAGCATATATTATGTTAAATTGGTATAACAGCAACAGATAAGTGTATAGCTATATTGTGGAATATGGTTACTAGATGCCGGTAAAAACACATTTTAAATATAAAAAGTACAGGACTCAAATGTATACGTAATTTTGAATTAATTTCAAGACGCTTATTTACTGAAATAAGAGTCTCAAGAGACTCTAGCTCTGAATATTTACTGAGAATGCTAATAGGGGCGTGATAAATAGTTATAATTACTTTTACGAGGAAAACAGATTATTTGTTCTTTTTGTATGATAGCTTTGAAATTATTTCACTTCTTACCTATAAATGTAATACCGTTGATTAAATACATTACAGATGATGCGAAAATGTTGTTTAATAACGTCATACCTATTTGATTTAAAGCTATTAAAAATACTACGCTACTAAGAATTTCTATGATCTTATACTCAACACTCATTGATCACTAATCTAAGAACCATAAGAAGTTTGTTTCTAAACATGTTCATAAAATTTTACTTAGTTTTGCCAACCTCAATAAATATAAATTGGAAACGCGTCCAAAAATGTGTTTACAAGACAATTTATCCCACCAAAAACTTTGAAAAAAGTTTTCTACCGTAAATAAGGTCTGGTCGATATGTTAAGAAATTTAGTTTGTGTTCAATATTTTGACAATACTAGTCTTCATCTAATTGATATATAATACAGCATTATATAATTAAAAATCGATATGGGGAGGTGCATTGGTGCAATTGGCTTTGAATAGTTAGCAATATTACCCCGTGGACGAAATTAAACCCTGTTGACTGTAAAAATCTTATTTTATTCTTATATGTACATCCCAAGAGCCACGTTTATGTTCCAAAAAAATTAATAGTACATTAGCCAGTCCACATTAAACATTTCCCCTTTTAGCTAGGTAACATCCCAGAAAGATTTCACCTCAGAGTTGGGGGTTTATCCCAAACAAATATGGGAGCAACGTATTATGATCACATTTTCTTTTACAACCTTTCCATCGCTTTATCCTCGGTACTGTGGAACTACGCATGAAGGTACGGGGCTTTCGCGTTTATTTTTTAACGAAAGGGCTCGGTATTGACTGGGGAGATTATGGGGGTCCGCAGTGATGACGGCACAGCGTCAAATATTTTATTACTCATGTTAGAACGCTCTTTGTCTTTTTAATTTGCGCTGACGAATATGAATTGAATGCTGAAAAGCTAGGTAAGTCAAGGGGACAAAAAGTATTGCTATTTTTGTTTGCTTGATAATCACTTATACTTTCTTTCGCGATTTCGCATGTATTACAGGAGTCGATCTAGAGTACGGAACACAATACTAGGGTAATTCTTATTAGTTTGAAAAGTCAACATAAACTTCATATTTATACGGATGGGTTTCTCGATTCCGCAATTCATAATGATTATGTCAGAGATACCTAAAATTACACAATAATCAATAGGACCTAATATAAGCGCTATAGTCCGTTTAAACTGTTTTATGTAAATGTAATGTTTTATATAAACCGAAGAAAATAATTAAGCATTTATACATTTTAAATTAACGGTTTAAAAGCGCTTCGCTAAAATATATTTATAATGGCAATTTTTTGATAGATATTTTAAATGTCGAATTCGCCGTAGCAAAAAAAGTATCCAGTGTTATGTTAATAAATCTACGTAATATTTTCAACACGCACAGCAAACTTCAGTCTTTTCATATCAGGGACTAGTAGCTTTAGTGCTCAGGTGTCAAAGCGCCGGTTTGCTATTTTGTGTAAATATGTATCCTTTTCAGAGGATGTTGCCTTAATAACGCCCGTGCGGCACTCGGGCACCTTCGGTCAACGTTATTGCATGTCCTGCGGGTGACGGGCACAGGCGAAATTATTCAGCCGAGGCTTAATTTTGGGTCAGAATGAGATTGGATCGAGAGCCGGTAAATAGGCACTTAAGAATATTATACCGAAACTATTTTTGGTTACGAGTTTGAAATACGTAAAACTGGTCGCGGCCTAACGGCTTTTACATTATTCTGAAAGGCTGTTTGGGACTTAATACGCCTCTAACTATCTAAAACACTGGGTAAATTATATAACTAAAATATTCACGTATTTATTTTGTTACAACATATTTCGTGTTGGTGTTTTGTAATAGAAATGTATTTCAGTAAGACAGGAACGTGCGAATTGAATAGACATTTACGGGAAAAGTCCGTTCTTGGTTGTGGTGTACAAAAACAAAGAATAAAAATAGTTGCGAGATATATTTCAAGTACCAGTACTTACCTAGGTGTAGGTAAAATATACAACTATTTTCCAATTGTTTCATTTAAACGTTGGACGTATATCTTACAGTCGCTATAAGTATACATATAATGATTAAATGTTATCTGCAAATTAATTGACAATCAATGATATTCTATAAGAACATCACGGTCAATAAAATAATAGGTACGTTTATCTCATATGAAATGGTGTTGTATTTGAAAAATTAAATGTTAAAACGGAGAAAATCAAATTAATTTAGCTTACTTACTTGTGAAATGAGATTCCCTTTTAGGTTATTTTTTGCGTAATTTGTGCGCATTGCGCAAGGCGGCATTTGGGGGCTAAAATCACACCGTTACGAGAACTTGACATATACGCATCTGTCACATTCCGGAGATCAACAAAAGGGTTACCATAAGACTTCCGGTTCGTGTCCCAAGATGGCCGCATGCGTTTAAGTTTAGTTGTTCATTATAAATAATAATAAATAATAAATTTATTCATTTTAGTTGTTCAATGTGTAGTATTGATAGCATATTGTGCAGTGATCTAACGTATGAGTGAATAGCTAATGAAGAATTCAACTTGAAGCGTTCATAGCCCTTCCTGGGTCAAGGCCCGATAGTCCGCGTGGTTTTTTGTAAATCGCTATCACTTTACAAAAAGCACGATTTTTTCAACTCACCGTACAACGTGGTATCAATCCTTTATCTAGTCGCCTAGTGCGATTGGCAACGAGACATTGGCAGTAATGGTCGCTTAACTGTGACCGGTTGCCATTTTTAAAAAAATAGAATAGAATAGGTTACCATAGCATAAACTCTATTTGACTCATATTTAATGGCTCACTTTAGGAGCGCAAGTAACCTACCTATCTACAATCCGAATAGTGAAACAGTGCAACCTCGAATAACTATTGGTGGTAATAGTGGTATGATCATTCGAGTTTACCTTAAATAACGGCTGACTTCGATGTCGTCCAAGATTACCCAGAATACCTGTAATTTTTATTCTCTTGAGCATATAGGTAGATTAGGTAGTTATTTTGTTTGATTCATTGACGTATAAAATCTTCCCACAGATGAACAACTTTGACTATCTCAGACTATCGCTAGTATAATACTTATTTTATAAAGGTACCGACACAGTTCTCACCATGACAAAGGGACGGACAAACGGACGGACATGTGAGCACAAAGGTTTGAGTAGGGTTTGCCTTCTCAAGTGCCACAGACTACTTAATATATAGCCATATAATTCGTTTGACATATAATCGTATAACTTGATTGTTACTTTTAAAGATTTGGTTTAATTTCCGTTAGTAAATTCTACATTAAATTAAGGTCTGATTGATTTTTAATCTGGTCAGTACATAAACTTGCTGTATAAAAATTTTGGTATATAACACTTATTTTACATTGTTATTGTATTTAAGGTTGTTAACAATATAAACCCAAATTAAAAGTTTGAGAGTGCGTGGTCCAAAATAAGAAACAATGAACATTCAAAATTATGTTTAAGTATGATTCTACAGTTTGAACCATACCTAAACACATTTTAAATGTCTATGTCCATGCCCATGAATATGAGTCATTTAGGTAACATTAATTTTCATCCATCCGGTCTTTTCTGATTGACATGTCTGATAATAATTATGTACTTATCTACAGAAACCATTTCGCAAAGCAAATTCTATCTGCTTGTATATATCTTATTACTCTTTAAATTAAGCATCTCATTACAATGAAGAAAACATGACAATACAGTCAATCAGAAAGTTTACGTAAGTTTCATTTCATGGAAACTGGACTCTAACTATACACCCTTCTGTTAATCCAAACATTGCCACGTCAAGACCTATTGATGGATAGGCAAAGTACAACGTGTTAATACGCCAACAGCCGTCCAGCGTGCTTATTGTTCAGTAATATGGGTGATTCTCGTACAACATAGACGTACCATGTGGTGTACGTATTATGGACGGCTTGTGACTGTGCTTGCGGTCTGCGGTCCGACCGCAGGCTATCGGTGGAGATACGCCGTGTGTTTATACAGGGAAAACAAGCCGGTAACATGAAACTACCGAGTGCGTGTTTATCATATTACTAGTACCCGTTGCATAAGCGTGGGCAAGCTGCAAACAAATGTCTTTAAAAATCGAAAAAAAAAACAAGTTTTAAGCCTATGTTAGTTCTGGCACGTTCTGGTAACATTTTGTTTAAAAAACTGTTTCTTATTGATTTTAGAATTTGAATTGAGTTTCTAGGCTTCTAAGGAAACTTAAAATAAAAATATTACGTGAAACGTAACAGAGATCGGAAAATGTGGATCGAAAAACGTTATTTTATCCATAAACTCGACCGCAAAGTAATAAAAAAACTTTAGTGTGTTTTAATATGACACAGTTATTTTACTTTCATGTAAAAACTGCGATTGAGAAGACTCAAGCAAATAACATGACCGGCAAAGTAAAAATCCGAATAAAAGAATAAAAGATTATTTGGCTTTCGGCACACAACGAAAAGATTAGCTCAAAACAAGCCCCTTCAAATTGTTGTCAAAAGGTCACCGGAATCAGAGTCAAATCGGGTGAGCGGAGCATGTGGCCGGATCAGTTTTCAAAGAAAACACCCTTTGCCGGCCCGTTTATTCTCTGGCCTTTTAAGGCAGGAATACACTGGTAAATTACAAGGTACGGTTGCTTTGGATAGCACTATATACATGATAGACGAGAAATTGAGTGCGTTCAGTAATTAAGATTCCGACGAAGAGACGTGCAATAGAAAGGGCAATGCTCGGAGTTTCTTTGCGCGATAGAATCAGAAATGAGGATATCCGCAGAAGAACCAAGGTAACCGACATAGTGCACAGGATTGCCCGGTTGAAGTGGCAATGGGCAGGCCATGTAGCCCGAAGAACGGACGGCCGTTGGGGCAGCAAAGTCCTAGAGTGGCGACCACGTATAGGAAAGCGCAGCGTGGGTCGGCCCCCGACTAGATGGACGGATGACCTCGTGAGGGTAGCGGGGAATCATTGGATGCGGTCTGCACAGGATCGCACTTTGTGGCGAGTTATGGGGGAGGCCTATGTTCAGCAGTGGACGTCTGTGGCTGATAGATAGATAGCAATTAAGATTTCCGCATTCCTCTTACACCCTTTATGATCGCATCAACTAAATCCTTTATTCCAGCATCCAGCTCTTCGCATTTGTCGTGTCGGGCATTCCTTTTAAGCTTTCGCTATCTATATAATAAAATCGAAAATGCCAGAACGGGATAACGCACTAGGGAGGAAGCGAGATGGCGCCTTACAAAACTCGACGTCCTTTTAGATCACGTTTCTCCAATATGACGCATGTTACCGCAGAAACAACGATTCAAATCTATTGTCTAAATATGAGAATAGAATAAGAGCGTAAAAATTACCGTTTTCGCTACGTATTTCCTTCACAATCGGCTAAAGAAATGTCCATAAAATTCTTCATTTCGCGACCGTCGGCCATTTCCGGCAATACTCGGTTTCTTTTCGCTATGACTTAAGTTTAAGTAGCCAAAAATTTTTGGCGTCATGTTGGTACGCCGTTATGTCCAAGTTTTTTACTCGAAATGTAATGACTACGCACTTTGCTTATACGATAGAGTGAGACGACATGTACGTCGAGTTCAATTGAAATGTCAAACGCAGTTGACATAACCTCAACTCTGTGATTTTTATTAATGTTTTTGAATGGAATTAGTGAAAAAAGATCAACTACTCGTATATTGTTGCCAAAACGTTATACTCCGTAAACGCCTAGCCTAGCATATATTGTATTTACCTATAACGGGTAGGAACGAGTTTGTGAGAGAAAACAAGCGTAAAATAAACACAGAAACTATGTTAGATAAATGGGTATGTCTTTTAACATATTACTTTCTATTGAAAGATTAAGAGGCCCTTTTACCGATAAAGGCTAACGTCCACCACTATTTTCCTAGACAGACACAACGTAGGACTAAATATATATAATAGGACTAAATGAACGACTACCATAAAAGACAAAAGTAATAAACATACATAAATAAAAATATACAGATATACTTACATAAATACTTAGACATAATAAATAAATATATGGTAAAGTAATAAATAAAACAAAAACAGTATGAGCCACAAAGTTAAAGGAGCGCTTATTATTGCAGTGTACTAAGGGAGAGACAAATAGTGTTTTTTGACGAGGGTTTTAAATGTTGCAAGAGATTGGGCACGCCTTATATCCAGAGTAAGCGAATTCCACAGTAAAGTAGCCCGGAATGTGAAAGAACCATTATAAAATTTAGAAGATGAAGGGGGAACAGTAAGAACCAAGTTTTGTGCAGAGCGAACAGAACGCAAATAACTGAAGCGCTCCTTGAGGTAGTGGGGAGTTGTGGGGTTAAATAGTACATTATAAAGAAGAGACAGAATATGGGAGTGACGACGAGAACGGATTGAGAGCTACTTGAGCTGAGACCGGAAGTCGGATACATGGTCCTACTTGCGTAACCCAAATATGAACCGAATGTAGATGTTTTGGATACGCTCAAGCTTATTAAGCTGCTCCTCCGTGAGGTCAAGGTAAGCTATGTCAGCATAGTCCAATATAAGAAGAAGTAGAGTTTGAGAGAGTGCAATTTTGGTGGCAATAGGCAGAAAATTACTGAGCCTAAAGACATAATAGAGACATAATATTGATAATTACAATTTTTTAAGACCCGAAACCCGACTTGGTTGGGTTAAGTTTAGGTTATTTTTTTTTTTATAACCTGAAACTTGACTTGGCTAGATCCGACTTGGTTGGGTTAGGTTAAGGTTATTTTTTTTATGACCTGAATCCCGACTTGGCTAGATCCGACTTCGTTGGGTTAGGTTTTTTTTATGACCTGAAACCCGACTTGGCTAGATCTGACTTGGTTGGGTTAGGTTTAGGTTATTTTTTTTATGACCTGAAACCCGACTTGGCCAGAACCGACTTGCAATGATGAACCGACTTGACTATGCGTTTTGCAATGTATGCGTTTATAAAGTATGGTTACATTGTTTTATGAGTAATCAATGTATGACCATGACAAAGTATGCTTAAATCATTTTATGCGCATCAACTGTATGCCCATTACACAGTATGTTCTTAAACATTATGATTAAAAACGTTATGCGCATAAATATATGACTTTTTACAGTTATGCGTAATGATGAGTATGACGAATACACGTATGCGTATCAAAAGTACGCCTTTCAATTTTATGCAACCCGACCCCTACCCCAAAATTACATATTCAAGTGTTTCAAATAAGAAGTAAATTTGATTTACGCGAGCGAAGCCGCGGGCACGTCTAGTTCTTAATAAATACGTACTAAATGATTAGTACCTACATGTATAAACGGACCATTATCATTCATCATACCGGCCAGAAGATGTCCACTCTTGGATAAAGGCTTAAACGAAAATTGCGTCGCTCTCTTCAAACGGCTTCCTGTGATTCTGACCAGAACCTCGGTCTACTATCATCGTCGTTTGCTATGCGGTTACCACTAAAGAGCCTTTTTGCACCATGACGACCTATGCCACTCGCATCGATCTTACGCTACCTGCACATTTAAATTATGTAATCTGTAAAATATAACGGTATGGAGCAGAGAGTAAATTTTACTTAATCAGTATTATATGAAGCCTGAAGTCCGGTTTGCACAAGAGACAAGGTAGCAAGTTATTGACCTTTTTATTCAACTGCTACCAGTTTAGCTAGCCCAGCAGACCGAAAGGGGCGCTTTTACTGACCAATGCAAATGATCACCTTTGAACGCTAGCGAGGTTTGTTTAGTGAGCAAAGGATTAGCGGGTAGCTGGAAATGAGAATTGTATGTAGCCAATAGTTGAATGTGGAGAGATAAAGAGAGATTATCTACATCCGTTACTATGTACGAGTAGTACCTACTTATTTGTTTATGTAATTCTTCTTCATCATCCTCCTAGCCTTTGTCCCACATCTTTGTAGAGAATGAATTCTTAATTGGGGTCGGCTACCTAAATCCCACAAGATGTGGCGTAGGCACTAGTTTTTACGCAAGCGACTGCCATCTGAACTTCCAACCGAGAGGGGAAACTAGGCCTTATTGGGCTTAGGTGGTTTCTTCACGATGTTTTCCTTCACCGAAAAGCGAGTGGTAATATCAAAATGACATTCCGTACATAAGTTCCGAAAAACTCATTGGTACGGGCCGGGTTCGAACGCGCGACCTCCGGATTGAAAGTCGCATGCCCTAACCACTAGGCTACCACCGCTTTTTGTTTATGTAATTCTTGTTATGTTAATTAAAATCGCATAGTTATTTATTTATTCATGTTATTTGTAATTATCTACTTAATACGTCTACGAATCAACATTTGTTTTCGGTTCCTAATAGGAACTGGGCTGTGGACACATCTCGTTATTTTTACATTAATTAACTTAAACTATTGATACAAGGATCAAAGCTTAAAGAAAAATTTAAATGTTTTACCTCGTGAAAGAGACCGGGAATCGAACCCGGTACCCCGGATTGCCGGTCCAGCGCGTTAACCTTTTCGCCACAATGACTTTTTGAAAGTTGATTTTTAAGCAACACCCTAACGCCCAAGCAACCTATCGAATTTTTCCTTATGCTATGTGTGTCGATCTTTGCATTGTTTATTTGAAAGGCTTTACACCTTAGCAACCTCTATGTGAATACGTTAATATTCACATATAGGTCTTAATTTGTTATTTACAATATAGTTCCCAATATACTACGACTTATATAGCAACATCACTCGTGTGATGTTATTATAGTAGGAGAGCCGAAGAGGGGATTTCGGGAGTACCTAAAGCGCGGCAGATTAATATATAGGGGGATACCTTGTACCCAGTTAAGTACTTCCACCAAATATGAGCCTCATATGTATGGCCGCCCGTCAAGGATAAAAGATCAGATTAGTAAAAAAAAATTGTTCATCTGAAATTCTCGAGCGCGTCAGATTAAGGTAGGGTGAGTTAGTTACATGCTAAAACGTGTATATTCTTCTAATCTGACAATTTAAAGGTGACGTAAAGAAGGCGGAGGGCTACAAAGTTGTAAAAAAAAAACTTCATCTCGACATTCTCGAGCGTGGCTAATTTTTTTTTTATTTAAAAGGGAATGAATCTATGATAACGGAAAATATTAATATAAAGTGTGTATTTTGTGGTAAAACTACTTTACAAAAAACAATTAAATTTACATTAGAAACAGAACAAAAATGTGTAAATATTTTAGAATATAGTCGGAGCGAACCGGTTCTCCGAAAATCCCGAACAATATACGATAATCTTGAACTTTCGAGAGAATCTTCATTAAATGAAGTAAATCACGCACAGTGCTATAAATTATTTATAGCAATAAAAATACCGCGAGTCTTTAAGTATTTACAACAGCGGCAAAGTATTATGGAATATGACAGTGCATCGGAAGTTTCTGGGAATAGCTCTGAATCACATGCCCCTGCTTCTGGGGAGTGCTCCGAGTCACATTTTCCTGTTTCTGGAGAGTGCTCTGAGTCACAAGTTCCTGTTAATTTTTTCTATTGTCAGATTAGGCGAACCCCGCCAGATAATCGTCAGATTATGAAACAGCACGTCTAAGGCATCAAGATGAACCATATATATCTTAATCTGACGCGCTTGAGTATTTCAAAATAGCGAATTTTTTTTGCACATTCTAATAATAACTGCGAGTTTGCGTCACATCTAAATCGTCAGATCATTATATAAGAGCTTTTTTTTAGGTTCACTTAACATCCCCTTAGAAAATCTGACGCGCCCGATGAAAAATTTTTTTTTTCATTTTCAACCCTCAAGTACGACCAACCCCATCATGGAAACAATCAGTTTAACATGCGTACATCTTTAAAAATGTGTAGGACATGGATGCTATCAATATCTGACGCGCTCGAGTATGTCCAAACAACAGTTTTTTTTTACATTTTTGAAACTCTGTAGCCGCTCCCCCCACCGATGAAAAGGTATATCTTATATGACATTTTTTTCTTTTTATCATCTAAGCTTCGCAACCCAATAGGTCTCTATGACGCTCGAGTGAATCCCGAGTTAGCATCGGGGCCTACCCTACTATTATGAAACTTGCCTTCGGTTCGTTTCATAAACCCACACTCGTGTTTAATTATTAAACAAACTTTAATACCCTTCATTATGTACAGTCACATAAACTACTATTTATTTTTGCGAGAGGTATAATGCGTGAAATAACGAATTTTAGAGATTATAGGTGCAGTAACTGATTAGTTATCAAAAGTGCATATTGTATTTAATGTGTGTGTAAAATTTCAAGCATGTAGCTGTAATTCTTCAATAAATACACGTAGTTAGTTAAATGAAGTTATGTCTAACCACAGACTCTCGCTAAAACATGTCCGTATTGAGGCGCTGCTATGGTGTTCAAGTCCCCGTACAGAAAGGGTTAGCGAAGTAAATTGTGGTTAAATTAACAAATATAGTTTATTATAATATTTCCTTAATCGAAATGGAAATTAAATCGTTCCTTTATACGTTATAATTGAAGTATATGGAACAAATAATATTTATTCGCATTCTCATCGCAGATCAAAATTATACTGTTTTCGTTACCTCTGCAAACACTTGTTAAAAAGATATTAATGAAGTGATATAATATGGTATACAGCTAGAAACCAATTGGAGAGTTGAGACTTTGCATCACGTAACAAGAAATTTGTCAGTGATTCTGCAGTAGAGTTGTCGCGCCATAAGTAGGTAATAAGTAAGTAGTGCATTAATAGTACGAGAGCCCACGACCAAAATTTTTGTCTCATAGCAATACGGCCAAAACCGCATCAAATCGATAGATACGATTATCCTGAACTCGAAAATACCAATATCAGACATTTTCCGCGTAGCGTTTGATCTGACCGAATTTTCAAAATTGTCAAAGAATTTTACCGAACTGCATCATAGCAATATGTCTGATTTGCAGACTGTAGTTGAATGATAGTTCTGAGATACCGGAAACATATTTTTCAGACGTTAGTGGTGTAGCGCAAACCCGTAAAATCACTTAAAAAAATTAAAAATGAGACAAAAAAAATGTCTCATAGCAATACGTCTGAAAATCTTTTTTATTAGTAAATTTTGGTTATTTGATGCGAACAAAACAATTTTCAGACGGAAATGTGAACGCATTAAATTTTGAGACCGTTTTGAAAATGTTAACAAATTTTACCGATCGGTATCATAGCAATATGTCTGAAAATTGTTGGACATGATAAAATAAGTTGTCCACATGTGCAAAAAATTTATATCAGACAAATTAAGTGTAGCACCTTCTCTATCAGACAACTTTTCGATACTCAGATATCATTTAAAAATCGTATTGAGGCATCTTGAATTTTCTGTTACAAACCAATGAATACGTTGCGACCCTGAATTTATTAGATGATAATTAACAAAGAATTTACCCGAAACCGTAACATTGAAGTTGAAGGACTGAAATAAATCGCACAAAAGGAAACTGGGATGAAGTTGAAATTTCAGTAGGTACATTGCATTTCATTTACTTAGCGGCCCCCCAAACGCAACGAAGCTTGGTTTCTTTTTCTACTGTTCATTTTAAAGGCTAATTTCGTACATTTTATTTCTTTCTTTTTACAGGTGGTCATGTCGGGGGTTTTTCAAATTTTTAATTTTATTTTATTTACCCTTGCGATATAACGCGGGATTATAACTTTTACAAAAGAAATAAGTAATGACATCTGTCATCTGTCAAAGTACATATAATAGACAAGGGAGATTCTTGAATATCTATGAAGGCTGTAAATTTAAAAAAACATTTAACAGAGGCGTCGGCCAGGCGACTCCGAAACGTTATTTTCGTTTTTGGGAGTATATGCTACACTTAAAGTGTCTGAAAACAGGTTTTTGGTAATCATGGCAGCAATACGAAAAGTTGAATTTTTTTTTTATCCGTATTGCTATGATACAGGTCGGCTAAATTTGTTGACATTTTCAAAAATGCGCTCAGGCTATATGCTACGCGCAAAATGTCTGAAAACAAACTTTTTCGTAATACAATTATAAAATCTATGTACATTTTCACTATCAGACGTATTGCTATAATACCGACTGTCTTTTTTTTTGACACAGCAGAAATGGCCTCCCACGCAGTTGCTACACTTTCGACCGTTACTACACACCTAGTCGAGTTCAGAATCATACAATCTAACGATTTTATAGGGTTTTTGCCGTATTGCTATGAGACATGGTTTTGGTCGTGGGCTCTCGTACTATAAGAGCTATCCACGTAAAGTTTAGTTTGAGGTGGATGCTCCGTTTAAATTTTAACTCAAAATAGAAAAAACTTGCTTTTTAGTTTCGAAACCGGATTACTATAAAAATAACCGACTGTAGCCTTATGTATAATTAGATAGGTACATAGATTTTTGTAAGCAGTCCTTATAGTGTTACTCTCTCAAATTTACTAACTACAGAAAACAACATTAAAAGTTATACCTTCATAACCAGCTTTACTCATTTCATACTTAAACAAACATTTCAAACAACGCGCCAAGATTATTGGTAAATATCGTACTATCGTCACATTAAGACGTACATTATTCAAGTTATCAGCTATAAACGCGAGTAGAACTTGCCGCCTCAAATTGTAATTGTTAATCTTTTGCATAGATTACCTATGAAGCTAAAATTAATCCGGTATAATTTGAAACATATGTATTTGAAACATAAATAAAGCTAATCTGTCCCATTACCCAATCAGCCAAACTATTAATTATTGCGTTTTAAAATCTTTCGTCAACGATTGGGGAATTAATTTTGACAACACCGACCGCTAGCCGTGTAAATTTAATCATCCCCGGTACAAATGACGAAGGACCCTCGCATTATCATGAAGCCCGGCCCATGGTTAATATGAAAATGCGGGTAACCAACGTGAAAATATGACGGTATTAATATAAATTGCACTTAGCGCGGGGCGCTTGGGAAAAACAACTATTAGCGAAGCTAAAAAGGAATATAGAGAATGGGAGCATATTATGAACTCCTCGCCATTAACGCCACTTAATTAGCGGTTACAGTATTATATACCTACGTGAAATTATTAGGCGTGAAAGCTTATTATTGCTCTTGAAATATACAAAGATAATGTACATAAACAAAGTAACCGACATAGCTCACAGGATTGCCCAGGAAGCCCACTTCAACCCATTGCCAATGTCATATAGCAAGCGAGCGATTGGAGCAAAAATCTAGGCGTAGACGGGGGTGTCTAGGTTGAGGGTTTTAAATACGCCTAGAAACCTAGTTAGCGCTTAAAAATGAAACTATTTTTGGTAAGTCACGGGCTAAGTTTCGTCCGTGTGCGCATTTGTCACAAGGACAATGTCACAAGCATAACGTCTCTATGTAAAGTGAAACAACCATTTTGACTGCTAACAGAGAGTTAATTTATTCAAATAAAATCACTATGATTGGTTCGTAGACACGCACACATAAAACCAAAGCCTGGGAGCCCCACTTAAATATTTGTTTTATTTTATTCTGTTTTAGTACTTGTTTTTATAGCGGCAACAGAAATACATCATCTGTGAAAATTTCATATGTCTAGCTATCACGGTTCATGAGATCCAGCCTGGTGGCAGACAGAGAGACAGACAGATGGACAGTGGAGTCTTAGTACTAAGGCCCCTTTTTTACCCTTTGGGTACGCAACCCCAAAAAACGATCCAGAGGCACCGGGTTCAATCCCCGCTCCGCTTCCGCCAGGTTACACATTTCATTTTCTCTTTTTGCTTTGATATATTTGTATACTAATCGTTAAAAAAAGTTGTTGTTTCTACGTTAAAACATAATGAAACATTACATGTTTCACAAATGTTTTGTGATAACAATCTTATCCCGTATACGTCGTGTATAATTTGAACAGAAGCACGTCTATTCAAGTTGTATCCCGATGTTTATTGTTTACCATGACGTGTGCTCCCGTCTTGTACGTTCGCGTTATTTCATTCCCAATTGCTGAAATCTCTCCTGACAGTTTTAATACCCGGCTGATGCCCATTTAATATTTATATACGGCCGAACCACGAGGCAGAGCAGCCTGTTTTTAAATAGCACAGTGGAATTATTCATTGTTGCACTATTTATACGGAATGGCGAATTGACGACGGTTTAAATTATAGTTATAATATACGAGATACACAATTAGTTTTTATAAAATTGACAGTTGTCGTGTTACCCGGTCCTCCGAGGAGTCGAAGGACAGGATAACAGACGTGAAAGAGAGAAAAGATAGAGGAGAAAAGAAGTAGAAAGAGAAAACAGTAAGTTCAGGGTTAGGATACTTTATTTTCTCTCAGCAGTCACCAAGGCAGTGGGATTATAGAGTATAGGCGAGATTGGTAGTCTAAGGTCGGAGCGGTCGCTGTTGAGGCGATGTCCGTGGAGCCTGGTATGAGTCCGCAGCAGGTGGTCGTACAGGTGGTCGCAGGTCACCGCAGTTGCAGCAGGTGGACGTAATCACAGTAGTAGCAGGAAGGCGTATGTGCAGTGACAGCAGGAGGACGTATACGCAACAGCAGCAGGGCGTATATGCAGTGGCAGAAGGACAGCAAGGTTCCTTCTTGCAGCCGGCAAGGCCTCCCGTAGTAGCAGTTGACAAGGCCTTTCAGCGTCCGAGCGAGTCAGTAGTCTTGTAGGGGACAGCCAAAAAGGAAAAAGGGTCTCTCTTGAGTGCAGGGCCAAGCTTTGGCCCTGCACAGACCAATTTCGAAATCCTCTTTATTTGAGAGGCAAGAGAAAACTGAATTTTGAGCTTATGGCAGCGCTTTTATATCAGGCTCGCTGACAAAATGTTCCAGAATAGATAAAAATATGAATTTTGAATTTTAAGAAGTACTAAGGCACCAGCCAAACGATAAAGTTAATACGACCTAGCTCAAATATATCCAACCTCACCGCTTTGGAAGTAAAATTACGTGAAATGGACAATTTTATAAGACAAGACGTTGCTATGACATTTTTTCTAACAGAAATGTCATAACAAATTAAATATACAAAATTTTTGCTTTTTTATGGAATAGAACTATAAAATCGTGATAAAAGGCGGAGAGGAAAATAATGTAAGTAGTAGCCCGCGCCAAATTGATTTTTCAGTGGGCTAGAGTCTAATAATGATGAACGTTTCAGCCAATATATCGAAGCAAGCGAATATAGCGAACTAACAACGTGCTAGAGAGATAAACAGAGCATTGGATAATATAAGAGAGCCCCGAATTTCATCGCTTAAAGGAATTACCAAGGTAAGTGAACACTACACAGTCTACATAATTTTTAAAGTCGACTGTCTAGAGAATCTTTACTTACTTACTTTGGATTAGTAGCTATTTCAGGCAAGTGGTTGGAAAGGATACTTCTGAATTTTCAACGCAAAGATTTCGTCCTACACTCATATGACAATAGAAATCATATGTATGTGTAATCAGAATCACAGCGTAGGAAGAAGTAAATAATGATATCAAGGGTGCGCTTGAAATTCTAAACGTCACTAAGAATCAATAGAGGAGTAAGTGATTGTTCAGGAATTTCAGGATTCTAGAACCCCTAAATGTATGAGGTGCTCAATAGAATTCCACTCGCAGCTGAAGATTAGTCGTCGCCAGGAATAAATGACCGCCGCTGGACATATCGCTCCCGAGCGTCGGAGACGGTCGGAGTTTCCGATAGCATAAACACTTGAGCGGATATTTTATATGTATGTTAACGAGAAATATTACGTTTAACGACTGAACTCAACTTGTGAGGTGGCCATACAATTGCTTACATTATTTATACGTAAGTATAAAAAACACCAACGTTTCATCAATGGCTTCTAAAACGAATGCAATGAAATATCTGAAATGTTGCGTTAGAAACAATAATCTCTACTAAAGACTTAGGAAGCCCTGTATAAGTGGAGTGTTCATGTCTCTTGAACCCTTAAGTGCATGAGGTGCACAATAGAATTCCACTCGGAGCTTAATATTTGTAGTCGTCGCCAAAAATAAAATCGCCGCCGCCGCTGGACATACCGCCCCAGACCGTCAGTGGCTTTCGGAGATACCACACGGATCAACACTTGAGAGGATATTTTTTAATGTAGGTATGTTAACGAGAAATGTTACTTATAACGACTGAACTAGACTTTTGGGTTGACCATACAATTGATCACATTATTTATATGTAAATAAAAATTGCACCAACGCTCCATCGATAGCTTCTAAAACGAATGCAATGAAATGTGTGAAATGTTGCGTTGGAAACAATACTCTCTACTAAAGACTCCAGCCCTGTATAAGTAGATTGTTCAAGTCTCTTGAATCCTTAAGTGTATGAGGTGCTCAATAGAATTCCACTCGGAGCTGAAGATTTGTAGTCGTCACCAGAAATAAATGGCCGCCGCTGGACTGGACATATCGCCCCCGATCGTCAGTGGCTGTCGGAGTTACCGATAGCACACGGTAAGCACTTGAAGTATTGATTTTATATGTTTTTTACTTCGTCGACATTGATATTTACATGTTTACTATGGTAAATATTATATGTTAAGCATGAATGTGGACGGATATGGAAGAAGAGGAAGACCAAAGAAAAAATGGGTGGATTGTGTGAAAGATGAAATGAATAAGAAGGAAGTAAACGACGAGATGACAAGTAATATATCTTCATCAGGACCCTCGGTCACCTACGCATAAACTTCCTTAATAACATTAATTTGCCATGACCCTTTAATAAAATACTGTAAAAATTGGTACTTTTTGAGATTTTAAGATTAGGGTGCTCTCTCACCGCGAGCATTCGCCCGTAATGTATGACAAAATAAATGTAAGTATTTTTTTTCCTTTATTTATTTGTTACAATAAATAATATTATATAATTCAATATGAATCTGGCCAGAACGCATCAACATAGAAAACTAGCGTTTTTTCTTTCATGTCAACTGTTTGAAACGTTACATACCTACGTGCTCTGAACCACTGGAATCTCAGCTTACTTATCATTAGACAAGAGAATAACGATCCACGCTACACTTCCACGATAAACGAGAAGCGATTGAAGTTAAAGGAATTAAATAAATAAAAATAATAAATAAATACTGCCGTGCAATACTTAAACAACAGTAAGTGCTACTTTTGCGATTTTTTGTTTTTTCTTGATCTTAGATCACCGTGTCAAGACGCACACATGTATATAGTCCACGTGCGGTTATGACAATGGGAACATATAAAAATCGAAGCCTTCATGTACAGTAAATCAGAAGAATTTAGTAAATTATTGAGGTAAAACTAACTAAAATGCCGTAATAGAGTTGTCGGCTGTGAATTTTTAGACTTCACTGATTAAAATACAGTAAAGGTCTCCTGTCAATCGTAAATTAACATGTAAACAGAAGTTAATACTTACGCCAAAAACTGTTTAAAATACAGTACAATATAAATGTTCTAAAATATTTTTACTGTGTTTGGTATTTTAATGATTTTTCAGCATAATTACTAATTAAAATGCAGTAACAGTATTTCCTTACTATAATTTAAGTGGTCGAACAGTCGTAAATGAGAGAGCAAAATACAACCTAAAGTACAGTACTAAACTCACTTACTGTGACTTAAACTGTCGTTTGGCTATTTTTAAATGTGTTTACTGCAAACATGAGAGCAATTTACTGTAGATTAGGTTGAATTTTGCTCTTCAAACATAAAATGGTTCTAAAATACTTTGAGCCAAGCCACACTTTCATGTCTGATGACTCCTTTCACAGCAATGTCGAGCAAAATTTACTTTAAAAAAATGCAAATAGCGTTTTTGGACTTTTTACTCGAGCTTGTAGGTAACCCCAGGAAAAGTACAGGTAAAATCTATGAATATATCCGATTTCTATGATTTCAAATCGCACATTTCTCTACAGAAGTTGAATGATTGATAACCGTGGAAATCGAGTCTATTTAAAAGACATTGTCGAAGCCATGGTACAGAGGGGGCACATATTGTTTATTTCGTGTCGCAAGAATACGACAAATTAACATGTCTGAAATCAAAAAACTCCCTGCTGCACCAATGAGCTGTGCCTAAAGGTGTCAATTTAATCAAGAAATTTAATCTCTTTAAAAAGCTACGGCAACTGATGTCCAAATTTAGTAAAAAAATAATTCCAAGTCTATTTAAATAGACTTCTGTTTTGGAAAAAATACCTGTTACTGCAGGCTCAGGTGAAGAAGAAGATTTGACGAATACAAATACTCTTTATTGCACACCATTGATTTTGCGTTTGAAGACAGAGTGAAGATGTGTAAGTTACATTATACTTAGATGCATCTTAGATGTCTGTAAATGTTTTTATTACTAGTATTTTTATTCAGTAGCCTTACCCGAACATTTCAGTGTCACGTAGGTGTCAACCTCGTGGTAAGGCTAGCATGTAGAAAAGACGATAAAAATTTGTATGTAACATAGTCACAAATTGGTATTCTGCCTTTTCGCCGAAATATTTTTCCAAACTGATTAATTTGCCACTGTTTCATTTCCCAAGTAACGATTTTCTATAAAGCAAAAAAAACCTTGTGTATTTTTTATGCTCTTATAGAATACAGTAGGTTAGGTTAGATTTGTTTTATGAAATATCCGAAAAAAAATATGGTTTCAGAGAAAATCGTGAGTTGGGAAATGAAACAGTTTGGGAAGTGATGCTTTGGAAAACAATTTTTGGCCAAATATGTGTATTATTTATAAACATACCTTATTTGTACCACGACGTGTTGGTATCTCGAAGAACTCAATCAATATAAATACTAAGTAAATTGCAGTAAATTGTTATGAATACTGTACTTTAGTCTGCAATTAATTCAAGTAGCTATTAGTGTACGAGGTTTATTTGCAGTAATCCGCTTTTTTACTGCACTTTATTCTGCATTTATTGTGTTTTTAGTTCTTTTCGAGAGTACAGTAAAACTATGAAAAAAATTAAAATAGTAATAATTTATTCAATTATTGTTAAAGTAAAAAAATGTTCACATATTCGTATTTCATGTATTCCGTGCTATATTTTGATATTCAAGTATTTGTAAATAATCATCGAGAACACCAAAAAAAACCAGTTTGAAAGGGTTTTTTGCGTTTTTCTCGAAACTCACTTTTTGCACTTACTGTTGTTTAAGTATTGCACGGCAGAATATTAGACAACCTCACACAAATCGATCTAGTCCAAAATTACGCTCAAGAAGGCTTGTGTTATGGGTACTATTGGCTGTATATAGTGTATAGACTTACGAGTACATACGAGTAAAACCACTGCTTGGTTCTATTATGTGCGTATTGTATAGTATTATGTTCGAGTACCTAATACATTCGTTATTATCTTGATACGAGCTGAGTCATTTTCAAAAAACATGTACATAGTTAAAGGCTTAATAAAAATCAAAATTACGATCGCGTCTTTTATGTGACGAAAGTTACTCATACAAAAGATATGGGTAACTATCGTTACACAAAGGAATCAATTAAGTTTTGTTTTAATTAAAGCCCTTAACTTAGTACCTATATGATTTTTGAAAACGACACATCTATACTATAAAATTCTAAAATTGTATTGAAGATCAGTTGCCTAATGGACAGAGGTCATTATCTCAGGAGAAACGTGAGCTAGTGATGCACATCACATTCCGAGAATTTCCGGAAACTTTCCAAATTTTGTATGTGAAATGTTCTTTCTCCATACAGATCGGGAAACTTTCTCGAGAACGGCACATCTTTATGTACGTACAGCGCAATCTGTTGAAAAAAAATTGTCCGCTCATCAGGCTTTTAATCACGATTTTAACAAACTTTGGTACAGGGATAGCTGGACATCCAAATATGCTTATAGGATACTTTTTATCTCATTACGGACCGGACATTCAACCACTTTTGGCTTTGAAGTCACATCCGCGCACATGAACGGAGAGTGATACGACAAGGAGGACTAGGTAGGTATATCTCACTACGGTAAAGAAGAAGTTTTACGAAATTGCACATTGTTCTATTAATGAATAGACAAGGTTGGTGTGTATAGTCTCCATCGACTTAAACAATATAACTAATATATTACAATTCATTTTAAATATTTGTTTATATTATATTATTATTTAGTTGTGTTGTTACTATATGTTTTTTATCGTTATACATTCTCAAATTGTATGTTTTTATTTTTGTCTTTAATTTTCACGATCTCATCAAGAGGAACGGTAGTATAATTTACTTTTCAAATAACCTAAAGAAAGTTAATAAATTGATACTCTACAGCTACATTATACATGGTTTTCAAACAAAGGATTCATATTTCACGGGCAACCAGTCTTGTTAATCGTAATTCCGTAAAAAGTTCCAAGTTATTATGAGTTTCTCGATCGGTATTCACTCAGATTTTATTAAAACCTGGAGGAAGGCTTTCAAAAGGCACGCAAGAATGCCTTGTGAACGCACAAAGTCTTTGAGTATTCGAATATGGCTGTATAATCGATATATAGAACATATCGCTTAGTCAATTTAATAACTTTATGGTCTTTCAATCAGTTCAATGCCGTTGCCACGAGGGTTAAGCACGCAAAAGTATTAAAAGCATGTCAAATCAAATTCAAATGTTTATTTTTTTTACACATCGCTTTATTGTTGTCTGGAATAGATCGCTCTTTAGCAATAAAACTCGTGTTGTTTAGCTCTGCTTGTAATTTATTGTAATTTCATTGTTATTTTAAATGTGCAAAAATATTAGTCTTTACAATTTATGAGCACGCCAGTTCATTCATAATTATTATTATTCATTGCAAATAGCATATCAGCTGAATAATTCCTTGATATTTTATAGCAATTTAGTTAGCATTCTGCGTAAATAACTAACGTGAAAATACTTTAAATACCGTCCACACGTTTGTCTTGCGTGAAAAGGCCCGACACGTCCTCTCGCATTCTTTCCGCGCCATGAGTGTTTCCATTTTATAACTTAATTTACCTTTAAAAGGTCGCGTTGTTAACCACAAGAACACGGTAACTCTGATTTGATTGCATCGCGACCAAAATTATATATTCATGCGGTTTTTGTTTACAAATACGTTATTGTGTTACAGACCCCTCTTTTGGTTCTTTGTTTAGAATTTATCTTTTATCGATTGTCCTTGGGTATATATGTACTCGTATTTAAACAAATTTAGTTAGTATAATACTTATGATACATCTTTTTGGTTTAACTTATATTCATTGGAATGATTCACTAAAGTAATTTTCATACCAGTTTTTAGTAATAACAAAAATAATTATGAAATAAGTAGCAGTATCTTATATAAGATAGAATCTTCCAGATTCCATATGGGGTTGTTCACTTTCATAATAGATAAGAAAACGTATAAAATTCTGGTTCATCGAAATTCCGTGATCTCATTAAGGTTATCTCCATAGTACATGTACTGCCGCCGCATGTAAGGTTTCTGAGAATATTCCCGATTGATTAAATGTACTTACAAGAACTCGGTCAAAAGGAATACAGACGATTTATTATGATGGCTTCCTCATTCTAGATATTTAATTACGACTTTCTCTGCTCGAGACTTCAGATTCATGTTGAATTTGTGAAATAAATGAGTAAATATCAGACTCACGCAAATTAATATATACCCAATTGAGCTCAAGAAGGCTTGTGTTAAGGGTACATGACGACGATATACATACTTATGTAGATCAATATATACTTAAATACATAGGAACACCCATGACCCAAGCACGAAAATTCGAGTTCATCACACAAATATTTGCGCTGACAGGGATTCGAACTCGGGACCACCGGCTCAGTAGGCAGGTTCACTACAAACTGCGCCAACCGCGTGGTCAATAATGCGGAGATATAATTGGTAGGTGCTTATAGTATCTATGTACTGCTGCTGACACTCTAAAATGCATAATAAAGTACGCTGCACTAAATAGCGTCTTGAGGTGTTCAAGATACTGAAATGAATGTTTACCATACGATATTTTATCAATATTTTGTTATAAAAATCAGTGCGTTAAAGTTCAACATTTGCTCCCGTTCTAAGAATTCTGGGTATTTTAACAACTGATTAAATGTACCTATTAGAGTAGTCCATACAAACACAGATGATTTACTTATTGTGATGACTTTCTGGAAATTTAATTGCTAAATCATCCGAAACTTCACTTTTGTGTTGAGTTTGTGCAATGGTGCAGCAAAATATACGCTGCAGGCTGACACTCTAAAATGCAAAATGAAGTGCGGTGCAGATCGCTTCTCGGAGCGTTTAACAAACTCGTAGTACTAGAAATCTATTTATAGTTAAAAATTCGAACCGCGATAACTCGAATATATTATTTTTAACATGTTTATTATAACAATTGCGATGATTTACAATTACAAATAATATTTTTATTTCGAATATCAGCTTAAGGTTTTGTCACCGTAAAATTTCTAGGGAAATTTACGATTGATTCAATGTGCACGAGTCCTCGGGCAGAGCAAACAGGCGACTTATTATTAGGGTTAGGATATTCGGTAACATACCGTGATCCTACAATCCTAATCCTTCTAGTCGCTACTGTATTTTTTTTCAAAGTCAACGTCGAAGTATGAAAATATATTAGATACCATGATTTATGCTATCACATCATTACTAAACTCATTTATATACAAAAAAAATATATATTTTAAAGTCACCGTGAAGGAAGACTTTTAAAATTTTCTCCATCTATATTACGGGTAGAGGCGGCAAAGATATGTTTAGAGTCATTTGTTTAATAAGTACGTAAAAGTACTAACTCTCTCCGGAGGGTTAATACTATAATTATTTTATACTTAGTACTAAAATTAATTACGCTCGTTTAAAATGTTTTTTTTTCTAATGATAAAATAGCAAAAATCGTGGTATCTTATATCGCCATATATTTTTAGACCGACTTTGACTTAAAACAAAAATAATTAGTGACTCTATGGATTTTAAAACCACGGTATGCTACCAAATGTCCTATTAAGCCTACTTATTGTAATGGCTTCCTGGACTTAAATTGCAAAATCATCGAAAAGTTTTGTGTTGAGTTTGTGCAATGTGCTACAGCGAATGCTGCTGACACTCTAGAATGCGAAATGAAGTGCCCTGCATTATATGGCTTCTTTAAGCATTCTCGCTACTAGAGCACTGCTGTTTTACATTGAATAGTTCGGTCAAGATATTTATTTATGAACCTTTTTTTCTGTATTACGGATTAAAATCACGATCAACGGGACATTAATGAAGATGTTTATCGTGCCTTATATTATATATGAGTGATACAGCACTTGTTACTTTTGGACTACTGTGAGAGTGCAAGAAAGACGAATAATAAAATCCGTTTCATATTATATTATTCTATAATTAACTTACAATAAAATATGTGTTATTGGTAATGTTAACACGACATTCATTCCATTCATGAAAGGCGTCAAAAGGCAATGGCAATGTATACCCTTCGTCCGTAAGTCGGCTATGTATGGATTAACGCGTACTTATGTACTACGGACCCACTTTGGGAGGCTTTTATGAATGAAGTACAATAATGGCCGACTTCAAACGACTAAAACCGTTATTTCGCGAGGGATTGTAATGTCAGCCCTTTTAAAGGACTGCTTCAGAAATGAAACGTGTCATGTCAAAGTGGAACATTTTGAACGCAATTAACCTTTAATTTGGCAAAGAACACTAAAGTTCCATAATTCCAGCCATGAGGCTCTATGTGGAGTTCGATAGTTCAATCGATTGCGGTTCAGAAAAAAAACAAAAAGAGGGTCATAAGTTTTTTTTAAATTAAGGGTTAATAATAAGTACACTGATTAAGATTTCAACACGTTTCATATATTACACCAACACAACCGGACCAAATCACGCATAAAGTATATGAAATTATACGTATCTGACAACCTGTAGGTACGTTTCTAAGGTTATTTGAATTTTATTTTAAATTTATAAATAAATAAATATCGGACCACCTCACACAAATCGATCTAGTCCCAAATAAAGCTCAAGAAGGCTTGTGTTATGGGTACTAGACGACGATATATATACTTATATAGATAAATATATACTTAAATACGTAGAACAACCATGACCCAAGCACAAATATTCGAGTTCATCACACAAATATTTGCCCTGGCCGGGATTCGAACCCGGGACCGCCGGCTTAGTAGGCAGCTGTCTACAAACCGAGCCAAACGCGTCGTCATATTTTGAATGCCAAGAACTAGAAGATACTCATGAGTGCGGCACTCGCGATTAAATTTAATTTCGTTATAATAATGATACAATTATGTAGAGAATATTGATATATAATATATAGTATAATAATGTATTCTTTTTTATTTTTCTAGGTACTTGATACAAACCCTTGAACGAGCTCCCCGCACACCAACATGAAAACTGTAAACCAGTAAGTCTCGATGTATCGAAGCAGAATATAATTTCACTGATATTACTTGTGTATCAATAACTGATCATTAAGGATTGATACTTGAAAATATAATATCTCGTAGCGGGTACAAGAATAGATGTAGACATTAATAAATTCCATCGGATACGCGATATATTCATTTGGAAATGTCACTGATACGTACATTCTGACCATGAGACATCAGGCTTTAAAATACAACGCAGTTAATTAAAACGGAAAGTGCGCCCGAGGGACAGTGGGATGACGGGATGAGACACTCTTGTTTATCCTGCCGAGCACTCGCAAATAAGTATGCCCATTAGGCATTATAACGCTAAATTACTTTAGTTGGCAGGAGCATTAAAACTAGGGTCAGGTCCTCAGATAATCCAGGTTTTATGCCATCATTATGAAATAAAATTATCAGCATAATTACTACCAGTGCGAATTTATCCAAGGACAGGTAGGACCCTCAAAATTACTTTCACTGAATGACTATACCGTATTATTAATTAACAATACACGAGAGCCAGAGTAAAACGTATAGGGTGCTGATAATATTCAACTATCCAGTCCAAACCCAGACAGACTTAACTCAATATGATACTCGTAGTCTGTATGCCTTTTTGGCTAAGAATGGCAGTATTAGGTATATAATAAAAGCTTACGGGTCTCATAGGGGCCTTGGGTCGCATTCTGCGGTGACTGGAGTTGAATTCGAGCGTTACGGCTCTGAGGGAACCATTACGTGCCTTTAGTAGAGGCAAATCACGCTGTTGACTTGTTTTTGGTCCAATTTCGGTTCGATCTGTATCTCATTTGATGTATCTGTTAACGGTGTCAAGTCACTGAAGTGAAGGTTAAAATTATCTATTGATATTACTTGTATGAGTGCAAATTTGTATTTTTTGATTGGTTTATGACGATTAGCGATTATGTAGAGTTAGTATATATAGGTTTTCTGACCTAAAAAATGCATGCTGGAAGAATAAGTGAAACACGTTTTCCATCGCAAAAACATGTCAAGAGATAAACTAAACTAGATCCGATATGAAAAAAATTGATGGAGAGATATAAGAATGAATAAAAATTACGTGAAAAATGTTATAAACAATACCTTCCACTGACACCATAGTTGGATTAGTTTTAAGGGTTCCGTGTCCAAAGGGTGAAAACGCGTCCCTATTACTAAGACTCCACTGCCCGTCCGTCACCAGGCTGTATCTCATGATCCGTGATAGCTAGACAGTTGAAATTTTCACGGATGATGTATTTCTGTTGCCGCTATAACAACAAATACTAGAAACAGTATAAAACAAAAATATAAGTGGGGCTCCCACACAAGCGTGAAACGTGAAGCTTATTGAGATATTTCGGTATTAAAATGAATAAAAAAGCAAACACATAAAAAAATCTGAACACAGTAGGTATGGTTACATATAATTACATATTGGTGCCCAAATTTGATTTCGTGTTCACCCAAAATGTAAATTCGGAAGTGAACACGAAATGGAATACTAAACACGACTTCAGAAGCATGATACGGCACCTACACTCACAATCGAATTATATTATTGAATAAGTGTGCTGCGAGATGCGTAGTCTCTCCCGGGCAAGTGATAAAAGATGCAAGGAACTTAGCCTGACAATTTCCATGATGTTACCTTGTTATATTTCTACAGCCGACAGGGTTCAATGAATCTTTTTAAGTGCAGTCTAATCCAAATTACCAGTTCATTGCTATATTTTAATTCTTTACTGTAAGAGTTATTGACGACTGTGCAGCGTTGTTTGCCTTAATCATATTTTGAATATATCTAAACCAACTAATCTTTTTAATTTTATGATTGATTGACAGATCTATTTATTATGCCGACTTCTTCTTTCAACTAAATCCATTTAACTTAAGTATAACGAGTTATTGGATACTAATTGAGAAGTAAAATTGAAGGAAAACACCTTGATAAAACATTAATACTGACTTAGAGACATTTAATCCAAAAATAGTTATTTATACAAGGTACGCACGAAGAGGAAAATCTTCTTAGAGGATTTAATAGAGGACGAAAGTTTGTATGTAAATCCCAGCGGGGACACCCGGTTCCTAGTCCTTTTATATAGTTTAAAAATATGTATGTAACTTCCTATCAGATCAGATAAAAGGTTAGTTTACCGATAGACCCGAGGTCACGCTCGTTTTCTCAACAAAAATAATATTGAATTAGAGGCTGGGGCCCAATTCGAGAATGCCGTTTGAGATATCGCCAAACGTCAAATCTCCATTAGATAACAGTTATATCGCCATTGAACTGTCATTTAAATGCGATGAGCTTAAAAGTGACATATCTCATCTCAATTTTGGAAATGCGAAGGCGATAATGATTGTCAAAAATGTTATTCATGTATATAAATTTCTGTTTTGAACGAAACGTAACGGACTAATTTCACGTACTACGCGGTCAATTTAAAGTATGCGCCTGTTACTTATGCTGTCACATACAAAAGAAACGAAAATTTTCCGCGTCCGAATTGACGAAGTTGCGATGTTCTTGGGATATCGCCACTTGTCAAGTAGGCACACGTCAAAAGTGACGGATGGCGATGAAAAGGAGAGATCTCCATTATATCTCTAAAATTGGTCGAATACCCCCTGCACGCTGATACACATCAGTGGCCTTACCGTGAGTTTACTCACAGTTACCACACGCTATCCGACTACGTAAAAGGTTTGTGTGGAGAATTAATAGTTCTGCAAAGTAACCGCTAGGAGCGCCGTTACTATTACTCCATACATTTTTAGGGTTCCGTAGTCAACTAGGAACCCTCATAGTTTCGCCATGTCCGTCTGTCCATCTGTCCGTCTGTCCGTCCGTCCGCGGCTTAGCTCCGTGACCATTAGTACTAGAAAGCTGAAATTTGGTATGAGTATGTGTATGTATGACGCCGACAAAACGGTAGAATAAAAACAAAAAAAAAACTTTTTCGGGTACCTAGGTAGTAGGTACCTCACGAACACCAAAAGTGGGGGTGATTTTTTTTTTTCGTTTCTACACTGTCTGTCCGTCTGTCCGTCCCTCCGTCCGTCCGTCCGTCCGCGGCTTAGCTCCGTGACCATTAGTACTAGAAAGCTGAAATTTGGTATGAGTATGTGTATGTATGACGCCGACAAAACGGTAAAATAAAAACAAAAAAAAAACTTTTTCGGGTACCTAGGTAGTAGGTACCTCACGAACACCAAAAGTGGGGGTGATTTTTTTTTTTCGTTTCTACACTGTCTGTCCGTCTGTCCGTCCCTCCGTCCGTCCGTCCGTCCGCGGCTTAGCTCCGTGACCATTAGTACTAGAAAGCTGAAATTTGGTATGAGTATGTGTATGTATGACGCCGACAAAACGGTAAAATAAAAACAAAAAAAAACTTTTTCGGGTACCTAGGTAGTAGGTACCTCACGAACACCAAAAGTGGGGGTGATTTTTTTTTCGTTTCTACACTAGTGTGTGGGGTGTCGTTGAATAGGACTTTTAAAAATAATAGGGGTCTCCAAACATTATTTTTTTATAAAGTCAGCAGTTTTGTAAATATTCGCTCCGAAAATATAAAAAATAGCGTTTAAACCATGGGTCAAAAATTTATAGAAAAATTCACGAAAATTAGGCCCACTTTCAATGAAAACTATATCGAATAAAATCGGTCGAGCCGTTTTTGAGTTATCGCAAAATTTCATAATATTCTTTAAAATGACGTAAGTGCCGCGCGGTATCCTTATACTTTGAACGTTACACATATTAGTTAACTGCCATACTGCATTTAAAGATTTCGTTCAATCTGGCGTCTGTTTCGTTCAAACTGTAATTACTTATTAACTTCCAGAAGGTAATAAGTAATTACAGTTACTTTGGCGTTTACGACCGTTTTTATAGGGCTTGAAATCTTTCTCGTACCTAATTTAAGCCCGTCTATTGTGAAGGATGGGCAACTACGGAACCCTACACTGAGCATGGCCCGACATGCTCTTGGCCGGTTTTTTTATGCTGTCGATAGCGAGTACCTACGGTCACGTTAACTCATGGTAAGGGTTATATAATAAACGTACTGAATTGGCTGATGTTTGAACATTTTCTGAAATTGGTAAAAATCGATTAGATCTTCCTTCAAGAAAAGACCTTCAACCTTCAAGAAAAGAGCGTATTCCCACCTGAAAGGCCGGCAACGCACTTGTGACTCCTCTGGTGTTGCAGGTGTCTATGGGCGACGGTAATCGCTTTCCATCAGGCGATTCGTTTGCTCGTTTGCTCGTTTGCCCCCTATGACATAAAAAAAAAAAAAAAAAACAAATCTTTTCTGATTAAGTACGTAATACGTATATAATCAGAAAAACAGGAAATCATTAAAATAATATAACCCTATTGGCTTTAACTGTAAATGCTATTTTTGTGTATACTCTCCTTTGATGTGAAGCTATTCTACTGAATCTCCTTAAAAATACATGATAGGTATGTATGTGGTATATAGGTGTTTTAAGTATAACATATATACCGTGATAAAAAAAAAAATCAGAAAGCAAGAATCAATCGAGAAGACTGAAGAATCGTTTTAATGACTGATGTGACTGATTCATCGTATTTATGTATGTACTTATGCTACGGTACAAGACTTACTTAGTTTAGAACTGGTTAGATATTTATAAGATTGCCCCCCAAAAATTTGTTGTACTCGCAAATCACGAACCCAACTACATTCAATATTTACCAATCATGTGACGCCATAACTAAGTATGTACCTACATAAAATCTGACAAAAACATAATTATTTTCAAATAAATTCGTTCTCCCTCTTTCGATTTTGTCCTATTAAAACGTTTATGTAACTCAACGCAATTTGCGTATGGGAACGCGTAAAGTATGTTCGTCTACAAAAATATTTTTAAACGATCTTATTACGTTTTCCCGCTATACATACGTAATTAGTGTTTGCTTAACGTAACGGAGCGACACGTCGGGTAGAATTACATCAACTAATTAGAAGCTCGAATTAATATTGATTTTGATCAGTGCTGTTAAGTGACTTGGTGTCTGTTCACAGTCATGTTGTATTTACATTTGCCTCATTCTATATTTGTTACGTGAACAGCGGCATGTTTTATGTCTTCGTATAGCCAAGAGTATCAGACCTTTTATTCTAATTCTTCAACCAAAAACCGAGGAAAAAAATGTTAACCACCATCCCGAAATCCAAAATAGACGGAAAATTGCAACACAATGTGGGCTTGAATAATCACTTTTTCACAAAGAATAACCGAGTTTAATGAGCAAAATGAGAAGATTTTTTTCATGTTTTCAAATAGTGCTGAATCAATTTCGAGTATAATATACCAAACAAAAAAATTATCATCAAAATCGATTCATATTTGGCAGAATAATCGAGTAACATGGATACAAAAAAAATAACCAGCATACAGTCGAATTGAGAACCTCCTCATTTTCCAACTTGGTTAATACAATAACGCCTTTGGTGCACACTGAACTAAGAATATCTCCGAGTTCTGTATGGAGACAGTGAACTACCATAGTAGGTACCAATTTACGCAAATTAGGCGCATTGTAAGGCGTTGAGTTGCGGAAAACTAGCCCGCAATAACCTATAACCTAATATTTCCAATGCATGCCAAATGGTTATTCTATTCGCAATATTTATCAATACTGTGGGGTAGTCTTGATGACATAACATAATTACTAAGCTGACGCGATAAACACAGGAATCAGTCTGTGTCATCACCTAGCACGACACGACAGTTAATACGATAGCGGATTCAATCACGGGTCAGTTATTCGAGATGGGCCGTCACTCAACCGCGTATGTACCTACACTTCCCTTAATTAAAATAAGCACAATATTCCGAAAACATTCCATACTTTCATATACCTACTACCTACGTACTGTGTGTGTAAAATTATAATTGGGTTGGGAAATTCACGTTTACCTACTGCGAAATATTTACGTCAAAACCGAGATACGGGTCGTACGTTACGTCTCTGCGAATTAGTGAGCTACAAACTGGATTATCTCCATATAAAAGGGTTTTATTGTGAGCTAAGAAGATCGTGTGTGCAAATTGATAGGGATTCCTGCTAATCCCGCCCAGATGTAAACGGCACAGCTTTTGACACTGTCATGGTTTAACTGTTGTGGGCTGCGGTAGCACAATTTAAACGTTATCTCGCTAATAAATAAGGCTAATTTGAGAAGTAACATATTTTATTTAATGAGTTTTTCGCAATACTAGTATGCGCGTGTGCCATAGGACTAAGTACATAGGAGTAAGTAAGTAGTAGGTACCTATACCTACTACTTACTTACAAATCTATATCATATAAAATAATAAATAACAAATCTATACATTTATGAAACACGGTCGTACCTAATTCTCAATGAGAAGTAAGGCAAAGTGCTAGTTTGAGAATTAGGTACGTGTTTCATAAATGTATAGATTTGTTATTTATTATTTTATATGATATAGATTTGTAAGTAAGTTGTAGGTACCTATAGTCCTATGGCACACGCGCATACTAGTATTGCGAAAAACTCATTAAATAAAATATGTTACTTCTCAAATTAGCCTTATTTATTAGTAATAATATATATTCATATTTAATGATAGCCTGGCAAGACAGAAATAGATGGAAGAGTAGGTAAGTAGGAAAGCCAGGACTCGTAGGTCAAACTTAGGACAAAATTAATACGAGTCTATCAGCTATCTATTGCAATAACTATGACGGCGCGGCTATTTTAACAGCTATGTACTTAAGTAGCCTCACATAGATGAAAATCAATATTTTATTATTAGGATAAGCCAGGGACCTAATTCGAGAATGCCGTTTGAGAGATCGGAAAACGTCAAAACTCTATTAGATAACAGTGATTATCGCCTTTGAACTGTCATTAAAATTCGATGAGCTTCAAGTGACGTTTCTCAGCTCAATTTTGGAAAATACGAAGGCGATAATAATTGTCAAAAATTCTATTTATGCATGTAAATTTCTGTTCTAAACGAAACGTAACTGACTAATTTCACGCACTACACGGTCAAGTTAAAGTATGCGCCTGTTATTTATGCTGTTACATACAAAGGAAACGCAAACTAAGTGTGACCGGATTGACGAAGTTGCGATGTTTTAGGGATATCGCCACTTGTCAAGTAGGAACACGTCAAAACTGAGGGATGCCGATGAGATGGAGAGATCTCCATCATCTCTCTCAAATTGGTCGAATATAGGTATCAAAGATGTTTTTGCATCAAATGGCATCCTAAACTAAATAAATAAAATATTTTAATATAACAATAAAGACCTTTTACTAAATGGCAGTAAGCATTTTTATGACCACTAGCTTTATTCAAAGACTCGTAATAGGCATTAAAGAACGAATAATATCATCATAAAAAGGAAAATCTATTAGCACAACTACCGTGATTTATTCTCATTTAACAGCGCACTTATTCGCTTTTCATTGAGATAATAAAATAAATACGAAGCGGGTATAAGCCCGAGGGCTGCGGACATCTAGTAATCGCATTCGAAATGTTCTTGACGTGGCCCGGTGGACTGTAATACCGATAAGTCGTGCTAAGATGTCGGGTCACCATTAGAGGACGGTGATATTTGCTCTGCAAATATTGAAATTATTAGCGCCTTTGTTGTAATGTACAATTGACAATTGTACACCTACTTTGTTGGTACAATCTATCTTACATTTCAGTTCGTACGTAGAGGTATTTAAGTAGCTTCTGTATACGTATGTTAAGTACATATGTACCTATATAGAACAATTAGTGTTATCTTTAATAATAGTGCTAGCTGCTAGGTCAATACTGTCAGTAATAATGCAAGCAACCATAATATGCAATTATTCAGATTACAGTTAAGGTTGAATTACATAGGTTTAAAAACATAAAAAAACATGTCTGAATTATAAATTTCGAAATATAATGCCTCATTTTTAGGGTTCCATAGTCAACTAGGAACCCTTATACTTTCGCCATGTCCGTCTGTCCGTCTGTCCGTCCGCGGCTTAGCTCCGTGATCATTAGTATTAGAAAGCTGAAATTTGGTATGAGTATGTATATGTATTACGCCGACAAAACAAGCTAAAATAAAATCTAAAAAAAAATATTTTTTGATAAAGTCAGCAGTTTTGTAAATATTCGCTCCGAAAAAAAAGAAATAGCGTCCCCTCCTCTAACTTTTCAACCACGGGTCAAAAAATTATGGAAAAATTCATAAAAATGAGGCCTTATAAGTACTTTCAATGAAAACCATATTAAACAGAATCGGTTGAGCCGTTTTTGAGTTATCGCAAAATTTCATAATTTTCTTTAAAAGGACGTAAGTTGACTTCCAGAAGGTAATAAGTAATTACAGTTACATTGGCGTTTACTACCTTTTTTTAAAGCTTGAAATCTTAGTCGAAACTAAAACCTCGGGCTTAAAACCGCTGTTTTAAGAGGCCTTATTCCTTTTAAAATGCTGATTGTTTAGACATTTTTCTCTATGATCAAACATGTTTTTAACATATTATTGATGTTACTACAGGGCTATTTGGATTTATTGGTATATATTTGAAACTTACAGTTTGAATTTTTCATTGATAATTTTTGTTCGAAAAACTACTCGAAATTGACAAAATTCACGTGGAAAATTCGTTTTTTCAACTTATTTTCGACAGCACGCAATGAACGCATGAAATAGCTACGTTACTACCTAGAACTCGGGAAAAAGTATTATTCACTTCAAAAAGTTGGTTGAAATTATCAATATATTCGTCATAATATGTAAAATAGTAGATTGTACGACAAGTGCATAAAACGCATCATTTTACACGAGACGTTTATCCATCCGAGCGAGCTTGCGAGCGAGGATGAATATAAAGTCGAGTGTAAAATGCGTTTTATGGACGAGTTGCACACTCTACTTTTCACTTCGGTTGCGAGGAAATGAAACTGTATCATGTAAATAACATATATAGGTACACATATCATGTATACCTACTTTAAAACAAATTTAATTAAAATTAAAAGTTACTTTAAATATTTCTCATTGCTCTAATAGTAGTAATAGTTTAAAAATTAATAAATGATAGTACCTACATAAAAGTTACAAGTTTATTTCAAGAAGTTTTATTGTGTACTTTGGCTGTTGGTATATTTGCCTTGGTCTTAGAATACTAACAAAACGAAATAAAATAAAGAGTTAAAACCCGTTCCAGACCTTCCGATCCGATCCGATTTATCGGAAGAAATCGGATAATGTGTAGTGCAATTGTTAGGATCTTATACACTACACATTATCCGATTTCTCCCTATAAATCGGATCGGATCGGAAGGTCTGGAACGGGTTTTATTGTATGAAGTATTATGTTTTTTTTTTTTTAATGTTTATTAAGAACCTTTTTCGTGTGGCTGTTGGACCGATCGCCTTGGTCTTCGACGACGATTTTACTTTATGCTCTAGAGCATAAAAAGCGACTTTATGTCGCCTACGCACAGCATAAAGTCGAACTTTTAGAGCGAGAGAAGTGAAAAATATTTTTTAAAAGGAATAAGGCTTCTTAAGCCCGTCTATTGTGAAGGATGAGCAACGACGGAACCCAACACTGAGCGTGGCCCGACATGCTCTTGGCCGGTTTTTTTAATGTGGGTCTACCTAAGCCACAATTTTTATACGTCTGAATCAGCTCAGTCAATGAAAAGATTTATTATGAAAGTAAGCCTGAAATCAAAACCACTGCAAGGAAACCTTCAGTTGCCACACACTGGGCGCCAAAGTAAAAAAACTGGTTCGTAAGTTGCACGGATGGAAATAATCATAATTGTTCAATGTTTTTACTTTCTAAGAAATTTTAAAACAATTACTTAAAAAAAATAACAAAAAATAACCCATTATGTACAGGTTACAATTGAATCACCTTTTGCAGTCGGTGCCAAACCTCACATCGGTTATTTTTGGCTTTTCAGTTTATTTTGAAGTCGGTTCTTTTTTGTATTTTTTTTGCTTTTAGTGATCCAATTAAAATACTTATAGTAGGCTGATCGGGGAGGTTTTGTTTGCATGCATCTCATTTAAATTAAACTAATTAAGGAGTTATACCTTCTATTATCAGCTCAGGATAGAAATATCATGACTAGGTATCAGACGGGACTATTCGGAGTTTGTTGGAGAAGACCTTGAGTTTACTTTTCGGTATCGGTGACATCATCATCGTGATAATGGCGAACAGAGTTTTAAGCATTTCTAACCTAAACCTTATTTTCAAACTCAATTTTTTCAGCCATCTTCTACTTATATGAAAATGTATATTTAGCGGATGCTAAATACTATACGAAATAAACATTAGTGTATAATTAAAAATGTATATTTAGGTTTCCTATGCTAAATAGGTACCTACTATACGAAATAAACATCAGTGTAATACAATTAAACATGAGTCAACTAGCCTATTGTACAAATGAGTGTTATCTTGTACGTTAGGTATACCTGTGGTGGCATGTCAGCGATACAAACGATTTCTCATTAAATATTTATGTTCTGAAAATCCAATCTACAACCCCAATTGAATATGTTACCGTGAAACTAATTGATGTATTAGGCCGCCATGGAGGTGTTTCAATTCCGTTTGCTGCCCAAGATTATTGAGCTAATTTAGATATTAACATATTCAAATGTACTAGCATATACATGTGTCCATTCATACGCCATTACTGTGAATTTGTGTTCGAACTTATAGAGAACCGTAATACAATTTTACGATCTATTACAACGGGGAATTGGACTACGTCATTTGGTCAATATATTTGGTGTACCTATTTATGCTCTTTGGTAGATTTAAATATTTAAAACGCCATATTGCCTGTTAAAAAGTTTGACCAATACTTTGAAAATAACATTGGAGAGGAAGGAGGAATAAATGTTATCCTTATGTTTAATATTGTATGTACAGCTTGTTCAGAATCGGTGCCGCTTCGTAGCCGGTCGTAGCATTGTGCCTCACGGCCAATTGCGTCCTAATACTACCTGTATTACAGACAATTTATTGCCCTAATCCTAAGTTTATACGATGATAAACTTCAAGTATTCATTGAATTATGTTATTTGAATGTTTTTACTGAACAACGCGTGAATTCCTTAAAACATATGTTTGGCAAGTTTGTTTGAACTGTTTAAAGTCAAATTCAAAGTCAAATAATTTATAGAAACAATCGACGATTCGCATGGCGCAGTTTTCCAGACACCTGCCTATACTCAGCCAGCGGTCCCGGGTTCGAATCCCGGCCGGGGCAAATATTTCATGCATGTTATATATATATATATATATATATATGTGTATTTATTATATGTTATGTATATCGTCATCTAGTACCCATATTACATGCTTTGCTGAGTTTGGGACTAGGTCGATTTGTGTATGATTGTCCCATAATATTTATTTATTTAATCCCTGCGTTTATGCATTAAATACATGTGAAACATGATTAGCACAGTTCATGAGCTCTCAGATAGCGATTCGGGTCTATTGAAAACTGAGAGGTTCTTATCTGGATCGCGTAATGGACATGCCACGGCTTCCCGCGGCAAGCGACGCGGCGAGCGGGCGAGCGAGGGATCCGAGTGCAGCGGCCATACGAGCGAACGAGACACACGTACCGCATGACTCTCACCATGCTCTCACCGCTAAGATCGAAGTCATGGTCGGGCCGTAAGAGCGAGCGAGGCAGGTATAAAACGCGAATCTCATTCTGACAGCTCACGCACCGTAAAATGCCGATAGACCGGCAACGGAAAAATTTGGAAAATGATTTTTATGTCTAAGCTTGGAAATCTACTTTTTAAAAGCTTTAAGAAATATAGCTAATAAAATTTACGTTTTTAGTTCATCCGTAACCAATTAACGCGAAATGGAAACAAAAATAGAGGTTAATTGCTTTTTACAGCTTGCAAGTGTATAATTAACATGTATTTTAAGTTAAGTAGATTCTTTTGGGAGCTATAACAGCAATTATAATTTTCTGTATGGAGAGATCAACATGAACAAATTACTTCACCGACGCTTCAAATATGAATAAGATTTAAATATCAAACGTGTTTTCGCTTTGTAAAATAAATTTTAGTCACATTTCATAAAATGGATATTTCTGTTTAACTTTCTGTTCAGATTGCACAATGCGAATATTTAGTACGTTAGAAATGGAAAATTATGTCCGACGATGAGCGAAGCTAGGGATCGTATTGACAGCGAAGTTTGAAGTATACACAATGTAAAAACGAATTTGTTAGTCGATACCGTATTTTTTAAATGAGTTATCTTTGTTTTATCAAATATGTTTGCCAAATTATCACTTCCCAAAAAATATATCGTAGAATTTCATTTTCCAAATGACTGTTTGCCAAATTAAAATTTCGGCAGTAATTGTTACGCAAATCTAATGTTTAGGCAATGACTCTTTTTCAACTGATACTTTGACCAAATTTCATTTAGTCAAATGTTTTATTTGGCATAACATATTTTACGCAAAACACGTTGTTTTGTACACGTTGGACTTTTTGGACACATGTTTTTTTACGATGTTATTGTATAGAATACGCTAAAATTAGCGTGTTTTATAGGAGCAATATTTTTCTAAACTTAATGATTGAAATGAAATGAAATGAAATGAAATAATTTATTCAGTAAGTAGGCCACAGGGGCACTTTTACAAGTCAGATTGTGAATTTACCGGCATTTCGCAAGAGGAGACCGCTGTTGAGAAGAAAGCCGAAAGAAACTCAACAGTAAGTCATTTTTTCGTAAATAATACTTAAAACAATTACATGATACAGTTGTGTTATAACTAATTACACTGGTACACGTAAAGGAGATGCATAGATACTCCAAATCAATGTTAAGTAGGAACATTAAAATAAAAAATTAATAAATTTAAAATATTAAATATACCCAGAGATGTATAAAGTCTCTGGGTGTCACAACATGCAATAAAATATAATTACTTAATTAATTTAATTTCATAGAGATGTATAAGGTCTCTAGGCGTCATAACATGCAATAAAATATTTTAAAATGATTTAATTTCCTCAGAGATGTATAAAGTCTCTGAGGGTCATAATACACTAAGCTGTTTCTTAGAGATGTATACAGTCTCTAAGAGTTCAAAAAGATAAAATCATCATTGAATAACTTCAATCGAGTACAGGATGAAGTTTCTCACGTTTGCTTAATTTAACACTAGTATGCGGTTGCTACATATTTAATTTGGCCCTTGCTAGCATGAACAGACCGGACCCCACAAACGGCACCCGTTCACGAGTATGACGCATATCTCAGCCATCGCCTCCCTCAACCATATTATAGGGAAGGCTGCGACCCGATCAACGATATACCGATATAATTGATTCCTATCTCGACCAAAACTGACTTCGCCGTAGCTCCGGGCGCTGCGGGAAGAGCAGCCCTTCCGCCCTTGCGTGGCGTGGCAAAGCACGGCTGCCCGTAATCCACTCCCGAGCTTTGTAACGGCGGGCGAGGGCTGCTCTCGCCTTTTCAAAAACACTCTAGGGTTCACTGTGTCGGCACGCGTCCTAACCAGTGAGAGCTCTCGGTTCAGATTTTTGCAGCCTAATATATTATATCGTAACATAATAATTATAACATTTCAAACCTACTACAATCCACCATCCAATTATAATCCGCCATCTATCTTGGTAATTATGAAGTTTAAAAAAAGAATTGCCCACACAAAACGCTTATTTCAGTCCCCGGCCACTTTTGCTATACCCTAACCTCCTTTTGTGTATTGTCATTTCACTAAATGTTTACTGTCTAATATTTTATTGCCTTATTTTGCTGTAAGACCAAATGCCTAAATGTTGTTCGTAGTAGTATATTTTGCTGGATGAACATTTTACGAAATATAAATTTGCATATTGAAAGTATCCCAAAAAATGCATTTCAAAAAAAAAGCAGGTGCTAGTATTTGTTTGGGTAATGAAATTTGACAAATATTGCCAACATTGCGCTATTGGCTATCGATTGCCGAGTATATACGTACAGTATCTCCTACGTTTAAAGCCATCTGCATTTCCGCATACAATCAAACCAAGATATCGTCATTCATCTATTATTAATACGTGTTTAGCTAAGCTCGCTGCGCTTTGCTTCAAGCAAACTAATGCATGTTGTATTGGACGACGCACTAGCAAATGAACAGCCCCGGTTTATTGGGATCCACGCCACGTCCTACTTGCAGGTCGGGTCATCTAAAATTGATGGCATACGTTAGGACCGCGACGATACGTGTCGTGCCCTCTTGACCGTAAACCATGCCATGCCGGTGCATGCGGAGTCACTTGAGACGGAATTTAAAGACGCATTGCAGTTTTCAGGGCTTTCATTCGAATAAGATGCCCATATTATTCATAGATTGTTTGCACTGGCTTGAGATGGAGCCGTTTCTTTTTTTAATGGGTTACAAGTTTATGGCATGCAATAATCAAGTTTCACATGATTAACGGTAGAATATGTATATAAACACTTTATTGTACACAACAACTGGTTATAAATACATTCATAACAAAAAAAATATGTACAAAGGCGAACTTATCCCTATTAAGGATCTCTTCCAGTTAACCTTTGAGCAATTGAAGGAATAGGTATTCGGAGAACATAGGCAAAATACACTGCGTACAAACGAGATAATATCTATATATACTTAATAAAACTATGAGTACATAAACTAAGTAATAATACACATATATTTAGTATAATATAATATATACAAATAAATATGTACCTAAATAAATACAGTATTCTATCAATTCACAAGTCATCGGATAGCCACAACTTCTTTAAGTTAATGCAACAGATGGAGCCTTCCTAAGAGACAACTCATTCCACAACTTTAGATTTGCTATAGGTACGCGTCTGACGGAACAGCCTAAGCAGCAGAGGGACATTGGCGCTAGAGCTCAAGCGGTGACCACTGCCATCAGCCATATGCGAAAATCTTGCACTAAGGCATGGAGGAGAAGAAGATTTGGACAAGACATAAAAAAGCAATGACAGGACATGCTCGTCTCTACGCCGACGAATCAGTAGCCAACCCAGCTACGCTCGAAAGGAAGAAATCAAGCAATATAATATTAAGGAACCATTTAATATCTGTAAGATCTTATGCACCATGTATTCTAGTCAATAAATATCATTCATTCATTCATTCAACGCATCACACATTTGACGCCTTTGGCCTACTGCCTACTGAGCCGACGGTCCTGGGTTCGAATCCCGAGAAGGGCAAATATTTGTGTGATGAACTCGAATATTTGTGCCTGGGTCATGGTTGTTATTTGTATATAAGTATGTATTTATCTATACAAGTATGTTTATCGTCGTCTAGTGTCCATAACACAAACCTACTAGAACTTACTGTGGGATTATATTGATTTGTGTGAGGTTGTCAGATATTTATTATTATTAGTATTCAAGATTTCCTAGTAAAATGGAATGGGGGAAGTAATTAATTCATGTATGTTATTTGTACATAAGTATGTATTTATCTATATAACTATTATCGTCATCTAGTGTCCATAACACAAGCCTACTAGAGCTTACTGTGGGATAAGATTGATTTGTGTGAGGTTGTCCGATGATCATTTCTACACCACTAGGAACCCATAACACAGTCTTCCAGGCAGAATGTATGGGTATCATAATGGCAGCCCATGCAATCATCGCGAGGAAGGTAAAGGACTACCCCATCCGCATACTCTCCGATAGCAGATCAGTTTTACAAGCCCTGCAGAGCTACACAGTAACCTCAGGACTCATACATGAATGTCACCGAGCATTGTCAGAGGTATGTAACAATAATAGCATAACTCTACAGTGGATCAAAGGACACAACAACTCGCGTGGGAACGACGTAGCTGACGAACTGGCGATAGGAGGTTCGGAGATGGAAGCAGAGGGACCCGAACCAATCATACCTCTGCCATTCGCCTGGCTGCGCAACACAGTGCGTAAAAACACAAAGATAGAACAGCAACTATACTGGTCTAACTTAGGTGCCTGCAGGCAGAGCAAAGATACCCTTCCGACAATCTACCCCGGGTTGTCACGCAAGCTGAGGCAGCTGAAGAGGCCGGCTGGAGCGATAACTGGACAATGGACATGCCCTACTAAACAAGCACTTATTCACTCTAGGTGTTACTGACAGTCCTCTTTGCAGAGCTTGCATGGAGGCCGAAGAGACAGCCGCCCACGTCATTCTCGAATGTCCTGGTGTGGCCAAATACCGGGCACAACACCTCGGGTCTCCGAGGTCACTCCCAGAAGTCGTCGGCAACATCAAGGGACTGCTAGGCTTTCTGGTAGAGTTGGGTTGGCAAGAGTAGTGCCAGCAACCCTTCACGCAAAATAGGCGCATTGTAAGACGTCGAGTTGCGGAAAACTAGCCCGCTATAACCTATATACTGTTCTTAACACTTCTCTAGCTGTATTAAATATTTATTTTTATTATTATATATTTATTAGTTTGTTTTATATATATATTTTTTTTTGTAATAATTAATACATTTATTAAATATTAAAACATACACATTACAGTCCCTTATAATATAAAATTATAATATTAAATATTTTATATTTTCTTTAAAATAAATGTATTTTGGTACTATGAAAATTCTAATCGTTGGAGTTAATGCCATTAGGTGTTTTCTAAAAGTCAATATCAGCTTCTAATCAAATACTTTGAAGCATAACACAGTAAGTCCTCCTGTAGCTGAGTAGCAAAACGCTGTAAGTGGCATGTTACATAAATGAACTTACAGTGTTATGCTTCTCAGGTACGGTAAATTAAAACAGTTTTACCTTGTGATAATAGGTAAGAAGAGAGACTCAAGTTTATTATTGTTATTTTCAGCAAGCATATTTCGGTGCCGAATAAAAGTAATAAAGAAAACAAATCTTTATTTGTACTAGTCCAAAAGCTTACTTCATTCCGTGTAAAATAATTGCCAACAGCGACAACAATATGTACAAAGGTACTCTGTGAGCGACAATAAGGCAATAAACAATGTAAACCTCCACGCGTAGGCAAGGTAATAGTAAAAACTAAATACAGACTTATCTACCGCGGTATGAATAACGCGTTGTTTCAAGGTTTTGCCTTGTTATTCTGTATTACTTCGGATTGAGCATATATAGTTTGTATTTACATTGTCACGCTACGCTTCTGTTGCTTTTTCCAATTATAAGTATGTAAATTTGAGTTTTTACCTCGAGTTTTTTTATCTCTTTTATTCCCGCCACTTAGATTTGCGTGCAAGACTTGCGTGATGTTGTGATGATGTGTGATGTTAAAATGTTTAATTTAACCGTGGTTGCAACACGTTCAAAACGTTTGAGGTAACACAAGTAAACCATTGTATGCGCAATTCGTGAAAGGTAGTAGTTCAATTTTCTTGAAAAAAGAAACGTGTCGTAATAAGGCAAACTTCTTTGATTTAGTATTAGAATCTAGCTTAGAAGCCAGGGCTAAAGAAGATATTTATTCAAGATGTCCACGATATGCAATATTAGCGAATGTAGTCAGGTTAATATTTTTATTGGTGATGATGATTTGATTAGTGATTCGGCGCAATTTGAAAGTATACTTAAGTTGCATTTTGTAGTTAAAATACTTTTAAGATAAAAAAATGTGTAAGTAGTTCATAGCATTTTCGTCTTAATACAGAGTGGTATGAAATCCTAAGAATTTAAGTTAGTATATCATAAAAGTTCGCATGATAGTTTCCAATGTCTCGATGTCAAATAGTATTAAACATCTTAATTCAAACCGAATCTAAATAGCCGCATGGCATAGCATTATTAAACGTTCAACAGTACCCCTACCATGAGTTATCGTAACCGTACTCGCTAGCAACAGCGTAAACGATTTGTATGGAGAATAGAACAACGCCCCTAGCGATTACTATGTAAACCTTACAATTAGTTATACAAATTGTTTACGCAATCGCTAGCGAATACGTACAGTCACTGTTAACTCATGGTAAGGGCACAGAAATGCGATTCGAAAAATGAACAGCTATACTTGGCGCCTTTTATATCTTATTCGCATGTTGACGCGATATTCAAGAGTGCAATAGACTGCATCGACGGAAGCCAGAATCTCACCATCCATATTTGAGCGGATTTAGCCAACAACACTCGCAACGCCAGCGAGTACACTTGCCAAGGTGCTTTGCGTATCGAATATTTTCTCTGCACTGGCATTTTCGGGTTAACCCGAATGGGATCAGATTTAAATTTTCGTGTACGAATCGACAGACCGATTTCTTGTAAATAGAACTGCTGGATGAAGTATAACATGTTCACGACTACAGGACCATCGCGGCAACACAGACAAAACAAATTTATAGCCAAAAACGGCATAAGGCCCCCTGCATCAGGGACTGCTACCCTTACAGCGGCGCGGTAACTTCGTCACTGGTAACATGTCGGGCCGTTCCTGACAACTTTACGTGAGTGTAAACCGCTTAATACAATAATTAAATATGTCTCACGAAAGTTTTAATAAGATTACGGCATAAGACATTTGCTTTCGTCTGTAGGCGGTGTGCCTGAAAGTAGTTGGCGTTATTGTTGGACATCCGGCAACTTGAATCAATCGTTGCATTAACCCTTTGACCGCCAAAGACGGCAAATCACGCCATCGGGAATTCGTGCCACTGACGCCAACGACGCCTATTGACGTCAAAAATGTCAATGGTCAAAAACATGCTAACTCAAACCACTATCTGTGTTTTTCAATCTCTGTTGATTTTGGAGCACTTTTTTTTTGGTTTGGCGTCAGTGGCACGGTGAATTGCTTTGCCGCTTAGCGCTCGAAAGATTGAATAACGAAAGATTATTTAATAGCATTAACATATGTACCTACATACCATTGATGCATACTTAAAAGCCATCCGACTGCAATGTAGGTACCTATCAGGTGTCTAATTTTTCTATAAAATTTAATACGTTTATGATGAAATAAATCGTTACTGTAATGTAAATACTTAGCTAGAATAAAGTTTTCTCGCTTGTTCGTTCACTACTGTAAAGTAGTGCGATAAGATGTGAATATTAACGTATTCACATAGAGGTCGCTAAGGTGTAAAGCCTTTCAAATAAACAATGCAAAGATCGACTCACAAAGCATATAGAAAAAATCGATAGGTTGCTTGGGCGTTAGCGTGGGGGAAAGATTAACGCGCTGGACCGGCAATCCGGGGTACCGGGTTCGATTCCCGGTCTCTTCCACCAGGTTACGTATTTCAATTTTTCTTTGAGCTTTGATCTTTGTATAAATGGTTTGGAATAAAGTTACATGCGTTGGTATACAGTCATGATTGCAAATAAATAACTATGAAACTGGTGACCTGTATTTGGGTCGATTGCAAAAAATTTGTACATAGTTAAAAGCTTAGTTAACATAAAATACGATCGCTTCCTTTGTGTGACGAAAGTTAGTCATACAAAATGTATGGGTAACTTTCGTCACACAAAGGAATCAATTAATTTTGTTTTAATTAATAATAAAAACAATTACTTATTTTATAACGAACAAGAAATAACGAATACTTTTAAGTGATGAAACTTAATGCACCTTTTATTTCCATAAACCTACAGTAGGTGAGGCTAAAGTGACGATTTGTTAGTGGTTAAATCAGTTTATCACAGCAATAAGCCCAAGTATAAACTAACTTTAACTTCCGAAAACTTGATTCGTCCTAACTCCCAAGTTGCGACTTATACCGAGTTAGCTAGTTGCGCCCAAACACCATATTATACACTTCATTGTGACTGAATTTCGCTATTTGATACTGAATATATTGTGAACGGTAATGGACGGTAATATGAAAAGTAGTCGCAGTTATATAGTAGGTAGTTTACGTCTACTAAGACGTATTCGTACCTACCTAATGTTATTTTTAACGTTTTTATTATTACTCTGACGATGAATATGAATACTGAATTATATTGATGCAAACTTACACGATTTTCCCACATTTTTATAACAAAACAAAGTTCAAAACGTGTATATATAACTACCTCGACGTTTCGAACTTGATGTTACGTTCAAGGGCTCGAAGAGACAACACACGCATAAACTCTTTTTGAACGCGATTGAGTCCCGTTTTATTATAATACTTAATACTGAATTTTATAAATATTGACACAAAGGTAAATTACGAAAGAAAAATTTTATGTGACATCGTAACGATCTAATAGCTCAGTTGGGAGAGCAATACACCGGAAACGTAGAGGTAGCAGGTTCGAGTCCTGCTTAGATTGTAGTAGATCACAGTCATAATTTTTTTGTTTCGTAATTTACCTTTAAAAAATAGAATCGATAAAAAGATTCTATAAAAATATTTAATACTGAATTGTTCTATATTTTGAATTCGTAGTGGTTGCTAAAATGCGCATAATTACGAATAAACTACAACTAGCGGCTTTGTTTGCTACCTCGGGAGATTGTTTCGAATTAGCTGTTTTTTTTTTACGTTTTCAACCCCCCTAATTCTGACATTATGATAAAATTAAAAAAAAAACAATCACGGAAATCCGTTAAAAAATGCGACTTGTAGGCGAGAAGAGGACGACTAAACATCCGAACATCCGGATATACGAAAGAATTATTGGCTAAGCTGACCCTCACTCGGTAAAAAAAAATACCTACCAATAAAAGTGACATCTCACGTCAAATAAAATTACACCACTATAAAACAAACTACTCGGTCAATGTGAAAAATGTAAGCACTTCCATTAAAACAGACTAAAGCTAGCAATTCTCGTGAAACTCCGCTTGAAGTATACTAATTATGAGGTCTATTTACTCGCGATTGTGATTTTTTGTATTAATTAAGCTTTTTGCTTTGCTAATTATCCTCGAGAACATTAGCAAACGAACGCGCTTGACCTCAAAATTGTTAGAGATATTGTTTGTTTACTCTCGAGAGGGTATGTCGGAGAACAATAAGTACTTTTTGTAAACAAACGACGATGGGAGCAGGTAATGAATATGCTGGAACAAAGCACCGAATGCGGTCCCTCATTAGCTATTCACTCGTTGTGCCTGCCTTAAAAATCATTTATAAAAGTCTTGATGAACATTGCCCCTCTTCATTTCATCTGTCTACTTTTAGCGTGGCGAAATTTTTCAACACGTTTCAGTACCTATCATATATATACGTTAATAAATTACCTATTTGTTTTAAATTCGAGCATCAATTTAAATTGTTAGTAGCTTATCGGTTAAAAGGAACAATAAAATCTTTAACGATCAGATTACTTATTGGAAAGCCATTGTAGGCGCAGAGTTCAGAACATTTCAAATTTGCAATAACGTTTTGAAAATTAATTTTATTAATTGCTTTTATTTGTCTGCTCTGTTGTCTGGAAGTTGATATAATTTTCCCATTACAAAACGCACTTTTAAATTGAGGGATTTATTAATTTTACATCCAGCGTTCGTCGACTCGTGAATTATACTATCGCAGTCGCCATACCAAACCGAAAACTGCGGTTTTGATGTAGTAACTTACGAGAGGTTGAGCTCTCTATTTATATTCTGCGCATCTAGAATTCTGACAGTAATGTCAGACCAAGCTTAATAAATCAACATCCACAATTTGTGTGAACTAAGCGTAACAGCATAAGTTAGTTGGCGATAAGTAAGCGTCTGGAGCGATTAGGGAGGGAGTTGTGATGCGACCTCGTGAGACCGAAGTTGAACCGCACCATGCTTAGTGATTTACAATTCTCGCTCTTTGAGGCTATTTACCTACAATTTATGACGATTAAGGACGGGCTACTCCAAAATTAAATTAATTTGCTCGGTAAATTGAAATCATAAGAACGAATAGTTTATTCTCTTAGGTGTTTAATTCTCATGAGTTTATATAGTGTACAAACAGTCACAGACTACATTGGCAGCCAAAAGACATTTAATGTATAAGCTATAATAAGGATTTTTTTAAATAAAAATTCTCACAGATTTGGACAAAACTATTAAACTGAGCAAAAACGTTATTATAGAAATGTTATCGGGAGACGGCTCAATAGTTTGATTTTGAGCCGTTTTCACATGGCCACCCTGATAAAATAAATTTCAGAGATGATCGAGCTAATTCCTTTCATTGTTGTAACTTTGGAAGCCAATATAAAAACTCCTTGTTAAGACCTGATTTAACTCAAAGTGCAAAATTAATTCAAATTAAGGTATCATTCAAACAAGAAATATTGTTTAAATGGAACACGAACGGAATTCGTTAAAAATTTAATTCGAACGCCATTTTAACTTCTTTATTAAGTTACGGAACTTGTAGAATACAAATCTATTGTGTGTACTTTGCGATTCAACTTGCAATAGATGTTCAAACTTTTAAGATAAATTGCTGGATTGCAGAAGATTGCTTTCTAAGATTTTGTTACCGATTTATTTCGACGTAGTAAGGTTCGAATTTAACTGTTTCTTCAGTATATGCTAAATCACTAGATGTCATGTTTCATGTAATATACCTATCTTACGACTTTAAACTCTATTACTAGCTGTTGCTCGCGACTTCGTCCGCGTGGAACCTTTATCTTGAAAATTTTACATCTTTATTATTTTCAGATCTAAGTAATGTTGAAATTCCTAAACGTGCTTTTTTTTGCAATTTTTTACGAAATAGTAACGAACCCTTCGTACGCGAGTCCGACTTGCTCTTGGCATTTTTTTACTTTTTTTTCGGCTAATTTGCTCTAATTACGCGGTATCATTATAAAATCAGGTAGGTACATTTACAAACGAATAGCTTTACTAAATTCGATGAGTTTAAGAACGACGTTTATAAATTCTTTGATTCGAATAATAATGCCTTTACTCAAAGTTTCAAGTACCGCACTCCAAAAAATGTTTAATCTACATACAAATTTTCAACCCCTTTTTCACCACCTTCAGGCTGAATTTTCAAAAACGCTGAAATGACTTTTCTTGTTTTTTAATAATATGCTTTTATATAAAGTTTCAAGTCGGGCACTCAAAAAAATTTTTGACCTTCATACAAACTTTCAACCCCTTTTTAACCCCCTTAGGGGTAGAATTTTCAAAAACGCTGAAATAAATTTTCTTGTATTCTAATTAAATGCCTTTATACAAAGTTTAAAATCCCGCAATCAAAAAAAATGTTGATCTTCATACAAATTTTCAACAACTTTTTCACCACCTTCGGGCTGAATTTACTGAAATTACTTTCCTTGTATTTTTATAATACGCTTTTATATAAAGTTTCAAGTCCCTCACTCAAAAAAATTTTTGATCGTCACGGCATAAATACCTACTTTCAACCCCTTTTTAATCCTTTTAGGGGATGAATTTATAAAAACGCTGAAATTAGTTATCTTTTATTTTAATACCTTTTTCGAAGTTTCAAGTTCAAAGCTTAAAATTAAATTTGAACCCGAAGACAAACTTTCATCTCCCTTTTAACACCCTTAGAGGTTCAATTTTTAAAAACGATCAATTAATGTTATTTTTTTATTCTTATATATGCCTTTACAAGAAGTTTCAAAGAATTTGTAATGGATTTAAACTTTCAACCCCTTTTTAAGCCTTTTAGGCGATGAATTTATGAAAACGCTGAAATCGCTTTTCTCGTATTCTAATAGTATGCCTAGGTACAAAGATTCAAGTCCCACACTCAAAAAATATTTGATCTCCATACAAACTTTCAACCCCTATTTTACCACTTTAGGGGATGAATTTTCAAAAACGCTGAAATCAGTTTTCTTCTATTTTATATTAATATATTTTTACGAAGTTTCAAGTTCCTAACATAAAAAAAAACTTGTACCCCATACAACCTTTCATCCCCTTTTTAACCCCCTTAGGGGTTGAATTTTTCAAAATCGCTTCTTATCTCTTGTACACTTTATAAATGCAACCTAGTGTGAAAATTCCAATTCTCTAGTTTTTTGTAGTTTCGGCTCTGCGTTGATGAGTCAGTCAGTCAGTCAGTCAGGACACTTGCATTTATATATTATATATATCTATACAGGGTGGAACGAAACGACGTTATTTCCTTTAACTGTGGCATTATACAGGCTTAGAATATTATTTTCTCCAAATAAACTTTATTAATATCTCTCACCGTTTTCCAGTTATAGCATGTTAAACTTTCATACGAAAAAGTGTGTGTGTACAACCCTATTTTAGAGTGCAATGACCTCTTCATAACACAGAACTTTTGTAAACAAACTTTTTACAAATTGCCTAGCCATTTCTTATCGGTTTAAAAACCTTTGAAAATACCCTTAAGATTGTTTTTAGACTTTTTAGTTGACATGATTGATAGACGTTACATTGACTTTTTGTATCGTATGCTGTGTGCAAAAATGCCGGAATTAAACGCTAGAGGCTATTTGAATTTGCTTCTTTTGTACGCGGAGTGCGATTACAATACTGGAGAGACTTTGCGCCAATACCGGAACAGGTATCCTCCTCCTCACCCAACACACTCTAGTACGATATTACGCGCTCTTGACCGTGTTGGTAACAATCGTCCTATTGTGCCACGAACGGGTCAGGATGACCAGCGCGGAGGACGCGTTATTCAACATGATGTCAGATTGGAAGAGAGAGTGCTGCAGTACTTCGAAGATTATCCAAGGTCAAGTTCAAGACAAGCGGGCCGACATTTTCGTATGACTCATACGAAAATACTCAGAATACTAAAACGTGAGGGCCGTCACCCTTACAAAATACAAAGAGTCCAGGCATTACTACCAAGAGATTGCCCCGTTCGCGAAGCCTATTGCCGGTGGCTACTGCAAAAGGTGTTAGAAGACCGAGACTTCATCAAACACGTAATATGGAGTGATGAAAGCTTGTTCACACGGAACGGTATGTGGAACAGGCATAACGAACACGTGTATGCCGAAGAAAATCCGTTTGCCTACCGTTATACGGGACACCAGTATCGTTGGTCTGTTAATGTTTGGGCGGCGATACACGGGGATATAATAATAGGCCCTGTATTTCTGCCTCAGACTTTAAACAGACACGGATACATGGCTCTGTTGAGGATAGAGCTCGACGACTATCTGGATGAGTTGACGCTGGCAGAAAGAAGACGCACTTGGTTCCAACAAGATGGAGCACCAGCTCATTCAGTAGTCGAAGTACGTGAAACACTGAATAATGTGTTTGAGGATCGCTGGATCGGCCGATATGGGCCGCACCGTTGGCCTCCTAGGTCTCCAGATCTCACACCCTTGGATTTTTTTCTGTGGGGCACCGTAAAGGACATCGTTTACAAGACTGAGTGTGAGACGGCTGAAGAGATGAGGGAAAGGCTAAGGGTGGCCTTTGAAAGTCTTCGCAGAAGAAATAACCGACACAACATCTTGTCGAGGGTGCATCGCCATACGCGGGCACGAGCAGCGGCGTGTATCGTACGCCACGGCGGTACTTTCGAACACCGGATGTAAATGTAGGTAATTGTAAATACTCCCAAACGTCAAATAATAGTTTAAAAAAACTAGGGTTGTACATACATTAAAAAATACAATTTTAATCGATTTTCGTTTTTTTATTATTAAAAGAATTTAACTATTGCAGGTCGATTCTACATGAAATACATAGCATTATAGTTTCAGGAATGAACATCGCTTCGTTCCACCCGGTATAATAAAATCGAAAATGCCAGAACGGGATAACGCACTAGGGAGGAAGCGAGATGGCGCCTTACAAAACTCGACGTCCTTTTAGATCACGTTTCTCCAATACGACGCATGTTACCGCAGAAAAAACGATTCAAATCTATTGTCTAAATATGAGAATAGAATAAGAGCGTAAAAATTACCGTTTTCGCTACGTATTTCCTTCACAATCGGCTAAAGAAATGTCCATAAAATTCTTCATTTCGCGACCGTCGGCCATTTCCGGCAATTCTCGGTTTCTTTTCGCTATGACTTAAGTTTAAGGAGCCAAACATTTTTAGCGTCATGTTGGTACGCCGTTATGTCCAAGTTTTTTACTCGAAATATAATGACTACGCACTTTGCTTGACGTATGTTGTTTTCTCTGTCAAACTAAATGTCATCAGCAAGGAGCCAAATTTTTTTGACGTCATGTTGGTACGCCGTTATATCGATGTTTTTTACTCGAAATGTAATGACTACGCACTTTGCTTATACGATAGAGTGAGACGACATGTACGTCAGACTTCAATTGAAATGTCAAACGCAGTTGACATAACCTCAACTCTGTGATTTTTATTAATGTTTTTGAATGGAATTAGTGAAAAAAGATCAACTATATAGTTGCCAAAACGTTATACTCCGTATACGCCTAGCCTAGCATATATTGTATTTACTTATAACGGGTAGGAACGAGT